>CM040742.1:39488181-40010681 GCA_022829145.1 Albula goreensis
TTTTACTAAGATAAGCGGAGAGCTTAGGCAAGCACGGCCTTTCATTTCACACAGCGTTAGATTCTGCAAGAAAACACGGACCGCATTGTGCAGGTGCCTCTTGTCTCTGCCCTGATTTTTTTCCTTTGTTGTTTGAATTAGCCACATGGTTCTAATGTACCTCAGCGAAATGCCTTTTGTACAGACTTTTTTTGGGGTGGGGTGGGGTGGGGTGGGGTGGGGGCATTTGTAGACAAAAAAATAAAGCAGCACTGTCTCCGGTGACCTTTTGTTAAACCAGTCCAATTTTTTCCTGACAGAACAAATGTTTAGACTGCGCAATCCACATGCTTTCTCCCTCTCATGGTTATTAAAACTCTAATCACCCTCAATAAATAGGTTTATATTTGCATTAGGAATAGCTCAAGGCAAAACAGAGAGGATTTGGAATGTTATTTGTTTATCTAGTTACCAACGCAAAATGTGGCTTGGTAAATCTTGTGACAACTGAAATGGTATTGAAATGGAGGCTGATGTTTTAAAATAAACTGACCCCATATTTTACTTGAGTAAGGCAAATACAGAGCAAGAAATTATGGCCAGAACTGAATCAACAAATATATATATCCTGGTTTATTTGTACCTGCCGGAGGTATTTTTTTAATTTTCTTTTTTTTTACTAGAATGAGATGGGTTGTATGGAGCTTTCCAAACAGAGAACTATGTGTACATATGAATTCACGTGCATTGTACAAGTTTGTTCATACATGTGCTTGTGTGTATGCATCTATGTATGTGTGCACTGTATTTGTGTACAGTATAAGTGCATGTATTTATGTTTATGTGCCTGCATTTGTATGTGTGTGTGGCTCCAATCTGATGAATGATGGTGTGTGAATCTTATGACAGTCTCCTGTTGGTTTTTAGGGAGAGTATTTGGCTTGTTGGTGACAGAAACCATTCTGGACTCTTTGATGTTGAACATGCCTTTTCATCCTGTAGCTTCTACAAAACCAAGCTGGAGCGTAGTCAAGGTTGCAACATTGAGAATGTTTGTTTTCACCTTTCATTTGAAGTCTGTTTTCATGTTTATTTTTGCTGCAGACACCCTATATTAGCACTCTCAAAATGCAGTTCAAATTAATAAATATCACCACATTAGAGAAACATTAATGATGTATAGTTTTGACACATAGCACATGACATCAGATGAAAATATGCCTATTTCTATTTATTTACAGTGAAATGCAGGGAATACTGAAGAAATCCAAGGAAAAATATTCATAGTTCTTGGCTCTTTGTGATTTTATCACTGATACAATCAGTGATTCAGAATTGCCTAGTGATTGAGTTCAGTGTGCGAACATCATCGCGAAAACATTAATAATGAACATTAATACTGAATTAAATATGTTAACCTAAGGTCATATTTCTCAGAACAAATAGATGAAATGGTCCAAGACAAAGAAACATTTTTTGTGCAAAAGTTTTACCTTATAAAGAGCAAAATGTTCAATTCGTTGAACATATCAAAACCAATTGACATCAAGTTGAAGAGTCGGATAGATTCTGACCATTTTTATACATGTTCTTCATACACATACAATAAATATCTTGACCTTCTACTGATGGTATTATGCACAGCGAAATAATACACTAATCAAGGCACAGCTATGACACATTGGAGATTCCATAGTATTTCCCACAGACAGGCCTCATAGAAAATTGTGTGAACATAAATGTCAGGAATATTTCTTAATGTTAAAGTCCCCTTGTAATCATTCCTTGGAACAAAGGGAGTATAGACTCTATTTAATTTATCAGACTAAACCACCAGAATGAGAGTTCTGAGAATGAGAATATTTGATAAATCCATTTTCTTTCCAAAGTTTCTTTAAACTTAACATTCCACCTTATTGTTATTAAATTGTATATACCAATACTCCTTCTCAAAAGTGTATCAGCCTTTAGACCTGAAGTTTTACTTATTTCTCTTTTTCAGGTGGGCTGTGATGGCAGTCTGTCTTTGTCTCAGAGGTATGTTATTTATGCTGAGATTGTACAACATGCGGCACAATTAATAACAGGGTTTGTTCATCCCATTCCAAGATTATTCTGACTTCCTAATGGTTTCCTGCCCTAAGTGATATGGTACTGGGGCCCTGCCCAAAAAAAAAAAACTCAAATGATTTAAACCCGACTGTTCCCTTGACTCTGGCTAACTAGATCTGCAGAGTACTTCACTGACAGTGAGCAATTAGCTGTACTCAGAACAGTCAAGATTGTGTATGGGATCATTACTGCAGGTGTCATGGAGCTCTATGACAGGGAGGTAGTGGGATGTGGGGGCGGGGTAGACCCTGCAGTGATGTCACAATCACTGCACATTACTGACTCCTGAGAGAACAGAGATTCACTAAGGGGTGTCACAACGGCTCTGAGCACGGAGGCATGGGGTCCAAACTCATGTGGAGCCGGCTATGAAATATCTATGAAATAAAAATGAAAACAAATAAAACAACAGCTATATATTCAAGGTAGACACTCCCTTCCCAGCATGCTTTGTGTGCATCTGTGGGCCCTGGAGGAAGCTGTCTGTGGTCCTCTCTCCAGGAAGGCTGGGCCTGTTCTGTCTCAGCTCCACCGTTGGGTCACGTCAAGACAAGTCTCACAGGACCATGGCAGGCTTACGCCCCCCCTTACACCCCCACCTCCCCCGTCACCCCTGCCCCCTTTCCCTTTCCTGTTACTGGGCCCGCAAACGTAATGTCAGGTGTTAGCTGATACCCCTCCTGCAAAGAGGGAAAAGCAGGCTGAAAAAGTTTAACAATCCATATTAAAAGCATGGATGCATTACTGTGGAAAAACGTCTGGTTCCACCAAGGGCCAAAGGTGAACCTTTTACAGTCTCCAAAAAAGGCTTTTTATTCTAGAGTAATATGCTAGGGGAGGTCAGGTAACACAGAAATAACGCTGCAGCTTGTATATAATCTCTGAGGCTGTGCAAGACAAGGTAGAAAATGGTGGCTGGGGTGCGGGGGTGTTGAGGGGTTTGTTGTAAACTAGTCTGCCTGACATGTTTTCATTGTTTTGCTACAGCTTTCTGTACAGGAACCCCCAGGGAGAGATGGAGCTGGCCACACATCCACTCCCACTGGTCAGCTGACAGACAGACACATCGTAACACAGAAAAAAGTGATTTCCTCCCAGGGAAAGTTATCGTTCTCCCCCACAGCCACCGCCATCACATGAAGCTGGAGTCTTTGGTTTAGGACCCACCAACAAGAGAGCCCCAATCCAGCCAGCTGCTCCACCGCCACAAATATTGTCCTTTTAGATCTGTAGTCTTGTAAAAAAATACCATGGTCTTTCCTTAAAAAAGGAAAATAATCAGCATTTTCTCCACACCAGAGCAAAACCAAACCATATGCAATCAGAGATGCAATGTCAATCAATAACCAAGAACGTGATCACACTGGCAGAGTCGGTATTACCATTTTTTTAATTCTCCTGAGTCCCGGACAAAACTCTACTTGGGTGGCTAGCAGGTCCCTCTCAAAGAAAACACCATCTGATGTTCTCATAGGCTTGATCAAAATGTTTTCCGAGCTTTCTACAGGGAATATTTTCATCACCAGTACTGAGTCACATTTAAATAATCCCGCAGTCGCTCATCTTCGCCCCACATGCCGGATCTTATGAGCAGCATTTCAGCACCTGCGGTCCGAAGGCCATGCTGAATGTGTGGGACCCTGTTTCTTGTAAATCATCACTAAACCCAGGGATTAACGGTTCAATCAGCTTTAGCCTCCCAGCAAGCCCAGAGGAAGAACATGTGTAAATACAACAGCATCCAAGCCTCATCTGGCTGTGATGTGGGAACTCCTCACAATGACATTCTTGGGGGTTATCACATATGGAAAAATCTCATTCAGGCCACAGAGATTTGTAACCGAATTCAGCTGAGCGTCAAAACCTCTTTTTATTTTTGTTATGGAACCAAAGAATTTGAAGGCTATCACCTTAGTGCTGGCATACCAGTGGTTTCCTGCAAAATTTAGAAAATTAGTTTTATTCAAAGTTCCCTCTTTTGAGGGCTTGGATAGTTCTGCTGCTGAATGTCAAGTTTTTTTTATTAACATAGCTTTTTTAATAACAAACGTTGTCTTACAGTGGTGTCAGCCAAATGCAAAGTTTTTGTTCTCATCTCATTTTTTTTTACCTTTCATCCCTTTGACCTTTATTCAAAATGAAAAATTTTTGTGTTGTTTGTTGTGTTTTTTTTTAGTCTGCCACCCACCCCCGGCTCACTCTACATGTAGTTCCAAGAAAAGGGTCAGCAAGGCCATCATAGCTTTCTTCGTCTGTCAGTGCGATGGATGGCTGCTGAAGGAGCTACTGCGGTAGGTCCATGTAACCCACACCCGTCAGCAGAAGCAATATTGCTGAGCCTCCAGGACTGCAGCCTCTGACCTCCAGAGTAAATATTTTGCGTGAGACGCCAGCAACACACCTGACCTGGCAGGGTCCCTGGCGGGCAAGTGGGCGAAGTTCACGAGGAGGCAGGCCCGTGGCTTTGGCCGGAACCCGGTGCATCGCCCGCAAAGTTGCCTGGCCCAAGTTTTCGGGAGGTCGGGGACAGACTGATTTATTTGTGTTTACAGCAAGAAAGGGGGTGGGGTACAGAACCGTTTGCAGTGATTGGCTGGCAGGAGGGAGTCCAGCTTTTTCAATTTTTTTTTTTTTTTTGCAGTCGTTGTTGATCTGCCCTAATGCCCTCCTGGGAGGTCTGACAGTGGCACCAAGAAAACACCGCTGGTGTAATGATATGGGTGGAGTTTCTGGCGGCCTGTCGTACCACCGTCTCCTCTTTCCAGTTGTTCCCCTTTGTCAATAGCCCGGGTTAAGCCCTCAAAGGGATCTATAAACCATCCTCTACTGTAGAGGGTCCATTCTCACAGGGCCAGGCCCCTGGTACCATTCTTAGATCTCATTACAGTGCATTAATGTTAAGCTTACCATGTGTTGCCAGAATAGGCATATCCGCTCTGTTTTTCATAGAAGAAGAAAACTGTTTTTCTTACACCCCAACCAGTGCTAACCCTGAAAGCACAGGGTGGCAGGGCCTCACCTGAAATTGAGGCAGGTACGATTCCCAGGTGGGGTGCTACATTCTCACCTTTGAGCAAGGTACTTCGAGTGAACTGCTTGAGTGAATATCCAGCTGTATAAGTGGATAGTATGTAATGATGTAAGATGCATAAGTTACTCCGGATAAAGCAGTCGGCTGCAAGCTTAAAAACTGAACGTAAATGTGTGATGGAAACCCTCAAATTAGGTTGATCTTTGGTGTGAGGCCAATGAGGGAGGAACCAAGGAAAAAGCTACAAGAGCTGTGGTTTCAACAGTGTGAGACATTGTGAAAAATTAATTTTAAAAACTAAAAAAATATATAATTAAAAAAAAAACTATGAAGTAAACATTTTAGCGTAGTATTAACGTTAATCTATTTGGATGATGGTATTGTTGCCATTGGAGTAATCCAGTTTAAGTATTGTACTCTGGAAAACATCCACAGTGCACCACAAGGACTTTAAATATGCGATCAGATTACTGCTGGGACTCCCGCTTAAAAAACAGAGCAGGGTATGAACCACGTCTATGGATTACATTCTTGGAATGGCATGGCTGAAGTTTCTCCTGTAATCCTGTCAGGGAGGAAAACAACGGCAGTGAACCAGAATCAGCAAGAGTGGGTAGTATCGGTCTGAGAACAGAGCGTGAAACCAGGATGCTGCAGGTTTGAATCCTGAGTGACATACTGCCATTCCACATTTGAGCACCGTTCCTGGCCTTTGTTGCTTCATTATCTGCATAACTGAATGACAGAAGAATTGAACGAAAAAACAAAAAGTTCTGGTGTTTCTTTAATATTTTGCCGTACCGTTTTCTTTACCGGTTTAGGTGCAGTAATACCCTGGCAGGATGATGAACATGACACCATGATGAAAATTCTTTTACCAATTGCTTTATTGCCAATTGCTTTGAAAACTGTGACAGATAAAAAAAAGATACACTTATAAAACAGGATAAATATGATAATTGAAAAACAGACATAGCATAGACCTTGCTCATTGAGGCTGTGGGGCCCACTGACCTGCTTTGATTTTGTTGCACTCAGATGCTTTGCTGTGAGGGTTGATGTGAATTATTTTAAATTAATGGTATTGAATAATCAGCTTCAGCCCATGCTGAAATATTACTTTCCTGAAGGGTGGGGTTTCTTTCACAGTCCACTAATTCACCCAAGGGTCTGGGGAGTAGTACATTGATTGGCTATCTCAGTTATGACGTCAGAACTCATGGTATATACTAAAACCTTTAGTCATAACTGGACCATTAAAGTAAATTTTCCAACTTCCCCTTAAAACAACCTCCTTACCAGCATGACGTACTGTATGCTCCTGCCTAAATGACAGATGTGGCAGAGCTATCCTGTTTGTGAAGTTACTGAGCAGCATTACAAGTGGCTTTATGAATATTTCGATAAAGTCCTGCATCGTTCCTCGCTGGATCCATTTCTTTCTTCTTCTTCGTGTGAGACCGGAAGTGAGTTCAGCTACAGTGGGCCTTCAAGCATGGAGAGTCGCAGGGTGATGCCTGAGACGGCTTTTTCCTCCTCCCTCCCTCATCCTAACATGAGCATGAGTGGCTTTTGAGGTGTGGTGTAGCATTCCTCCTGCAGACTTCCACACACTTGCAGGGTATGCCACAGCGCAATCAGGCCGTGTTGGCCACATGTGGTGGCAGCATTGGATGGATGGGTGGGGCCCAGTTTTCTTGTAAATCACCAGTAAACCCAAGGATTAACAGTTCAGTCTGCTGTCGCCCCAGAAGAAGCCTCTTTTCACATTCATGTGTAAATAAGACAGCGTCCAAGCCTTGTTTGGCTGTGATGTGGGAGCTCATGCAACCCCATTCTCAGGCATTATCACACATTGCTAAACTTCATTCAAGCCACAGAGATTAATGACTGCATTCAAAACATCCTCCATTTTTGTGATGGAAAAAAGCATGTGAAAGCAATCACCTTGATAGTTGTAGTGCCAGTGGTTTCATGCATCATTTCGAAAATAGCCTTATTCAATAACCCCTTTTGAGAACATAAATATTTCTTCTGCTGACAAACTTTCACACATGGAGGCCAGGATCTTATGAAATGACTTCAGAATGTTGTTTCCATTTTTGTCCTCCTATCTGTACATTATATGCAAGATATGCACGATAAAACAGTAATGAATATGATCTCAGTCACTAGCACTTTCATGCACTGTTGAAAATGTGTCCAGCTAGGATCACTAAATCAAATTTTTATATTTATTTTTAGGTATAGACCCACATATTTTTAATAATTGTAACCACCCTCTGTAATTCACCTTCTTCTGTAATTTATAACCACCTTCTCACACATGTGTCACATATGTAGCACATAGGTATTACATATGTAAGGACACATGCATATGCCTTTACACATTTAGACCTATGCACCCATGTATGTACTCATTTCTTTATAATTTAGCTTTACAATAAACAGGAGTAACTTAGCAGGCTGGAAAATTTGAAACACATTTTTTGACAATTCTAAGAACAGAACACACAATGACACACACAAACAAACACACACACACACACACACACACACACACACACACACACACACACATACACATATACAAACTTACACACAGGCACACACACACATGCTCTCATTCGAGGGCCCTCGCTCCTGAAAGAGGAAGACTATGCTGTGAGAAGTGGGGCATCATGGGAAACCTCCAGGCAGCCGATCTGCCACCTGCCTCCTCTGCCATTACTCCTGCTACTGCTGCTGCTGCTGCAGCTTATCTGTTCACATTTCTGCACAAACATTTTCAGCTGTGGAGCTGTAACCTGAATCGGTTATTCCATGCAGAGGATGCGGAGAGCAGGAAAAGCAGGACGGGAGTGAAACAGCTATGTGCCGCCAATGATAATACATCCTTTGTAGTTGCCTCTTGTGTTGAAACCTCAGCCCTCTGCCATTAGAGGAGAAAATCAGACCCTGACTCGAGATGCCCAGAGCTATTGCTCACCCCGTCAGCATCAATGAAAGGAGAGGAGAGGAATGATGGTTCTTTTATGGAATAAGCTGGTCGTACAAAACTACAGGGCTCCGCGCACAAAGAAGAGGGGTCCACTGAATGTTTTCATTTAGAAGGAGGTGATTAAATCAGCGGAGATAAATACATCCCATGGAGACCTGCTATAGCAACGCAACAATGAGCCTCCACTCCGACATAAAGGGACACTTTCAGCACCCGAGGGGGGACAGCTTTTCTATCTGGCCCGGGCTGCTGGACCTCTCCACCACTGTGGGCAGAGTGGATCCAGCATAGCTAATGGCCGGCCGTGTTTTTGTTAGACAGAGCGGCGGTAGGATTCCTTTCATTTCCTTGGCTTGGTTCGCCTCAGACAACGAGGCCGGGGCAACTCCAGAGCCAGGGCAGTGAGATCATGCTTTCTCAAGATAAGGTACCGGCCAGGTGCTCTCTGCACATTTTTCTCAGAGAATACAGGCACAATGCATTGCAAGATGGTGGGCACTTCTGGAACACTTTAACTTCGATTCCTTATACATTTAAATTGATCCAAAGAAATCTGGTGACAGAAATTTCGCCAGTGCCTTAGTGAACCATCTTAAAGATATAATGCTCAATGTTAAGAATCCCTGACGTTCTTGGTTTAAACTGCACATTTACTAACTCCTACACCATGGTGCTGGAAAGGATGCTTTCATTTAGTTTGTGATGTCACAGGGACAACAGGGAGAAAGTACTATAGTACACATTTTATTACTGATATGCAATCAGAATTCTCTGCTTCCATCCTGCCATTTTGATGATCCTGGATCTGCCCTTTGTACTTAGAGCTCAACAGACTACTGTAGTACTTGCAGTCCATCAAAATGAAAAAGTTTGGGGCATTAAAGCCCAATAATCCATCACTCATAACTCTAAAGCCGCTGTCAATTAAAGACTGTGCTCAAGCATTTTTTTAAGATATGCACTTTGTGTTGTTGCACACAGACTTTTTACTTCAAGTATATTGCTGTTATATGAATTTCTAAGCTCTACCTTGTCCCTATAGATCCATGTATGTTCTGTGGAAATTATCATGTTTTTAATTGTCCCTCAGGGAACAGTACAGATGTTCTAACTGATACCACAACATAAAATAGTGATATATGCATGAAATTGATTGTTCAAATAGTGATGTGCCTTTTTTTCCCCCTAAAACCTGAAGTACTGTTTTAGCATCTTGCCTTTGATTGCGTCTGTGAATAGCCCTGCGGTGTGTGTTCCTGCTCACGTCAGCACGGGCGCTCTCTCACACCCGTCTCCGCTCCGCCGGCCCTCCAGAGCGCTCCACAGCAGAGGCAGAGTTATGTGTTTCCTGACACATCATGGAGACAGACTGCCGCTGTCACTTGGGACCGCTCATGCTGAAGTTTATGCTGTCTTTATCCTTTCACTTACGGGCAGCTGGTCCATTGTCATTGCAGAGGCACATCGGTTTCGCCCCTAGTGTTTACCAAACACTGCAATGTCAGGGTGTGATGTGGGAGCATTGTTATCGCCCTGCGATGAGGCAGTGAATCGGTATTAATTCCAGGCTTTATTTATACTGTTAATGGCTGATTGAATTACCAGAGACAGAGAAAAAAATATTGTGGGGGGGGACTTCTCCTTTATTTCGAGCCCCCCTCCCATCTTCTACAGGCTCGTGGGCCATTATTTATGCTGTTGTCAGAGTGATATCCCCTGAGTGCATGAGGCATTTGGGGGTTAAAGTGAAATCCTCCTCATTTCTCTCGAACGTGGAGATTTATTCCTGAGGCTTAAGTCGTAGCACATGGTGTCTCCCACAGAAAGTGCGGCAGCCAGGGATATGACTATTCAAGCTGTGACATCCTCCGGGTGCCTGCAGAAGGAGCGCGCTGAGGTCACGCCGACTGCGCTCCTTGGCTTCCCGCTCCCTGCCAACGCGCTCACGAATACGACCTCCTGGGTCTCACCGCCGAGGTCACCTCGTATTGTTTTTTTTTTTTTTTTTTTTTCCTGCCTGAAATTCGCCTCTATCTCATTGGGGCCTTTCAAGCTCGCTCGCCGTCTGACAGCGAGGCAGCGCTAACAATCCGGACACGTCTCATAGACGTATTGTACCTCCTGTCATTGTGACACCTGCTTTTGTGAAGGAGAACAACCAAAAGCTGACACGCTAATGTGTTAGGCTCTCAATTCTATTTTTAAAATAGGAGCGTTGTCATTCACAGGTTTTTTTAGGCCCGGTATCAAATATCGACTCAAAATCTATTCTTAGGATTTTTTTTGCTGGATGGATTACTGTGACAGGACCTTTATATTGTCGCTAAGCCTCTTTTCCCAGATTCTGTAGCTTTGGGGCACACAGGGTTCAAATTATCTGATGAACATTGCCATGTGCCAAAAGTTCACAGTTTGATTTTTTTTCCCCCTCTTGAATTTTCACACAGATGTCTCCAGAAGTAAGCAAGCCAACTTCCGAAAAATGACACATGGAGCTACCTTTGATTGATGTAAGGATCGCTTACAGTACCTCGAAGTGCTCCAGTGATCACCTTTTGTCTCCTGCTCTGTGAATACAAAGTAATGGGTCAATGGTCCTTGTGTCACTGAAAATGCCGGAATACATTTTCCGTCTTACCACACCTCATATTTAGGTTTTTTCCTAAGTTGTCATAACATAAAATGTTTCATTCTAGTTCTAATAATATTTTTCCATTGGGACTTTTTTATAGATTAATTTATAGAAATCTGTCCATGGATTTGTCCTTCACTGGAATTCTTCACACACAAGGTACTACATTCAGTTTTTATACTACAGTATACAGAAGGAATTAAACATGTGTATTTCATATTTCCTTAAATGTATTAGTGGTGGAATACTTGGTTTCAAAAGAATTTTGAAGGGAATTATTGCTAGCTTTTATAGTCACAAATCATGTAAGTGATCCTTCTGGTCCTCTAAAGGTCTGAAATATTACCCATAAGGGAAAAGTAGCGGAAGTGACTCAGCACCAGCATATGGACGCGACAGTTCTCTGGAACCAATTGCTGTTGGATAATATGCCTACTTGTCTGGACAAACAGCAGTCAGTCAGTATTGTTGTTTTGTGCCCTGGTCATTTATTATGGGAGTCTTAATTTACCACATCAAAACCAGTGCACAATGATGAAAGGAAGTTATGATTGTTGAAATGTCAGTGAGCTGGATTTGTAGCTATTTTTGTCCCGTAAGGAAAACTTTGTAGAGGTGATTTTAGATATAAAAGTACATGCTTGAATAGAAGACAACTGAATCTCTCCACCAATGTTTGAAGAATCAGTGGTCAGTAATGAAACGGCAGAATAGATGAGAGTGTGACAGCTGCAGAATGTGATCCATTATGAGGTTATTAGCGGAAGTGTCTGTATTCATTCATTTTCAACAATGTATGTAAGGGCATGGTAGAAATCCATGCAAACAGGCAGTGTCATGTGGTGGGGAGGCCGGTTTTTGATTGGTCACATATGACTCGGATCAGGCATTTGTGAGAGGGTGAAAGTGGAGGCTGCTAAGACCAACACACCATCACAGGACATGGCATATAAATCTCACTCTAAAGGTAATATCAAGCAGATAATGAAAATAAAGCCCTTTGCAGGGATCTGAAGCCGCTTCGTCAGGGTGAGCGATGTGTCCCAGGGGCCGGATCTGCTCTGGATCTGCTTACTGGAAGGGCATTTATCTCATTTTGCCCAACCTCATTATTCTTGGCTCAGATCTTCTCCCAGGCTCGGCACTTTCCCCCGAATTCCTACTGCCTCCACGTCAAAGCGTTCGGCCCTTCCAGCACAACCAATAATTCACATTCAGTTTTGCAGAATCAAACAAAAAAATTGTTTCAGCCACTTACATAAGTAACAATGTTATTTATTCTGTGTATTGCCATAAAAATTGATATATGGGTACATTTTTGGTGCCAGGCACAGGGTAGTACAGAAATCCTGATCAGGGAGATGCTTTTAAGAGATGAGCGGCAGACCTGAACTTAAGCTCATAAACACACTGGGCAGATCTCAAACATACATAAGATGATAAGCAGCGTTTGCGCCGCCTGATAACTGTAGGTGAGCCCGGTGCGTTTGAACGGTGAAGAGCACCGCGTGTATCCTGCTGCATCATCATAAACTTGTATCTGCAGAAAATGCGAGGCAAAATTTACATCCTGCACTTGACCCGCCGTTGGCTGAGCCTGGCACTAAATCAAGCTCCTTGTTATTGGCTAGCTAGAGACATCTTACGAATGTACCGAAAGTGCCAAAAGCTTACTGCTCCACGGTTTAACATGCAGGCCATAAAACCTGCCCCCCCTCCATTCCCTTGAGATTCATTTCCACATCTCATCCTCCTCCCGAAAAATGCTCTTCCTCTGATCAAGGCCGCTCAGCTTGGAGCAGCCAGGATTCAGAGGGCTTTGCACTCATGTTTTTTTTTTTTTTTCCACACATTAAGTCTGGCAACCAGTGGCTGCCTCTCCACATTCTGAATGGAAATTCCAGTTTTAACCAGCATCACCATCTCAGCCAAGTGTCCTCACAATGTTCTCTATCACCTACTTTATTTCATTGCTCTGGCCCAGAGCTACCCTTTCCATACATCTCATCACTTGGACATGGTAACGTCCACTGGCTTTCTTCCTACCACCTTTGGTTATCCCTGCCACCAATTCTGCACACTCAACACAGGCCATAACTTGCATGCTCACAGAGACACAACTACAGGGTAAGACCATACTACACTAACGTATGGTTAAAAAGTGAATGTGGTTTCCTGAAAACCATTACACGGCCAAAACGGTTTATTATGTTGAGCCTTTCTTACGTCTTCCCGAGGAGCTGTTACCATTGTTACATTCCACTTCTCTCCATTTCGGATCGCTCATGTCAGGCTGATTGTTCAGAACAACTACAGCTCAGGGTTAAGGCGAGGAGTCGGGCTGTCTGTAAATGCCTGTGGTGTATTTTTTTTAGAGCAAAAAAAGTTGGCAAGACCCTCAGCTGGGCTCACTTAGCTAAAGTTCCACAGGGCCCAGATGAGCAGGCCTGGTTGCTTTTCCCATCTGTGAGCTCATTCCGATATTCGCATAGCTGTGGGTCACTATATTACACCAATCATGTAGCGTAGCAATCGTAAAGGAAGGGGTGGGGGGGCAGTCACAGCGAATATGTCTATGCAGGGAGCATACATTTATTCCACTTAGCAGAAGAGGAGAACCCTTGACATTGCACAACGAAGTACATTAAGTAAAATAATGTCCGTCATGTCTGCAACAACCCGTTTCAATTTAGACCATGTTCCATATCTGTGGGGTTCCACAGAAAGTGGGAAACACATGCAGGCTGATACGGGGGCTGTGGAACAGATGGTGATTTTTTTTTTTTTAATACATGGCAGGCGATAGCAAAGGAGAGATCTTTTGATGATAGTGGTACCTGTCTGGCTCATCTTTAGTCCTTGTACATTATGAAACAGCCTCAGGAGGATAGCTGAGTGAACACCAGAGCTGCTCAGGCTAACAGCAAAGGCTCTGGCTAAAGGCATGCTGGACAGCAGTCCCGCCTGCCGCTCACAGCTGCACGGTCTGACCCTTGACCTTCCTTAGAAACTCCCCCTGAGATGCCAGCTAGCGGTTTGTGATTTTAGCCCCATGTTGAGAATGCATGTCCCACTGAATATCTGCAGGAAGCTCTGGGGCCAGAAGTAACAAATTTGAACAACAAATACAGACGCAGATGTGCAAATAAAATAATAAAAGACAAAAGTGTAGATGATGGCTGCAACTTTGTAACGGCTATTGCAGCCAAGCACAAATTGCGTACAGTCAATACCTGCCTAGAATTTCACTAGGTAATCTAAGGTAATCCTGAACAGCAGTGAGAGCACAGGCCCAGCCCTCCTCAGGGCACTCATGTGGAGGATCCTCACAGACTCCTCTGTGATTTTATACCTGTGAAAGCAAAGGAGGGTAATCCCCAAAACGTGTTCCTTTTCAGTTACACGGGTGGGGGGGAGGTTAGACTTTCTGAATGGCCGACTGCAATTAGGGGACAGCCTAGGGAGTGACATACCCCCCACCCCCCACCTGGGAATGACGTCCATGCCACAGAATCTCTGCCTTCTGACAGTGCCATTGAGGTAATTGCTGGCAAAATGAGCTCTTGAACTATTGTTCCATTTGCTGAGTAAAGATTTCAATGCCTTCAAGGGGAAGGTGACATATAGTGATAATGTGTGTGAGAGAGAGAGAGAGAGAGAGACAGAGAGAGAGAGAGACATAATGTGAGAGAGACAGACAGAAAGAGGGTGAGGTCATCAGTTATTATGATACTATATTACAAAATTAATGCCGTTGTTGCTTAATCATTAGCACTTAATCGGTGTTAACTGTCAGTTTGCTTTGGCAATATTTACAAAAAAAAAATTTAATGCCAATAAAGAACTGACATTGAGAGTGAGATTTACTTTTTCTCAGTGACATTTGCTTTTGAAATTGGTGTCCTGTAAATTTTTGGAAGTAGAAGACAATACAGACGGCTGTACAGACCATGAGATATGATTACCAAGTATTAGAAACAATATCCACACAAACATGCACCCAGGCAGAGAGCCTATGGCTAATTAATAAACTAAACCAGATACATGGCAATTTAATAAAATGTGCTGTAAATGCACAATTGATCTCTACTTTAAAGTTCCAGTCCAGTTGATTTGGACTACTCTACTATACTTGCAGGTTTAACCAGGGTGAACTTCTGCCCTAATAGAGGAAGTTCACAAGCTCACATGTTTCTGAAGAGTAAAGAAAAATGTTGGAATGGCAATTGATCTCAAATTCCATCAATCTTTGTCCTTAATTCTTAAAATAATGTTTTCTTCTCTCCCAATTGTAAAATACAGCTATACCCATATGGTCATTCTCCAAACGTCCACATCGATTCAGTTTGTGTAACATTTTCCTCTGAACACTCAACATTGTTTTGGTGAGGAGGGGAAATTACATGAATCGTGCTGGTCGAAGCTGCGGAAGACACAGATTGCAATGGGATTTTAATCTGGGATTTCTCTTTAGGTCCCAGTCACTATACTGTATTGATCCTGCAGGGCAAAGACTCATTTTGCTCTGAGCAGGAGCATAACAATGAGCTGTCATAAAGAGGTAAATTTCTTTAGACAGTAATCACTGTAAATTCTCAGAGTAGAATGGTCTTTCCTTGCTGCCTCCACTTTAATCATTTTTCCTGGCACCTCTTTCTGTTACCATACCCAATAATGTTGTGGTTTGTCAGTCAACAAAGGACTGAGAGTTGCCTGGAATCACTCTTGCTAGAATGTGTTGTTGGAAAACATTTCTTCTGTGAAAGACCTTCCTTGTCATTGATGGATATCATATATTCTTTTTTTTTTATTTTTTTTGTAAAGTCAGAGGATAAAATGACATAAGTAAGTCAACCGATCCAGAAATAATATTTCAACTAATTCCCTTATTGTGCAACAGTCAGACAAACTCTAATTTAATATATCAAAATGTTAATACATTATGCCATCTGTTTTTTTTCTTTTACATAATCACGCAGGTTAAATTATGATCAGCAATCGAAATTCAGATCTCATCAACGAAAGATACAGCACAGATATGACTGAAATTGTGTTTATATAGTATAGATCACATGTCAAATTTCACTAACTCTTCCAGCTTTCATTTTAATAAAACACGAATAAATACTAGGGATCAGAGCCATGAAGGTCTGCTGCAATGATAAGATGCTCACAGAGCGCAGTGCACCTGCATACTTTGTAGAAAGTCTTCACGCTCTTCACGTTAACTTTGCGGTCCTGGCCATGTTGTACACAACAGAGAAGAACAGCAAGAACGCGCGAATAGTACCAAAACACCGGAGTATGAAAATGCGCATGGAGTTACCGGATTTTGTATCGCTCACTTTGCTGTCTGAAGTACCATATTTGTGGATAAGCCAACATTTTATCACAAATAAAATTCTAATTTTAATCTTAGTTGCAAAGTGTCCAGTTTTTGAAAGACATTGGCCATCGGTAGCGTGCAAAGTATATGTGTTAGTTCGGAGAGAAGTCTTGTCGTGCCTCAAGAATGCTGTACGTTCCACTTACGTAATGCAGCGTTTCATAAGCTTCATGAATAACAACAATTTGTCCGGGCTCCTCTCTTCAAACAGTGGTCAGAGAAAAGACAGTGTACGAGGGGAGGAATGAAGTTTGTCTGCCAGAGGAGTTCCATGGAGCTGGAGCGGTTTGCAAGAGGAAGGCCATACTCGACTGTGATGGTATGTCCCCCTTTCTTAAAGTAGGTCATGTGGCTTCATGAATTGGCAGTGGTTTCCAACCACATCACCCTTCCTCACTATCACCATTATCAGCACAGGACATTAGCTGGCTATCATTGTCCATTTCTCCTTTCATAAGATCCAGAGAGAAGCCAAGTCTTGCAAGCCAAGCCATGTTTATATGAGTAATACGTTTTGTGACTTCATTTATTCATTGTTTTCCATTCAAAATACCTAAGTACACTACACAATCAATAATAATACTGTATATATGGTGATTATTTATGATGTATTTATGGTGGATATAATGCTTTAAGGTACAATTACATTTTTAAATATTGAAAAACTTGTATTGTGTACTATATTTTACAACTTGTACGGGCCACAGATTCATCTCAGAGCAATAATGATGGTGCATGCCACATCATACTGACAGGAAGCAAGAGGCAGGCATGTGCATTTAAGAGTGATATCCAGGAACAGAATTTGAGAGAGAAATTCCAATACTTTCATAAATTCCAGATACCTAATTCGAAAATATGCATTTCATTTAAGGTACTTAATGGACAGCTTCAAGTGAAACATTATGAAAATGTCTGGCTTTCTCACATTGGATGTAAATTACTTCCAGGCTGTATTTTTTCACACCATGGATGTTGAAAAGGACACTGTGGATGAGAGACACAGAAATGACAAAACATGTTATGCCTTGAACAATACGAAAGATCAATAACACTGTTTGAGTTTACATGCTGTGGCCCATTGCCTCCCAGTGGCCACAAGATGTCAAGCCTGACCAGCTGCTTGCTCCTATTGTCTTGCAATGTGTCAATGAGTCAGAGATTTAAACTGTTTATCACAGTATTTATGAGACAGTATGAAAAACACTATTCATGCTTCTCAGGCAATCCACAAATGAGTACAAAGACATTTCACTCTCTATAAAGCCCTAAAATGTGTTGTTATTATTATTATTATTATTATTATTATTAATACTGGGACATTATTACTGTTACAAGTGTGAGAAACATGTTTATAGTATTAGTAGTATATTAATGTTCATGTTTATTCTAATTTGAAAATTTGTGGTTCATTTCTTCTTTTTGGAATGAGCAAAAGTTAACATGGTATTCCAATGCCCAGAAGATGACTTCAGAGGAAGGTTATATAGTATCTCTGCCACTCAACTAACAAGGAAGTTTGAACAGCTTAAAAAATTAATCCTGCATAAAATCTCTCCCTGTGTCAGCAAACCCCAAAAACATTCTACAGATTACCTCGGACTCAAGGTAAACAGTCTAAATGATGTGGAATAACACTATGCTGGATGTTTTATGCTATAGGCAGATCTTCAGAAAAGAGTTTGGGGAGAGTGGGGAGGTGCAGTAGACGGAGCCCTAAAAATGTGAAATGTTTATTTTGCATTAAGAATATGAGTGGTAATCTAATTGTCACGCTATGTTATTTGAAGCCAGGACAATCACACATTTCCTTTCCGGCAATTTCAAGGGATGGCTTTCCTCAGAAACCATTGCATTAGTGTTGAGTGGCAGGTTGGCCGACTCCATTTAATTCAATGGAGTTAAAGTGGAGTCTCGCAGTCCAGCTCAGTCACTGGACGGGTGAAAGTAATAAAAAGAAGAATAAGGAATAAAAACTTATGGATAGCTTTGAGCAACAAACAGAACTTCTTTCCAAAAAAAAAAAAAAAAAAAAAAAAAAAAGATTAGAGAGAGAACATAGGATGAGGGGATTTGGCAAGTAACTAAAAACTCTAAATTGTGATTTTAGTGCAGGAGTGAGCCTCAAACTGGCACGTTTTAGAGGCCCTGGGCCCACAGCGACTCTGTCCCAGCGACCGAAGCCACAGCCTGGAGACCCCATCACAGAAATGGCTCTGAGGTCCCGTGGAAACTGGCTGAACTTTTACACAGATTATGAAACTCATTTTAAACATTGCCATGGAATTTAGAGTTTTAATTCCCTATACTACGACTGTGGTTAGAAATCAGATCCATGTTGACCATCTGAATAAGGAAAACAATCTGTTTATGATTTACATAAAGTTTCTCATATTTTTACACTTGTCTGTTTTTTTCAAGTACAGCACTGTGTACATTAATAGTCTATATAATAGAAAAACAGCCTATACTACTAAATGGTACAGCAAAAATATAGTGTATTTGGCTGACTGTATGTTAATCACACATTACTGCATTAACCACATAGTAACACAAATGTAAGCATGATAACTTGCTGTTAATTATAAGTTTTATAGTATTACATACTAAAATTATGACTTTTTTCTACCAGAATCTCCATATTCATTTCATTCATAAAAAAGAAACATACAAGGTCCTGTAGATATAATTATAGATTTAGCATTTATATTCGGAGACATTATGAAAGATGTCTGATTGGAAATGGCATGCAAAATACATGAGTACAAAAACTTTGGGGTTTGGCTCTCTAGTCAGTTATGTTTCCGATATGCTTAGTAGCTAGGCGTCCTTAATGTGGAAATGTCACAACAAATTTGTCAACAGTGCAAAATGGAGAATGAAAAGAGAAAAAAAAAGTAACAAACCAAGCCACATTATTTCAACATTTTTAAGGGGTTAGGTGATATGGTAACTCCTGCCTTGGTGATTTTGTTCCCATACCTAAAGTAAACTGTGAGCTGGAAGTTATTCTGCCCATACAGAAAACGAACCCCTCCAAAAACAGTTTTCCCACTCTGATACAATCAGCAGAACTCTGTTGGTATAGCAGCAGGACGTTGAGAATGCAGTTGGGATTTAAAGCGATGAGCTGGTGTATCAGATTAAATCAGACACTTGCTGCCAAGCCTTCATCTGCACACATCCTGACTGTAACTGCAGAACTCTTCCAAGTCTGCCCTCAGCAGCTCACTTGCCTTCACGATCCTGTCTGGAAACCCACAGGACCAGGCTCGAGAACCTACGAGCTCCAGCCCAGTGGTGCAACTCACCCATGTCTGATTGGGGAGGCTTTCACAGTGCAGTAAGGGAAGGGGTTTGATGTTCCTCAGTCTGGTTCAGTCTGAAAGTGCTTTGACCTGTGAAGCAGAATGCGCTGACCTGCATCACACCGGTCCAGCCTCAGGGAGACGTTCTCTCTTAAGAATACAAGATTTATGTGCAGCCTTATGGCGTATTAAATCCACACCAGCTAACATTCCTCAGCCAGCACACAGAGTATTGTTAAAGGTTAGGTAAACTTTGCCACAGTACAATACACACATAGTTTGGTGATTTCAGTGATCACCCAACTCTGTGAAAAACAGTGGAAAAAAATCATGTTTTCACAAAAAAAAATGTATCACTGGCATCCATTTATAAGAACATATTAAGCATGAATGTTGACTGAATGAAAATAAAAGAGCTGACTGGAAAGTGATAGCTGTCAGAAGTATGAAGAAATGTTAAGAGAAATAAATAAAAATGCAATTTAAACACAACACACATATTTGAGGGTATATAGGCGGATATTGCTTGCAACCTAAAAGCAAGGCTTACAGTAAAAGCAGCCCCACAAGGAACAAGTAAGCCCTCACAGTATTTACTACCTTATCACTCCCATGCATATCAGTTTCTGGTCTATTGGCACCGGAGCTGACTCCCTGCTGTATAAATTGATTGTGAAAGCAAAGAAACCATGTAAAAAAAAAGCTTTTGAAATTCAAAATTGTATAGTTCCAAACAGAATATAGAATTTGTCTTGGCCTAAATGACTGTACCAGCTTTGGTCTGGGTGGGATTCAGCGAGAGAGCACCAGTGGAGTTTACTGAGCAGGGTGGTGGTACTGCATGGTGGCGCCATCATGTCCCCCTCACAGTCCCACCTTAGGCAGCAGATGAGGGGCCAAGGCCTGGCCTGGAAAAGCTGAAACCCCCACCGAAAGCTCCACCCTGTCAAATACACTCATCCCCGGAGACTGGAGTGGACACCACTGACATCACTGCTGCCCAGCCTAAGAGCACAGAAGCATGGGGTAGAGCCTCCAGGCTCAGAATGCAGAAGGGCCCGCCAGAGGGAAAGAGGGGGCTTTCTGTGGCCACACAAATGCCTTCCGTTTCAATCACTGAAGCTCCAAGCACATCTGCAGAGTCTGGAACAGTTTTAAAAGGTATTGTAGGAGGAGGATGTCGTGTGGTGGTCTTATCAGACAGTTGGGAGATTCCTGGATCAGAACCCACACCAGTGCAGGGGCCCTCCTGCAGTCTCCCATTTAGGATTTCCTGTGCTAATCCTCACAGATTGGGACTGCACGGATTCTCAATGAGTGCCATTGTTGGGGGCGGTACGGATGGTCACCCATCCTGTCAGTCGCAGGAGTCCAGAGATCTCCTGACTCAGTTACTCCAGAAATAGAGGGAGAGAGCAAGGGAGGAAGAGGGGGAGAAACGGACTGAGAACAAAACCAAGAGAAGTGCAGGAAAAGGAGAGAGAAAAGAGGAAGTAGAGGAAAGGGGAGAAGTAGAGGGAGAGGCAATGAAAGAGATAATTTATTACTGTCATTGCTGATGCTTTGTTATTGTTTAATATTATGACTGTTTCCTTTTAACTGTTTCACAAACATTAAAACTTTCCAGAATGTAATTTGTAAATATCTCATGCCATTAAAGCACTAAAATGAACTGAAATTGAATTAAGAGAAAGACAGAAATGTCATGGCAAGTCTTTCTCACCATACTCACATGTCTGCATACTCCTGAAATCTGAAAGCAAAAAACATGGTCATGCTAACTGCACTTCCAACTGCAAGAGACACTCAGGCCATTTTAACGGTTGCGTAGTGCCACAGTATCGCCCGGTGTTCTTTTTCCGCCTTAAGCCTTAAGAGGTCATCATTGGGAGAGAAAGCCAACACCGGTCCAGTGTTCCAGGTGTAAATGAGTTGCTAATTGCGAGGTAACCAAAAACCTGCAGTTCTCCTGCCCTTGAGGGGCCGGAATCGCCCATCCCTGGACTAAATGATCACTCACCTTAGAGTGTGATCTCACAAGTTACAATGTTTCAAGCATTTTGTGACATGGCTACCTTATTGTTTGGCAAAGGGTACTTGTGGTGGAGCACATTACGTATTCGCTATGCTCCTATTTCTCCTATGTATAGTGTCGGTTCCATCATTTGTGGCATGGAAATGCTCCCATGAAAGCCAACAACAGTTAATTACCAGTGTCCTCAGCCCTGAACCATTATGTATTTGATTTACATTACATGGGGTCAGCCACAAGAGCTGGGGTTCCTCCAGTGTCATTCTCTGTTTAGTTTATTCCAGACTGATCCAAACTCAATATTGATATTGATCCAATAAAATCAGTTCCACACAATTCCAGAGGCATGCAGTATGTCTTGAGTGAAAATGAGGCATAAAGTAAACTCTGACAAAGGCATGTTTTCTATCACAAATTCAAAAAATATTTAGAGCCCAGATTCAATTTAAAAAAGACACTGGAGTGCCAGTAAAACTAAAGATTGGAAGTCACAGGAAAAATACAGTTCCCAACATGGCAGAAGTTCTGTTTGGACTGCCATGCCTTGTTGCCAAGATTAGCTGATATAATCCATTGTTCTGGAAACAGCGAGGAGTAGATGATAGAGCTAAATACTCTGCAGCTGAGCTTGATGGGATTGTTTCGATGAATAATAATAATAACAATAATATTAATCCTATTATTACACTTCATTTAAGTGTAGCCTATGTTTTTGAAGTTACGTTTACAATGTGTTTCTCACTTGTCTTCAAGTGCATACTGACGTCCATTTCTAGTGTGGGTTTAGTGGCTAATGCAAGCTGATCAGAGGATCAGAGGAGTCACAAACCCTTGGTTTATCCCTTTAAAGAACTGCTTTATCACAAAGCCCAGCCTGGAGTTGTCTCATCGCAAAGCTTATGTAAAAACTAAGATTCTCTCCCTCTGCCCAGTTTCATTTTGCACAAGTCTTTTCCCCTCAGAAGCAGTTATACTTCCAGCCTCTCCCATTGGCTGTGCTGGGCAGACTGAGCTCCCCCCCTTTTATTACACGTCAGGAAATGTGTCAGTCAATGAAATGAGATACTGAACTTTTTCTTTTTTTCCCCAAAGCATCATGCCACAGCAGACCCTGTTTTTCACATGATGTAAGCTTGATAGTGACCAAAATTGTCACGGAAACGATATTCTTGCCCTCCATCACCATTACTAAGGCACTCTGGCCTTTTAAACGTTTGTTTATGTTTTACAGGGGGGAAAAAAAGAGAATGTAACCTTCGTAAACAAGTTCCTTGCGATAATTACTTCCCGTCTCTTCAGTAATGCTGTGAAACGATGCACTGTCCTCTCTTCCAAATTCCGTATCGGGCCGCAGCATCGCTGTAGGCAACGTCTCCGTGCAATGGGGCCACAGCGGTTAGCTCGAAAAGGCGTTTTTGCTAAGCATGGTGCTGATCCCATGGCGCGCCGATGGTTTCCATTATGCACGCTGCTGTTTTCAACGTGGGTGGAAATTCCGCGGGTGATGTTTCTTTTATTAATACATACGTGTAGATATGATGTTGGCCGCTCGTATTGTGCCGTTCAGGGCTGTGTGGAGCTGCAAGGTGATGCAGAGCAGATCTGGCTTTGATGGTGGTTCAGCACTAAAAGTGTCGAGGTGTGCACCTCACACACACGTGCAGTTGAGGTCGTGTGAGGGCGATGAAGCTTGCAAGCCTCCCGACGCTCACCTACACAGCAGTCTGGTGGAAGCACATCCGACATGTACCACTCTCCCTTCAAAACGCGAGGTTTTATTTTCGGTTCCAGTTTTGCGGCCTTGCTGTATGCTAACTATAGCCCTATTACTGTAAAACGTCACTTTAAGAGTTGGGGTTTCAGGGAAAACTGAGAGGAGTCCCAAGAAAACTTTTACGGTTCCTGTGTGATTCATATGCCTTAATGACCCAGAGGCAAAAAAAAAAAGGTTATGTGCGGGCAGAATGAGTCACTGCACAGAAGCACTGTCTGATTAGGGTGAAGGTTAGGACGTTGCCTTGACAGTGTGCCTGCGTATTGGTCTACAAGCCAGTGGTGTACCGCACTGTGACCTGCCTTGTCTCACAGTACATGGATACCCTCACAGCAGGACGAAACCAGAGATACAGGGCCAAATAAGAACCCATGGGATGTGGTGACTGGGGTTTGGGAGAGGAAGCCCTGCGATGTTACCCTGGATGAACCAGCGATACGATGGACACCACGTCCATCTTATTCAGGAGACCCTCTGCACTTGAGTGGCATTACGTCTTACAGCATACAAGCAGAGCTCAATGCAAAAGGAGCTTACAGGCTTCTTACTACTCAGATCCACTTAGACTTTTGCTTTCATCCCTTTCTGAAAGCCACCAGTCCGGTCTAGCTGGCGATGGTCGGCACTGTACACTGCGATTAACTTTGCTAATTCCAAGACAACAGCAGGCGCTGAGCTAACTAATTTAATCCCTCGTAATACCATGTTAAAATGGAAACAGACCCCCCAAGCAACAGCCTTCAGTTTTTTTTTTGGAAGAGGCCCTGCATCAACACTTCGTAAACTTACACAGGGTGTTTCTAGAGCTGGGGGGGGGGGGAAATAAATTGAAAAAATAAATAAAACAAAACTATGCAGACATCTTGAAAGGGAATCAACGGCAAACTGTTTTTCTGGCACAGTTTTAAGAATAAAATTGTTACCATGCCTTTTAATAGTTAGAACCATTAATCCAGATTGTTGAAGACAGAGCCCTCTTTAGGCAGAATAGCTTCACCAGTTTTTGGAAAGGAAAATATGCAAATGGCCCGAGTTGGATCCCATTATTCGAACATGATTTACAGCAAGCACACCAAAGAAGAGGAGCAAAGATACCACCCACCGTTTCTGTTTGTTCAGATACAGCGTGTTCCACACCACTTCAACCAGGCCGAGATGTATTACAGAAGGCGAGGTGGTCTTAATATACTGCTGTTAGACGGCACTGGAGAAGAAGAGGATCATTTTGCGCAAAACCCTCATCTACTCCGTGGTCCTGTGCTAAAGAGGCCATGTAAACCTAATGCGATTGTCTATCATAGGAAAATCGCTAGAAGAACGATCCCTTGCTTATTTTCATATCTTAAACATACTTTTATAATATGCTTACACAGGCATTTCAGTTATGACGGGGAAAACACTAAAATCATTCATGGCACTGGGAGATGTGCCAGCAATGTGAACAGCTATTGAGACTCTGGTGTGGTTTTTCATCACTTGGCCAGTAATAATCTTGGGGCAATAATCCTAATGTCATGACAAAAACATCTTAAAATGATATGGCCAAATAAGGAGTTAATCAATTTTGCAATAGATTCATGCTTTTTAAGAAAAAAACAAAACAAATTACTGTTGTATCAGAACAATACTTTTTAAATGAGAAATAGATTAGGGGCAGTGAAGCAGGACTCACATATTAACATAGAGGCATAAATAAGATGTTACATTTTAACCTTTACAATTATTCTGCACCTTACTCTCTACTGGATCAGCTCACACCAAATATTTCATGTTAAGTCAAAAGGAATGTACTCATTTTTATGTATGATAGATTAAGGCTGAATTATGTCTGAATTCACAATTATTTGACTTGACAGGCATGCCGGGCACTGTGCCTCCCTGTGTGCACAGACCCTACACCCCGAATCAATGATAGGTTTCATTTTACTTCTGAAAGCCAAGTTTGTGCCAGCACTGTATTATCTCCTATAATGAAGACACACTACAATATTCAGGTGTTCTACTTTGCCTTGCAAATGTACAAAAAATATGACATTTTTTTTCTTTAATGGAGAGGATAGAGGAGCCTGCACCTAAAACACTTTAAAAAACATCTAGTTGTACTTATGCAAAGTATGGGAACTGTTTGCAGCTCGATTTCCGCCTAATGAAGTGCATGTCCTCCAGGACGGCTGGGGGCAGGCCAGAGTGGAGCGTTTCCTGGCTGCTGAGGGCTGCCCAGCTGCCAGCCCCATCCCAACCTCGGCTCACTGAAGCGGGAGGCTCCACACATCACCGCCTGCATACTCTGCGTCGGCGTCAAAAACATTTGCAAAAAAATCCATGCAATTGAAATGCAGTCTTTAATAATAAAACACCCTTCATACAAAATTATATGTACAATCAAACCCCATTGTTCTTACAACAGTCACACAACATTGCAGTTTGTGTAAATTGTTTTTCTTTCCTCCTCATATATATTTTTTTAAATACAATACATTTTAAACAGTCAGCAAATCACTGTACTTCATAGTAATATAATAATAAAAACTGTATGAGTGTTTGTGGGACAAATCTGGTTCTGAGGCATTTTCTTTATTTGCAGGTGCCAAGCAAAGCAGGGGGGTTGGGGGGGCAATTCCATTCTACATTCAGAATTTGGAATCAGTCTGATTATTCCTATGACAACATCATGTTCAGTAGACACAAGAGAAATCTCATTGGCAGGAACTTTCATGTTTACAAAAAAAAATGACAAATATATATAGCCAATCAGTCAAAAAAAAAAAGGTTACACCTTTATTTTTTTCTCTCATAAAGTGGAAATGTACAGTGTTATAACAGTAGCACAATTAAGCTCAGCACTGCAGATTTAAATCAATGGCCATCCTCATTAAGGAGTACCGCACATAATCAAATCTAATCACCCCTGACCTCATGACAAAAACAAAAATATGTACCTGGAATTGTGTGGACTCCCTGCCCCCCCCCAAAAAAAATTAAATAAAATTAAACATCCCATATCTCATGGTCCTGTGATGAACAGGAGAGATTAATGGAGATAGCAGACAAAGGGAAAAGCAAGAACATCCAGTTGATTAGCTGTGATTAACACCCTACCGTCAGGTCAGTATGGGATACTCAGAGGTACTTGTTCACAGTATACACGAGTCATTTTTGGTCAACCTTTAGTATGTTAAGTGTTATTTATGACTGGTGTGAATAAAGGCATTAAAAGGGAAAATTAAATTGGGGGTTGGGTGCACAACCACAGTGCTGCTGCAGTAAAAACAGACTGTAGCACCGCCATATGCCAAGCTGGCAACGGAGGCTTGTTTTTTTTTTTTTTTTAACCTCCTTTTTCTCAGTAAAAAAACAGGCAGGGGAAGGAGAGAAACATTCACAAGTCAAGCTGTCTCTGTGTCTTGAAAGTGGCAGGTCACCACGGTCTGTGGGGGTGAGTTGGTTGAGTGGGTTGGTCTGATGGTCAGTGGAAAGTGGTGTGTGGATGGTCCGGTTATGGCCTGTAAATGATCAGCGCAGGGTCCGCTCTGAGAGAGTGGTGCTGCCACAGTGTTGTTGTTGTTGTTGTTGTCAGACTGTCTGCTCTGCCACTTCTCCCTGTTGTGGACTCCTTGGCATAGATGGAGCGATTTCCCAGAATGGGGTTAAGGGGAAGGGGGGGGGTTAATACCACCCCCCATGTGGCCTGCTCTCCTATACGTAATCGGTGATCATTTTCCAGATTGCTACAAGCTGTTTAAGATGCCCAGGCATGCTGAGGGCCTAGCGCCGTGAAGAGCTGGTTATTAAGCATTCGTTCTCCTGCGGTATTTAAACCATACCCTGAAATAAGGCCAGGAATCATTTCAACCACAAATATCCTTTTTATTTTCATTTTTTTAAAGGATTATAGAAATGCTCAGAGAAGTGCAAATTGGTCATTATACCAGATATCTCCTATGTATATATTTTCATTTAGTCTCCATGTTACTAGGGGAGGAAAACAAAAAAACAGCAACCACCCCCCCTTTCCCTACCCCAACTGCCTTCTCTCACCCAATCTCCCGAACCATTCCCCTCCCCTCAGGTCCTGCCTCACTTGTCTGAATTCTTGCGTGGCCGGCGAAAGCTGGACATGTTCTCATTTAGTGCATAGATGCGTCGGGAGAACTCCTCAAAGCCAGCGGCATCCAGCTCGCCCAGCACCTGCTCGTCGCACTCCACCGCAACTGCATGGTCCACAGGGATGCAGGGGTAGTCCTCCAGGGGCCCGCCTCCCCCGCCAAACCCCGTGGCCTCCGTGCCCATGATCTCCTCCGCTTGCTCCACGGAGCAGCACAGCTCTGCCGCACTGGCCCCCAGCCCAAGCCCCAGCCCTAGCCCCAGACCCAGGCCCTCCCCGGGCACTGCAGATCCATTCATGGCTCCCGCTGTGTGCTGAACCCCGCCAATAGCCTCTGGCTCCTCACCGTCAGCAGGGGGCGCCAGGCGGTCGGAGTTCTCACCTTCACCCACCACGGGGTGCTCCTCCTCAGCCTCTTCTTCTGCACTCTTGGCCAGGTCGATGGCGGCGTCCAGTGAGGAGGACATGTTTTTGGGGGAGTCCCCCGGTGGGGCTGAGGCCGGGGGGGCGGGCTCGGCCATAGCAGTGTCGTAGCTGGGAGGGGGCATCTGATACTTTTGCTTGTCGGCCTCGGAGCTGGCACGCTTGCGCGGGCCTCGATCTGGGGAACTGGTCCTGGGCGGGAAGCCGACCTCCGGCGGGCCAGAGACACTCAGTTGGTTCTTGGGCGGGACCAAGATGGAGCTGGTGATCTTGTGTCGATCACTGTGGGGAGAGAAGAGAAACATGCAAGGGGGAACCCTGTTCACTGTGTGCTCCAGTATCCCCTGCCTAAACTCATCCTGCCAAATTTTTCTGTTCCAATATTACATTACAGTTTGGACAGCAGACACTGATCCAGAGCGACTCACGCAATTTAAATTTTTACGCATTATCCATTTATACAATTGGATACTTGCTGAAGCAATTTACATGAAGCACCTCACTCAAGGGTACAACAACTGTTCCTAGGAATCGAACATGCAACCTCCGGCCTCCGGGCTCTGGCGCAGTCAGGATTTCATTTTGAACCGGAGATCCTCAAATCCTGGTCCTGAACAGCCATAGGGTGCTGGCTTTTGTTGTTACGGTGCTAAATTGATCAATTAAAGCGGCAGATTATGCAGTTAAGTCACTTCACGTGTGGTTTTTAGGTCTGAACTGTTGGGGAACTTAAGGAGAAAACAAGAACCAGCATACCCCAGGGCTCTTCAGGACCAGGACTGAGACTCACTGTTCCAGGCGATGGTGTGCATGCATCACTCTGTTATCAATGTGAACTTCAACTGGGTGTACCATCCCAGGGCGGCCCTCTCCACCCCCCCCAATCTGATCAGGGACAGGTTCCCACTTGGCTCGCTTGTGCAAGTCCTGCACACAATCGAAGGTTCGAAACAGCCGTTTCAAGTAAAACCCCTTATGACGTTTGAAAACACATGTGCAACCGAGTGCATCTGCGGACATTTAACTGGGGGTCTGAAAACCCATGTCGGACGCTCCAGATTAACAGATAACAGCACTGTTTTGATACACCCATCTGCCCAGAACAAATCATCAATAAACTTGGGTCAACCGGCTTTATTGAGCAAGCCCACAGATGCACCTTGTAAAGTCTCATACCTCATAATTACAATATCGTAACAGCCTTGTAAATGAGGACATGTCTGGCACAGGAAACAAAGGGGGTGGGGGGGACCTGGGGGTGGGGAGGGTGACAGGAGTGCCAGAGGGTACAGCAAGTGCTGCAAGATGGAAGAATGGAGAGGTGTTCACACAGTGCACAGAGGGTTGAGTTAGTGTAGAGCAAGCAGGGAGATAGACTTGTGCCTCAGGTTCACTTCCCAGCTATGCCACTGCCATTGCACCGTTGAGCAACATACCTCACCTGGACTGTTTATTCTAGCTCTTCTCCACTAATTAGTATGGTTGTCGTTTCAACAATAACAAGAGGATTCTTACTTACAGGTTCACAAGCCCTTGAATGATCAGAGATTTACTGAACGTCCAGCTGTTCAGTGTTTGGCCTCAGTAGCTCTGCCCACAGTGTGTGTGTGTGTGCGTGTGTGTGTTTGGGATAGGGGTGTATGCCATAGTTATTAAGACATGCAACGCTGGCGGCTGCAGCCAATCAACTCACTGTACATTGCACATTAAGGGTCATCTGGAGCTGCAGCGGTTCATGACTTACTGCAGCATATTACAATTAGCAGAGCCCCCCCTGCATTTACTGGTGAAACTGACCGTGCCAGTTTGAATGTGTTGTCTCTCTTAACCTACTAACAGCCCAACTGCCCAGCGATGACTGTTTTTTTGTGGTTTTAATGCTGAGTACAGTACTCAAACTTAAAAATAAAGCTCCCTTGTTCTCCCCCTCCCCAGACACACCCCTAGAGAAGCTGCAAATGCAGTCTGCCCCCTGTACTGTTTGTCCTATCTCCTCTGTTTCCTGAAGGCCCTCTGGAATCTCACAGTGAGGTCATGTACTCAGCATTCCACACCAGACATTACAGATAACATTGGGGGGGGGCAGACGCTGTACCTTCAGGAGCCAATAAGGGAAAAAGGAAACCGGTAGATTTTAGTCCTTATCCTCCCTTATGTTATTTCAGGTCTGAAAAACCCACCTACAAACCTGCTACTAATGTTTGAGGTGTTCTGTGTACCCTACACCCGCTCTTGAAAAAAAAAAAAACAGTGGAAACAGTCCTGTTCCCTGAACACTGTCTCTAGGTGTCTCTTCTGTGTAGGAGAGAAAAACCAGCTTGGCCTAACAAAAACATCATCAAAAAATTCCAACCTTCTGGTTGGAGCTGGTTCTGTAGAGGGCAAATAAAACAATATGCTCGCCTCCTGTTCAAAATGGACAGGACCGATGAAGATGCTGAGCTGTCTGATCTTTTATATATCTTGTGCCACAGTCAACATTGGTGATATTTGTTTCAGCTGCACACACAAGATCTAACGAAATACCGTTCAGAGACCACCACGAGACCTGAGTCAGCATTCCTTTACACCCTACACAACAAAAACAGCAGTCAGTTTTTGGACCGGAACTGACCACAATATCAAGAGACCTTAAATTTACAACACGTAATTTATAACGAGTTGCTCACCGACTTCAATTTATATTCTGAAATAATGCAATGTAGCAATGTGTGCTAGATTCCACTTCTGATCCAAATTAATGGAGAATTAATTCCAGTGCCAGCATCCCACATTAATCTATTCCAGTCCTCCAGCAGTGCCGGAATGAGCCAATCAATACTCACTATTTCAGGCTCTGACCCAGACTGCACTCAAAACAAATTCATTTTTTTCATACCATATGTTTACATGTCACAGTTCTTGGGAAAATATGCATTTCTTGTTTGAACACAGCGTTTGTTACAATATGTTTTCCCCTAAATTGGTTTCTTTATAACATGTCAAATTAAGCCATATTAATCACTAGTGCAGAGTTTGTCAAGGGGAAAACAGCTCGCCAGAAACTTTTCCAGTCCTGTCATAATATTTTTTTGTACAACACATTTTCGCTGTATGAGTCCTGACACTGCTTTTTTATTAGAGTCAATTAGCATCCCCGCACCACTCCCACTTTCCCTGGGCAAAACGTTTGTTGGTTTGAAACTGGTTGCAGTGGCCTGTGCTGGGGCTCCGCAAACAGGAAGGGATTTTTTTTTTTTTTTTTTGCGCGTGGTTGTTCCAGGATCAACTCTCAGCACACAAACTCTCAGACGCTTGACAGTAGGGCTGGAATCAATATTAGAGGGATGATGAGGGTGGGAAAACAGAAAAAACCTCAGTCCGCTTATTGAAGAAATACAGTCCTTCAGAGACTAGCTGTGATACAAGATACAATAGCCCCTTGTCTCTGTGCAGTCCATTTAAATACGGGAATATGTAGGATTCATTGTAATGAGCCAAAAACAGCCAATGAGCGAATGCTGAGAGAGCAATAAACATCCATGATTAATGCGTGTAGACAGACAGATACATTACCCTCCCCGCTTCGTACACATTCACACACATACAATCACATGCACATATTTAAAGGTGAACAAGTGCGTGCATACATAGACACATATGCACGCCTGTGGGTACAACACACACACATCTGCACACAAGCACACACACATCCAACCAATCCAATACATTTATCTCCATATATAAGCACATGCACATAGTAATACATTAACAAGTACATGGATACACAAACAGGAATATGAATGCCCATATGCATTAATACTAGTGTGCATTTAGTTGTACATAAACAGATACACATTCACGCACACGCTAGCACATGCCATCACCCCCAGACACACATATATCTGCTCCATCCCACCCACACGTACATGCACATACAAGCACAGATACACATAGCTGTAAGTGAACAAGCATTCACACGTACACACTATAAACGCACCTTCATTCCTACACACATGTACGCCCACACGCATACTCTACATGCACATGCAGACACACACGCACAAATAAGTACCGTCAGTCTCACCCTCTGGGAAATTAAGCTGCATGTGACAATCAATTGAATTCCAGACAGTAGGTCAGGCCGAGTGCACACACACAAAAGAGTCCAGGGGCGGGCGGGGGTGGGGGGGCACTTGTTGGAGTTCCTGGGCTGCAGGAGTAGCTAGTGCATTAGCATGGGAGAAATGATTTACTGTCGCCGAGGCGCACTATTTTAGTTTGGGTTTTTAAACTCATTAAGTTTTAGTATTCCTCCAGTTCCCAGCAGACAATCCCCTTCAGTGATATCACCACATTAAAGCTACCTGAAATCTCTGCCGAAGTCATCATGCTTTCCTTGGCAAGGCCAGGCCCCGCTGATAGGTTAACGTCTCCCCAAACAAGCCAGCTTTTTCGGGCCACCCCTCCGCCCTCTTTCCAGCGTTTAGCTCTAATATATTTCAGTCAGTCGTGGAATTCCTAAACCAAACACTTCCAATGTCTTATCCTCAGACCCAGTTGGAATCCACAGACAGCGCTCTGTTCCACTTGGAATCCTACAAAAGAAGTGGCAGGTCCAGTCTACCCGCCCGCCAAAACACACTCTGAGAGATTAGATTTGCTCATTAGGAGCTGGCGTGCGTGTTCCATTTCTGATTGAGCGTGTGTAGGTGTGTCTGTGCACCTGGTGATGGGGGGATGATGATGAAGTCGACCGCTAAAATAAGTCCACACTCCACAAGGTCAATGGCATTGTTAATAACCCAATAAAAGACATTAATGAATCCCAGTATTTTGGATTGAGTAGGGCTTTGGTGCCAGAGGGATTTCTGGTACATGGTGAAAATACCATATCTGACTCCCAGCCAAAGTTCTGACCAGTAATAATGATGTCGTCTGTTTGCCTCATTGCTTGCAGTTTGTATATAGGAAAACATAAGGTATGTCCCCAGCCCCCAGCAGCACCCCCCGTCCCATCCCTCGCCGGCATAAAGAGTCTGTGCTTTCTGATTGATTGGTATTACAAAACATGCACATATACTCCTCCAGATGTGCATGTCATCTATCTCCAGCCCGTCTGTGGGGACAATTTCATTGTTTAAAATTTCTGTCTGACCCTGGCAGGTCTTCATCTTCTTCCAATGAGTCACAGCTATTGGCTGGGGTGGGGATGGGGGGCACTTCCACGTGCACCGAATGTCCCTAACAAACCGTCCCGAACATCATTCATCTTCTGGAGGACTTGGGGGCCAGGAGGGCGGGGGGTGGAGGGGGAGTCTGACTCTGAAGCAAACCTTGATCATGGTGGTTTTTGGTGAATGCTAGTACCTGTTACATTAGAACTGTCTTTTAAGCAAAGATCTCAACACCAGATCGACCAGGATATTCTCCAGTGAGAGGCCTGCTTTGGCTGCTGGTGAGGAGAATGCGGATGAAGGGGCCGAGCAGAGGGTTGGGAGGGCTGGCTGAACAGCTTCCTCTGCGCGGCGGGGGCCACGACGGTTTGCGCTGGGTTTAGCTGAGTCGACGAGGAGGGAGATTTACGACTGTTATCACTGTTCTCGCACCAGGAACCGTGGATTCTGCAAAAGCGGCACCGGGAGGGGTGCGCGGGGCCGGGGCAGCCAAGCTGGGGCGACTGGGGTCTGTGTCTAATCTGCGATCCCCTCCGCCTACAGGAACCTGTGAACTGCTGCCAGGGCTTCCTCCGATGGAAGACCCGCTCAGGAACTGAGCTTTAATTAGTTTATATTGAGCCGCGTGCGTATCCCTATTTGCAGGACACAGGATGGAGAGCAGCTGCATCAGCCTCTGGCCACACAGTCACTCTGTGATCCGTCAAAGACACCCCTTTCTCCGGATAATACCAACACTGTCACCATGCACTCTTCCAGGAAAGCCATGGTATGATATATACCGCTAATCACATTGGAAGGGCCAGTTCAATGCCTTTTTTTAAGGATAGCAAAAAAATTTTAAAAAATGCAGTAATATTTTACATTAAGTCAAAGTACCCATGCCTGTGTAATTACATCATGGCTACTTTCATAGCAACAGGCTGTTACTGAGGAACTGTGATTTAGGTAGCACGGTACAAGCAGAGTTGAGTCTTGAGCTGGGCTGACTTGGTGGGTGTCCATGTTCTTCTGAGCACAAGGGACTTTGAGCTGCATGATCAGAAAAATGCAGCTGAATGCTAGGGCAGCATGGAAAAGTTAGCTATGTGGTTAAAAAATGGCTGCTATACTATACTTTAGTTTTGTGTTTTGTTAGCTGAGAGAAAATTTAAAATTGATGGTGGTGCAAGTGAAATAAAACAGCACAACTGCATAACTGGGGCTGTACCTGCGAACGACACCTGCTGATGCTAACAACAACGCTGCTGACAGAAAGTAATTAGCTATCCTTATAACTTTCATCCCTGTAATTACACTATTACATATATTTCTTCTTTGGGAAAAGTTTTATAAGACTTACTGCACTTCACACACAGAGGAATGATGCCGTGTGACCGTCATAGGTACTACTAACAATGACGGTGTCAAGGACAGAGAAGATAGTGGGGATCATGGGGATTGGGACATGGGAGGAAGGGAGGACGAGGTGGAATGAGAAAATGCAGCCTGTTGTTGTGATTAATCAGAGTAAAAACAGATGTATCTGAAAGAATTTAGTGGTGTGCGCAGATCCTGCCGTTGTTTGGTTTCCAGTGCTTTTCTCCTGTGGTTTGCTTAATAACTGTAAATCCTGAACTGAAATATACAGGTGCTTTTTGCTGTTCACTTCACAAGTGAATAAATCTGAGGTAAACTATGCCCACATGCACTACCAATCTAATAGGCCTAGTGTGGACTAGTCATCTATGTTGTGAGTGTGTTAGGGCTGTCGGTCTGTCACCTTCTTCAAATATGAAATTATTTTAAACTTTTAGCACTTCTTGAGTTTTGATGACATAATTACAATTTGGTTCTCATAATGATATGTTAATGACTCAAATGAGTTACTGTTTATTTCCAAAACAAGTTAAACATTCACAAAGGATGAGAGGTGGGGGGGTTTGCTCTGTTCTTGGGTACAAGGAGTCAGTGGTGATCTTAATTATACATGTGAAACAAGGCCATTGTATAACATCAACATGTTATACAATGTTAACTAACATCATTATACTAAGATGTAAGAGGACTGGCCTTGCATCACATGCGCAATTAAGAACAATGTTGACTCTTGTTCCACATTACGTTAAGGAAAGCTGCTCAGAAATAAAACCTGTTTTTACCCATGTGGTTATGATATATTCTCACAGGTATGGATGCAGCTTAATGTTAAGTGTTACCAAAACTGCCTGTGATTTAGACAAAGCTGTTAAAAATGCGGCCGTTTTTCTTCTCCTCCGGTTCAGTGGGGCTTGACAGCCGCCGCTGCCAGGCAGCATTCCGCACGAGAACACAAACATAACAAGATCCTGCCTTCACTCAATACACTGCGCCCCATACATAACTTCATACACCGTTTCCAGCATTGGGATATCTTGTGAAAATCTGACCCAACTCCCTTATCCCCCAGCATGCACCCCTTCCTCGGGAAGAGAGGAAAGGGTCCGACCGAGATCCCAGCATGCTGAATTTGCGCCACATGGAGGGTAGGTCTCCAGTTCGGGGGGAGAGTAAATGGCTCCCTGGATATACCATACATCCCTGTGAAAGGGAAACGGATCTCAGCCCCTTTCGGCCCGTCTGACAGGTACCTCCCCACAGCTGCTAAACTGCATTTTTATGCAACCATATTTCATATTTTTTGGCCTTCGTTCTGAAACAGTATCTGAATTTAGGCTACTTCCAAGGGTGGACTGGAAGCGATATTTGCAAAGAAAAAAAAAATAAAATGAAATAAAAACTGTAGATAAAATGTATGTATTTCCTCAATATTTCAATGCGATTGTGAGATCAAGTGCATTTCTGTCATACTATAGCTTTATATTGGTGTACTGTGAGGTAGAAAGTCACGAATCAGCTTGGCAAAGTATTTCTAATGGACTACAAGAGTTGAATGTCTGTGGTTGGTTTACGCAGGACGAAGAGATGATATGCTTCCTCAAAAGAAAATATTGCACAAGTACGTTGGTTCTAGTCGGCATAACCGTGCTCCTGAAATACGCTGGAGAACGGAAAAGGTTAATCTTATGCCTAAAATTCGAATCTTCATGGTTCTCAGTGAATAAAACTTGAAAACAGAATGAGCTCTAAATGGCCCTAAAGGCTCAATTTCTGTAGACCAGGCAACAGCAGCAGAGGCATGGAAATGCACACTTCCATCCTGCAAAGCCTTTTCATGTCAAAACGTCAAAGGTCACAGAATTCATCTGGTTTATCTTAAAGTAAAAAAAAAACATCCACTATATGGAATGATATTGCAACTCCCATGCATGATTTCTTTCCTATGAAAATATTAGATTATTCAATAAACCATCAAATGCGCACATTCCATCAGATAGCCCAGAGACTTTTTGTGAATCAAAAAATCCATAGCGATCCAGCTGTAGTGACAGTGCTACCTGCTTATACTCTGACTGGAATGTAAGAATTACCAGTTACATGTCACCCAGACCACAGAGCACATCCAAAACTGATGACCGTTACAAACATTTCTTGATAAGTATGTTGACTTCATGCTCCTCCCAAGGTGCAGGCAATATGTGACTGACGCTGCATCTACAGTGTGGAAAAACAGCCAGCTGCCACAGGAACTGGAAGCAGAAGCAGGAAGTGACCCTATTTTTTGGCAACATGGCAGTGTGGAGATGGACCAGTGTCAGGTCAGAGGGACAGGAAGCACTCACCAGCGGACCAGCAGCCCGTGCTCCAGAAAGTTCTTCAGGTTTGGCAGAGTCTGCCGTAGGTCTGGTGTGGAGAGCCCGTGCTGGTATCTCAGCTAGAGGAAGAAGCAGAGAGACCGTTAACAAGCCGTCACAGTGGAGAGCACCATTACATGCTTTCTTATGCTTGAACATGCAAAGCATACTGGATGAGAAAATCTCCTGACACGTTACATGAAACTTAGCTGATTTGATGAATCGATTTCCATCAGTTTGTGTGAAAATCACAGTGTATTACAGGCCCCCAAACAGCCTTTTGGTCTTTCCTGACTAGAAACAGGTCGGTGTACTGAGTGGCTTCTGAAAGCTGGTGGTAGACTTGTCTCCATTTCAGATGCTCAATCTCTGATAGAGCATCAGGGAAAGATACACTGGCACAGGCTGTCTACAAGCTTATTGGTACCCTTTTCTGAGGGTAGATTCTTGAACTCCTCTATAGAACACAATTATTCAGAGCTAGTAACTGACATCCCCCGGGTTGGACATCCCCCAGTGTTTTGCTACATGGAAACAGTGGTTCTGCTGCCTCATAACTGTAAGTCTGACATTATTATGAGTACTTCAACCTGCCTCTAGTAAAAAAAAAAAAAAAAAAAAGCATGGACAGCCCACACTGCTATTCACTTACAGTGTACGCTGTGTATTTTGACAGCAAAGAATAGACTGTCATTTCCAAAAAAAAAAAAAAAAAAAAGAAACCCAACAACATTTTATTTTCCCCCAGGATTTCCTTAATTTGTGGAAACAAATAATTTCAAGGAAATGAAAACGTCTCTCTACATCCCTTCATAAGATATAAACTGTGGAAATGTGTCAAACTCCAAACTACAAAGACTAAACACCATAGTGCTTTTATTCAGTGACAAATTGGCTACATCGGACAGTAATAAGACCCGATGACGGGCCCAAACTGCAGTCCTTATAACCTGAAATAATTCCCCTGCCTCCCTCTGGGGCTGTGATTCACACTGACACACTGGGCATCTCTCCACCCTCAAACACTAAACGCATCAATGGGAACACGGAAAGGTGTGCCCAAAGCACACTAAGAAACGACATGCATCTGGAGTGAATTTTGTCAAGGTGAGCAAGGGAGGCAAAGAGAAAAGAAAAAAAAAAAAAATCAGGCCGCAAAATGCTCTCCTCCAAAGACTGACTTCCCCGCAGGCCCTGGCTACCATAGCCTCTCTAGTTCCATATTTTTGTTCTTTCTGTCTCATTTTAAGCCCATTTCCCACAGTAAATGTTGGTATAATGCATAGTGAACACATGAAAGAGAAAAGTAGGGATCAATGCGGGCCGACGGAGAGTAATGGAAAACGTAAGGATCACAAATCATCAAGCGCTGTCGTTCCTAATACAACGCAAGTTTCCCCACTGGAGGCTTGAATATGAAACCTTTATCCTTTGGTTTATTTTATTAATCTTCATAACAGCACAAGTACATCACGAGCCACGTTCATGAATTACAAGACCTGTATCTCTGACATTCAGGGCGCTCAGGATGAGAACATCTGTTTCTTAACCCCCAGCACTGAACGCTTTTTCATACAACGCAATCTGTAGCTTAGATCCTCAAATGAATAATGAGGTGCTCGTGACTGTAATTACACCATTCAGTTATGTTACAGAACTCACAGAAGCAGAAACATCTCTACACCCGTACTAAAACACTTATTTTTGGTTTTCTACTATGTCAGCTTGTGGCATATTAAAAATGTAAAGAAATTTAGGAATGAATCCTAATCAAATAATACCAGAACAAAGTAAACATCTGCTTAACGTGATACAACTTTGTTTTCCAGCATTCCAGTGAAGATAATTGAGTTTGCAAGAACTGTTCTAAATTTCTTTTCTGTGGAGAGACTGCCGGTATCACAGTACACCTCTATAGACTTACTGCACAGCTCAAATGGCCATTTGTTCAGTCCATTTTAATAACATGCATTGTATGTAGACTTTACACTGTAAAAGTAAATGTTTGTATGAGAGCTTTTGCAAAACTTGATTCCAAAGTATGTATGCAGACAGACCCGGTTTTACGGACATCCAACTTACGGACTGCTCATACTGCCATAAAGCCTATTATGTTAAAAATTCTAGTTAAATACAAATTAATTAAAGAATTCATCTGCTTCAACCATATTATTGTGTCTAAGATGTTTTAGTGTATATGGAAGTGTTTCTTAAGTGTTTTACATGCATAGAAAGGTAAAATATATACTATATACTAAGACAAACATCTGACTAACTGACACTAAATACGAATTCTTAAAGACAGACGGAGGAACAGATCTTTTTCGGAATCCAGGGACAGGCTGTATGCAAATGGAATTGAACTTGTACTCAATCTTGTCTAGTGGCCATTTAATCAGGCCATTTTGTTCTGGCAAATGACGGAACTCATAAACGTCATAAATATATATATATATATATATATATATATATATATATATATATACACACACACACATATATACACAGGGGGTCCTCGACTTACGAATGAGTTCTGTTTTTGACGTAAGTTGGAATTTATAAGTAAATTATACCTAAAAAAAAAAAAAGAGAGAACAATTTCTTATCTTTATTTCTGTGGTCGTATTTATGAACCAAACCGCTTTGGTCGAAACTAGGCTTTTTAAGTAATTTATGGGAGTGCGTCGTAACCACGAAACGACGTAACTTCAGACCGTCGTAACCCGAGGACCTCCTGTGTGTGTGTATATATATATACACACACACACACACACACACACACACACACACACACACACACACACACACACACGTATATATATATATGTTGTCTGAATTTGGGTTCACCTCTGCCTAAACCCATGAGCTGTTAATTCTAAACTGGACTTACCTCCTGAGACGTACTTCGTCAAAGAGGAGGGGCTTATACTCTCTGTGTATTTACGGACTCCATGAACTCTACAACTGCCCCATCGGTCCCCACCCTGGACTTCAGGCCTCTTCTCAAGCCATGGGTCACCTACTTTTCCCTTCCCACAAACCCCCGTTTTCTTAAATAAAAAAAGGCCTTTAGCACTAGGGAGGGGAAGAGCTCCATGCCCAGTTGGTGATGAAACACCCAAGCTTAAAAATAACAGTGGGATTCATTCATGGATTAAAATAAACCCTGGCTCCAGCAGATGAGAGTGGTGGTGTCCACATGTGAAGGGAGAAAAAAGATTGCAACGGTGAGCCAACATCAATATTTGCATTTTTTTTTTTTAAATCAGCGTGCGCATACCTCCTTCGTTTATCAAAAGGCATCTTGGGCTGATTTCTGGGACAAATACCTTTTTTACTTTTACCTTGCCATCATCAATTTAAATTTACTTTTTTCAGAACATAAAAGAAGTAATTTCAGAGAGTCAAATCCAAGAAATATTTTGGTAAGAAGTACAAGAGTGCCCAGAGGAATTTGTGTACTTTCTGACCTTCATTCTTGAGGAGACCTATTGTGAAACTAAGAGGGGAAATATCAACCGGGGGGCACTGTGACAGAACAGAGCCAAAGTACAACACGAGTCAAAGACAGACTAAGAAACATGCATGGAGCCTGGCTGAATTGTCATATTAGACAGGGAGTGGAGAGACGTTGTCATAGCCTTTGTTTGCTAATCCTACTGTGAAAACTCCTTTGTATCTCTTTTGGCTTTAAGTTTTTATTCGTGAATTAAATTCTTTCTTTAAAAATTTTTTTAGCCACCATTCCAGAACTCATGTTTAATCATCTTCACTGGGAAACATCCCTTGCCTTGAGATTAAATGGTTGGCTGAAGGAACTGGAAATTCAGAAGAAAAGGCAAGTAATTTACTAGACAGCTTTTCAGCAAAACCCGGACAAGGCCATGGCACTTCAACTGCGGCGGGAAGCTCTGTGATTGGTCACACTTTGTCTGACTCGAAAACAACCGCTCCCATTAGCCCCCAACAGTTCATTCAGAACCACACATGCGCTCATATTTCAGCTGAATTTGAGGACTGTCATTTTCCAAAAGCCACATGCTGGAACCTGGCCAGGCGTATCGTAAAGAAACCTGATAATAGAGGACAGGGATGACATCACAGGATTTCACAGACCACAGCCTATTGTCAATGCGGTTTTCTGTTTGTATGAGGAAAGTCCTCTTGAGCGCAGGACCCATGGAGAGCCCGCGCTCAGGTGTCTCTCCACCTCCACTGAAACCCCGCGTCCGTGACCCGACTATGCCCGCTCGGCAGGGTTTACGTTCTCCAACGGTTTTCAGTGCCGGTCCCTGCCAAGCGCAGCCATCCTGCAGCCCGCCATGTTCGCAGCATGGTCCGTGTCAGACAGGGTCCCCCGTGGGCTGGAGAGATCCGTTTGGATGCCTGGGTCGGGCGTTGCACAAGAGCAGAGAGCGTGGTAACCATGCATCCGGAGCCCCAGGAGCGCAGAGGCATTGCGCTTTAAATTAGAGCCGGAGAAGAAGCCTGTAACACGGCCAGCGCTTGGCAAGCTGGGCGCAATCAATATTCATGCGGCCGTCTCCCCTGCTGATTAACATAATGCTTCTCCTCGTATTGCAAAGAGTGTGAATCGCTCACGGCGGAAGATTTGGTCTGAATCAAAAAAAAAAATCCCCAGTTCTGTACATTGTGCAACCAACAGCTGCCCTTTTCCTTCGTCTGAGAGACAAACGCATGAAGGAAGAAAAACACAATGCTCTCAACAAAAGACAGAATGTGTTGGGGAGGTCCCAAGAGGTCTCTGCTCCACATGAAACTGCACGTCATCTTTAATTAGCACAAACAACATCGCCCCGAACATGCGATTAAAGCAAACAGTGTAGTGGGAGGCTCTGGCAGGGAGAGGTCTCCCATTGCTTCTTGGGAAACTTGCGATGACTGAAACGTCAAGAGGTCGAAATTTAGGGTTTGGTGTCTTTATTTTTTCTTTTTGGAGAGAAAAAAATTCACTGCTACTTTGACCTGAAAACAAATAACATTTCACTGAGATTTAAGGAAAACCACAAGATACATCAGAGAAAAACGTAGTTAATGAGGCCTCTGGGTGGCTCGCAGGGCAAGACGTTCGTCTGGAAGCCCTGAAATTGGGTTTTCGAATCCTGACCGTGCTATTACCAGCTATGGAGATGCAACAATTGGTCCAGTATTGCCAGGAATGATAGAGGGTTAACCCAGATAATATCACTGGTCTCATCACTCTCTCGCAGCCTCTCCTTCCCAAGCCGGGTGCCTGTATCAGCATGACCCGAGTGTGTGTTCATTTCGTCATCCATTGATGACATATGCCATACACAGTGTGCAATTACTGGCACGGCTGCAGTAAGGAAAAAAGCTAGAATGTCATCACATGAATCAGAGGAGCCATGTGCTTACATCTCTCCTCCCGGACCCTGCAGGATCGTTGCCTTCGCAAAACTAGTTTGGCTGGGAAAAAAGGAGGTGAAAAACCGGGGAAAAAAGAAATGCCCATTTACAAATAAAAAGTCATAAATTCACACAGTTCCTATTTCAAACAAGTAGTTAGCCTTGACTGTTAAATACCAAGATACTAAATCCAGAATTTATACGGTATGTCCTGTAGATTGATGTTTTATTTCTGCGTTTATTAATCTGATTTTCTGCAGACTCAGAGATTTCAATGCACAGTTGAATATTCACTGATTCAGTTCAGGTTAAGTATCATCCTACCACAGGGTACAACATCAAACCGCCCGGGAACGGAGCCAAGCTTTGTACCCACAATGCCATGCAGCTGCCCCTGTGATCGGCAGTTTCTCCCATAGAGGAGGTAACAGGTGTCACCAGCTTGGCGGTACATAGATCCCTGTTCACATTCACCCGCTAACTGCTCCAATCCTCTGATCTCCCTTCCTCCTTCCCTCCCTCCATTCCTGGGCTGGCTGGCGCTTTGTGCAGGCTAACTAGATCATGGTGAGAAATTCCCCAGGCCCATTGAAGACACCTGTAAAACGAGAGGCCTGCGTGGAGACACACCTACGAGGCTCTTTACAACGGGCCTGACGCAATCCGGGAGACCTGTAACAGATATAAGAGTCCCCCTCCACAGAAAACCTTTGTGTCCAGCCCCCGTTTCCCATTCACCCGCGACCACTCAAGCACGACAAGGCCTTTTGAGGCCGCAGAAAGACGCTGCAATGGCACCACTGGTGTCAGTTCGCCGGCTGAGCCGCTCCGTTTGCACGGGGCTTGTTTGCCTCTTCAGGTGCCGTGACAGGAAGGTGTGCCGGGCAGAGCCGCGGAAGCTCCCTCTGCCAAAAAGAGCAAAACAACAAACATTCTCACGGCATCTTAGCAGCCAAAGCTATTATCCTTTTTTTTACTTTTATTTTCCCCCACTGCTAACTTCTTTGAAACGTTTCACATCATATAAAATGTATGCTTTTTACCGTTATTGTCAATGATATTTCTCTTCACAGATCATTAAGGTTGCATTACGCTTCAGCAGGATAAGGAAAATTGCAACTGACATTCTGCATGAGAAATACTATAACTATAATAAAGCAGGTATGTTTAACATGAGGTCATTCAGGGGGTTTATGTCAGCAGAAAAATCACAATGATTACAATTATCAGCATTGCTTAAAAACTCTGTGAAGTGACTTACACAAGGGACACAAAGGAGAGGAAATATGTAATATGATAGCTGTTAAACAAGGGCCATTCTCAACATGTAGAATGTTCAACAAACTTAATTCTAAGCCAGAATTATTTCTGATATCTGACCCCTGAGCTGGCAATCACCAGAGTAATTTACAATCAGGGGAAGATAATCCCAACAGTGATGCTTTAACAGAGTGTTTTGTCTCTTAATTGTTTGCCACACACACACACATCTGCGCACACCCGCACACACACACGCACGCACGCACGCACGCACGCACACAAAAACAAACATGGAAAAGGTTTCCATGGTAACCTCTCTCTAATCAGTGGGTCTTTGATAGCCCCAGAAATCATTCCTCTGCCAAGGCTTCAGAGCAGAGGATTCTGACCTTCCCAGCCACTTCCATATCGGCACACTCTCTGTCCAGTGGTCAGCGGTGTTCCTGATGGCCCACGGTCACACCCCATGGTCACACCCTGCGGTCACACCCCGTGGCCACACACTACCTCAAAGCAGCGCAAGCTCAGCTTCCATTTCACTCACTGCCAATATGGTCTCGCCAATAATAACAGCGCATCACACTGATGCTTCATCTTCATCTGTGTTATTACAAATAATATAACATTAAAAATGTTAATCTACACACCCACATCTGACAATAAATCAGATATTTATACAGAAACAAATAATAATAGGATCCAATTGATATGATGATGTTGAGCTCTGCCCTCCATTCAGTCTACCCGCTAGACACATTTCCTGATCATTTAAGGCAGGGTAGCTTTGCTCTTTCTAAAACAGCACTATGAGTTTGGCGCTCATTGGAAAAACAAACCAAAAACAAAAAAGCACCCCGTAACAAATGAGCAAAAAATGGAATTCTCCCACAGTTTGCTCAATCAGAGTTAACGGAAAAGCATGTTGTTATGTTTAGATGGAGCAGTGGCCTGAGTGGTGTAAAAAAATGCATATATAAAACAATCTCTCGCAACACTGTCAAAACATATCAAACAAGTGTGATTGTGGCCTCGGCACCAAGAGTGAAAGATGAGTTGCTGGAGGTATAGATGCCTGACTGAGGCCAGTGGAGAAAGGTGAGAGCATACCATTCAAACTAAGGTGCAATTCACATATTTCTTAAACAGCCAAGGAAGTCATTCCAAGCCGAAATCACACCACCAAAAGCCTAATCCACGGCAAAATATTTATACAATTATGGATGGATTTTCAGCTCGGAGGATCCAGCTCTAATACGCTGAAATTCAAGGTTTCCGTGGGCAATTTAAAGCGCTGCCTTCATGTCAAACTCACGCTAACCACAGTCACTTCGTATGAACACATGCTATCAGTCAATAGTGCTCTGGATGGAACGGTAATTTAATTAAGCGTGAAAAGCCATTGTAGTCGCAGCCAAGGCAATGCTAGTGAGCCATGCTCGGTGGTGGCCTGATGCCAGATTAACAGGGACACACATTCATTTCATTACAGAGCCGCTCTTTTATTCACATACTGACTCATTCCACTCATCTTAATGCTATCTGGGGTCTTGTAAAGTTATATTACGCCTCCACCTCACTGATTGATTCCATGGAAATGGCTCCGCTAAGCGCTACACCAAAGCATGCGCTTTTGTTTAGAGGAAAACTTTCCGGTCTGGCAACAGAAATTCCTCCGTGCTCCAGACGCCTTTCTATGTTAGTATGTTCATCACACAAAAAAAATACATATGAGCATCGTGGGTTGCTAACTATTAAGACAAAGGCTGGTCTTGTCACTGAAGTGATGACATCAGAGGTTTATGTCCCTCCCCTTGGAGAGCCAGCTTGAATTTCAATGTCACACTTCACTTGAAAATCTTTTTCAGATTTCCTATAAATTGCTGATGCTTCGTATAAAAACAATGCAGTTTACCTTGCATGCCCTCAAAAGCAATATGCTTTTCATGTCGTTAATCAAAATATAATCCTGCACAAGTAATCCTGACCAGAAAATACACATCATTTATTGCATTGCCTGTACTGCCTAGGACCCTGCTCTCCACCATAAATCTAGGATTCCCTGATTCACCATGCCTACAGACAACTTAGTGTCGACCCCAGACGCCCTCACTCTCATAGCATATTAAGCATATGAGCCTGACAAGTGAGACTAAAGGATATTTAACTTTGAATTGTTGTGGTATATCCCCCTGTTTCAAGAAAAAAAGAGGGACATGTAAATCCAGATCATACCTTTTAATAATGTGAACCAACCAAACAAGCATGCAACGTTTCTGACATACCAACCTGTTTTTGATTTAACAAACTTTATATTTTCTGAGTTGGTTTTAGCCATGTTATGAGCTTACTCTAGAAATGGGGTCAAAAAGAGGATAAAAAAATATCTAAGGTATGAAAAAGCAAAGCACTTAATTTGCTTTATCTCTTAGTGGATTAACATACAAATAATGCGTATGCACTTTTTATTGTGCTACTTCCAGCCCATCTTGACCTTATTACCCTACCAACAGTTTGGGAGCCACTGGTAAAATCAGATGGTAAAAGTTTAGTGGGTTCAAACCCAGAGTAAATGGTACATGGGGATTTATCTAAATAGTTCTGGGGGAATGACTTCAAGCTTTGGCACAGCTGACTGGCTATTATATGTTTCTCATGACCAGCTGAATTTCTTTAAGTTGACAGAAACATATATAATTACAAGGCCCCATGCTCAGTTCACAAGAACAAAACATGCAATTTCCATTTACTGAATTGTTTAGTTTATCTTTCAACAGAGGGACGGGACTGCCTCACATGACATTTTTCTCTGCAGTCATGTAAGCCAGCATAGTTTTATAACTAGACTGAGCAAGCTAATTATTAAAGGCAGGAAGCAGGTATCAAATTGAAGAATGAGGCATCATGACACAAGAAATGGGCGGAGCTACCAGATGTTATGAGTAACTTGCTGATTTGAACCAATCATTGTATTTTGTTCTATAGAGAAAACATTACTAAGGTGGAAACAAGTCTGTGATTAATAGCTAATTGTTGCTCCATCCATTTGTTGTTTTGCTAATGCTTATATCCATCACTGACTATATGAAAGCTACACCTGCTCCCAGTGATGGATGAAAACAGTATTCTCCTGATATGAACTTTGTTAATCAAGACAGGTTCTAATCATTTTCAAAATTATTTACTTACAGTAGGCTAGCTGTCCTTCATGAGATGTATAATGTAGATACTATAACAAATATTATATTTTATCTATTATATAACATTATAAATCATAGCTATTCTTGCAGTTATTAAAAAACCATTTGGAGCCCTTATGCCTAACAATTTCATTTTAGATGTACCTGCACTGAATGAAAAGGAGCAATGAGTTACACAAAACAGCATCATGCAATAGAAATACATGTATATAGCAGGTAGATGGAAAGAGAAAATCTCTAAAATAGTTGAAAGCAGTGAGACAGTGAGATACGTTAGCCAACAGCTCTCTGTCCAAACTAGGGGCGATAACTCCCTGCCGTTGCAGCTCTTGTTGACTCCGTTTGTCTTTTTGCTTTGCGGCGATAATGTGCCACAGGTGGAGCTTACTGCGCTGGGCCAGGAATGCCAGATGTGATCGGATTCTAATTCGAACCACCTTGATTGGATTACACGTTGTTACACTTAATTGACTATGTGGATCGTATTGCTGCATGCGCAGTCAACATATTTACATAATTACAGGACAGCCATCAGAGGAAAAGGGGAAATTCAATTATGGCCCCATAAGGGGCCTCTCTAGGACCAGCTCCATGGAGCAGTAGTGCCACACAACATACATGTGAGCATAGCAATATTTCCCTTTCTCCTTACCCCCACAATTTTTTTACAATTGGGATTAACAAATGGCAGATTTAGTCCTCTCTTTTAGCTACAATGTCCTCAGTCAAAATAGGAGTTTTATTTCCACCCCAAATTTAACTATGTAATCAGCCAAATGTCCAACAAAGACTATGGAGGAAGTGGTTGTACAGAGGCTCTTCATCTGTACATGGCACCTAGCCTAGCCTTTCCTATTTTACACACTGCAAATGTGGGACCAATCATGTATGGCCAACATACAGGCTATGTATGAACATGAAACGTTTAATTGACTTTCATAGAATTTTTAGACCAGCAAGGGTGAGATCAAATGGATACAAACACACATACACAAACACACACACGCACAGGTGAACACAAACGCACACATGTGTATATTACATACACATTTACTTTCCAGACACAAACCGCTAGAGTCAATTTTTAAAGAAAAGCAGAAATCAATATTACCGACTAAAACTTAAGCTACTCAAACAAGAGGGGCTTTTCAATAAGACGGAAATGAAGCTAACTATGGCCTTTAAAAATGTGATGATTTAGTGTCCATTTTCCCAGCATGGAAAAACACATTAATGGAGGAAATAATTTCACAGACAAACAAAACAAACTTCTCTCTAACTGTAATTTTCTTTCAAGCGGCACTGCCAAATATAACCTTTAAAACAGTATTTTATTTTTGAATCAAAGTCAGGTCATATTCATTTTTATTATTTGGAAAAAAATAATGTGGTGTTTTACTTTACCACTGAGGTCATTTTTTTAGCCAGACAGGGTTTCTGCGAGGGTACTGCATAAACAGCGATCAGTGCAGCTGCACACAGCGATGATTCTCATTTACTGCATCCCACCACTCGCCTTTGGCCTCTGGGCAGGTTAAGCAGTGCATTATAGAATATATTAGATATTAATGATACCTTAAATACACAGGATATTTAGTGGCATGTAATCCACTCATGTAAAATAAGACTTTAAGGCCAGGTTTGGCAACGTTCTTCACGAGAACTCAAAGGTTACATCCCCCATTTTGTATAAATAGTGTAACCTCTTCCATTCTTTAAAGAAAACAGTAAAAGTAGAGAAGCAGCATGTCCATGCAAAATGTGAATATTTTACTTGCATTGTAAATGTTTTTTTTTTTTTTTTTTCTGTGACAGGCACTTATGAAATATGAAAACGCAATACAAATGGAATCATATGTAGAGGCTAAACAAACCAGGCACGAGAACAAATACTCGATTATTGTAATAACTGGGCATTAGATAACTAAGAAATCACTTGAGGTAAAACAAAAATTGAGGAATGATGTTTGCCTTCTCATCAACTGCACAAAGGAGAGCCTGAATAAACTATCCAATGAGTCATTGATTTTGTACATATTTCTGCCTTGAGCAGTGAGTGGAAGCAGATCATCCTGCTGCTGAGATTCAGGCCAGCGGTCCAGCAGAAACCATTCTCAGGTATCTGTTTAATATCAAAGCCACAAATTCCTGAAAGGTAGGGATTTTTCTTCAGAAGCTTCCACTGTTTTCAGGCCCTCTCACCAGAGCCAAACTGTATCAAACAACCAGTGATTACCTGCATGTGATTAGCAAAATAATCTGCTGAGAAACAAAAGGCCTTTCATGTTGCTCAATACAAATCGACACAGCAGAGAAGGTGTGTGTGTGTGTGTGTGAAGGGGGAGTGGAGAGGAGCTGAGGCATATTAAGTATTAGCAGACCCCCAACCCATAAGCCGACTTTCAGATAAGCCACTCCTAAGCTCAAGTATCATAAGGCTCAAAGGTTGTGGTCTGCTCTTGTGGCAGTAGAAACAAAGTCCATATTATGCCTCCAAAAGAATAACAGGGCACCAGAAGTTTTTATATCAGGAATAAAAAGAACAGAGGGGGAAGGAGGTGGGAGAAGAGAACATCCTACCGGCAGTTTTTCTTGGAAAAATATGGCGTTCAGCAATTTTGTTCCCTATGTCTGGACACTTACTGTAGTGTCCTTTCACCTGGCTTGTGCCATCTTTAAGTGAGTGACCAACAGAGTGACCAGAGGTGGGCAGGGATGATGATGGCTACATGTGGAGAGTTACTGAAGGTTTCAAGTACGTTTCTAGAGCTATGCAGCAAATTTAGGCCATACTGTTATATTCCAAACGCAGAATAGTTGGATGGGAAAAAATGGTCTTGGTTGAGTGGCATTGCGGCTTTGCTTTCCTGGCGGCATTCATGTCAAATAAATAAAGAAAATAAATTCAACAGACAGCGTTGAAGGGATAAATGTTAGGGAAGCTCGATTCAATTGAGGGCTTTTGTTCCAAAGCTTCTGACAAACTGAAGGAAGACAAATGAGAGAACAATCCTCTTCACAAAGAGAGAGAGAGAGAGAGAGAGAGAAAGAGAGAGGGAGAAAAGGAGGGACTGGCAGGCAGAGTCGGAAAGAGAAAGAGAGAGAAGGGGGTGAGAGAAATAACTCAGAAAAAAAGACAATACAAGAGCAATAGTGAATGAGAAAGGGAGAGAGAAGGAATGAAAGAACTACGAAAGCATAAGAGAAAGATTTAGGAAAATATAAGTAAATGTAAGAGTAGCAATGAATGAAAGAGGGGGAGAAAAGAAAAGAAAAATAAAGAGTGAGGTGAGAGAGAGAACATATACGGAGGGCATATATATGGAGGCCAAATGGCCGAGTACCCCAAGGCTTGGCCACAAAAGCGCCCCAGCTCGTTAGGGCTGAGACTGAGAGGAGCTCGTTACGGCAGCGGCAGGGAAACAATGCCACTTGTGCGCTCTCCAAGAATCCCTCATTTTGCAAAACCTGCAAATTGAAAACGTACTTCTATCAAAGGGGAAAGACAAACATACAATGGCGAAAAGAGAAATAAAGCACAATTACGCGTTTGTGAAAGAACAGGCCAGCCGAGGAAGATACGCCACTGAGTTTTAGATCTTTTCATTGAAACTTCTTTATTTTTTTTAGTCCATTCTGTTTTATGAATCTGCTGTCCTGCAGAAAAGCCATACGGTACGTGGTGAGCCTGCCTCCCGTTTGTTTTGGAGGCCCTGGAACATTCTCCGGTTTGTTGGAATTTGTCTGGCTACAGTTGGTACACAGTCTGTGTGTGAGGCTTTCTAAACAGGATGATAGTCGGGACCTGCTTTATATCAGCGCCAACCCTGAGCAGACAAATAAAAAGATTTTCCACAATGGATTAACGATAAGAATCGAAACTTATCAAGAAAAGCATTCTTTACAAAATTCAAAACAGCAAAATGCCTCATTTGTTCCACGGAAATCTTGGATATACAATATCATATTCAATGTAATAGAAAAGTGGTGTTTTTGGGGCCAAACTCATACTTTGTGTTTTACACTTTATTTGTTTTATCCCCCAGCACTTAAGCGTTCTCACTGCACATTGCAATTGTAGCCCACTTGAAACAACACTCAAAACTTAAACCAGAACCGTTTACTTATCACATAACAGGAACCATTTTCTGTCATTTATTGTCAATTTGTTTTATGTCTCTACAAATAAAGCTGAAAAAATGTGGAGGAAAAAAAATATAACAACAACAACAAAAAAAGCTGTCAGCTAAAACTCCCGAGGAAGGGGGAAAAAGAAATCTTTCCAAGCTGTCATCACCAGCGTTTCCAGCAGAGTGTTGTTTCAAAAAACATCTGACGGACAGATTTGAAGCGCTTTCCAATTCATGGACGGCTTCATACCACACAACAAACTGTAGACTCTCTCATACTATAGGTACATTCCAAGATGGCAGAATGAGCCAACCAAACTGGATCGCCTGAATGCGAATCAGATTACCCACAATTCCTTTGGGAGGAATAGGACAAGTGAGGTGCCATCCCTCTGTGGCAGTGCTCTTAACTGGGGAATGACACAGATCACTAAGAGGGAACATGTATCCTGAACGACCCCCCCCCCAGCCCCCTCACCTTGAAAACAAGCAGATTCAATTAGGCAGATTAAGAACTTTGCCTTCCAGCTTCACTCGTGGCCTAAAACTGAGCCAGCAACTGATAAAGCCATTGGCCTGGACTTCAGAAAAAAAAGAGAATAATGCACAAAACAAGGATTGTTACATACAAGAAAAAGTAACCTCACACCTCTTTTTTCAACTGCGTCAGAGGTAGCCAAAATCTACAACATATCCCATTAATAACAAAATGTGGAGGCCCATAAACTGAATCCTTATGGAAAACAAGGGCCCAATTGTACCAAACTAACAAGCTTCTGGATTATTGTGCAGAATGCAATCTAGCATTTGATCATTACATAGTTTTTCTCAGTGATGTTTTTTTTGTATGTGTAATTCCTCTTCCCCAAAGGTAGACTTAAGTCTCAAAACTGAAATTCCAGACAAATACAATTTTGCATGGTTAGCCTCATTATTAATGAGTATTCATTATCATTATTGATTAATTGTGTATTTAATGAGCATTACATTTACATGTGCAATTACTTCCAATATGACTTGCAGGAAAAAACTAAACAAAACAATAGCAATGCATGGACTAGCACGGATGAACATGCAGAAATGGCAATCTGAGAAGAAAGATGGAAAGATACCAAAATCTGACAGTACACAAGATGTAAGTGAAAATAGTCATCGACGCAAGAGGACGGACAAGCCCTTCATCTTGCACACGCCCTCTTATCTCTCTGAAGCGTCCTTGGAAGCCAAACTGAGTCCTGGAAACAGATACAATCGGCTGTCTGCTGTTTTCGCTGCTGGTGTTGAAAGCAGTCTTCCTCTGCCTGGCTTCCTGGCCTTAGAGGAGAGACACGGAGCTTGGCGCTGTCTTCCTGATAACCACTAACAGGACATCCACCAGGAGTACCCCAAAGATACTGCATTTCCCCCCATCCTCATGCATTTGTATTACAATTCCAAGGTTTCTGTACCCATCACTGTTGTCATGGTTACTCTGATGACTATGGCCAGGATTGAATCTTAAGTCTCTTTAAGGGCATAAGCAATTAAATCAAAACAGACTTTACATTACGTCCATTGGAATGTGTTCTTTTCATTCTAAAATAGAAAGGGGACTGCTTTAAAGAGAGTAAAGTCCATTTTGATTGAATTGTACATGCCCTTCAAAGACTAAGTGCTTTTGATTGAATCTAGCCCTCTGTATATGTCAAAATGCCACTGCAAGTTGCTATGGATACAAGTGTACATGTAAGATTCTGCTGCCCTTCTGACAAGACAGAGGGCTCCCCAAGCCCCCTCATGCACATTCCTGGGCTTATCAAGTATATCTTCAGCACACCTTGCCTTTACGTCTCACACAAGGTTCCTCCAATTAAATGAGACAAAAGGACTTCTGTTTACACACCGAAACACAGAAAACCTTAAATGAATGCACATATTCAATAACAATAAAAAAATTTTCGGACAAACTGTCACACACGACTATAACTTAACCTTGAAATGAATTGGCTCCTCTTTAGGATAGTGTTTGTATTTGTGCATAGCAGCCTTAGGAAATATACGGTGCCATACAAACAGGGCAGCAAAGTTACATTTACCCAGCAAATGAGCAGCAGCACTGTGCAGATTCCACCAGCTAAGTGGGCATGAGTGCCAATTCATCCAGACAACTTAGTGTTTGGGCTCGGGGTGCGCCTGACCCAAAGCAGGCGTTTCCATGGAGACCACAGCGGAGGAGGCTTAGGCCAATTAGTGGGGAGCAATTTTTCTTACTTTAATCAAATTAAACAATCCGAGTCTTAAGTGCAAGGAGATGTTTATTTAACAGCTGGTTTCATTAGCCACGGGTAACTGTAAAACCATTACGTGGCCTCGCGAGCCAGACCGGCACAGGGGCACACAACTCATCACCGTCCTCTTCATTAAGAAGGAACCCAAGAGTCTGAGAATGTCAGGTAAGTGATGGCTGTTATTTTAACACAAATAATAGCCACCGAGTATCCAGAATAAAATAATGGTCTCTGACAAGCAGGTAAGTGAGCCCTCTTAATGAGGTTTATACTTCACTAGCACGCAGGAGGGCTGAGATGTGTGATACTAGGGGGATGCCTCTGTTTGGACGAGCGTGAGGGTATCGTTTTATTCTTTGTTTCCCCCACAGAAAGAGCAGTCGGAGAGAAGATCCGCCCCACACAAATGAAGATGAAAAGCTTGCTGATCACAAAATGCTAATGGGCTCCACATGACGTGGAAACAGTTGAGGAGCGTGACAAGTACCAGGATAGCTGACATTTTTTAAATATCGTCCAGATGGGTAAGCATTATTTAATCTGATTCTGAAAGTCATTTAATTACGTCCATGGAAAAACTTGGCATGATGCACCGTTGCAATGTTCCAAAAAGCATGATCAAGGTTTGCGCAAATTAGCAAGAACAAACGTTTTCATTAACTCAAGGATATGAATAGTGTTCCACCCTTGCCCTTCCTATTTTAATTCAGGAGCATGGGGGAGAATCAAAACAGTTGATTTATTGCAATATCATTTTTAATATTATTATTTCAAGTATGTGGACATAATTTGGTCTAAAGGCAAATGGTCACATGGTTTCTAATGAGCAAATGAAAATACATTTTGAATTGATTTGTTTCAGTTTCATTAAATAAAAACATAATACCAACATAGTTGAACCACTGTCTGGGATGTGTGGGGGTGGCAGCGTGTGAAACTTTTTCACAACATACAGTTTATATTGTGAAAATATTCATTTTAACAGTGATGTACTGCAATATTGAACTGTACTACAGGAATCACAGAATTATTGTATCGTGGCCTACGCATCAATATAATGTCATACCCTGAGATTCCTGCCCCTATTTCACATACCATTCCACAAGGAGAAATTTAAATTCTGCATCTGGCCAGCCTACCTACCACCATTGAGAGGCTCTTTTGTAAGAGGGTTCAGTGCAGCTTCCTCTCCCATATAGAAGAAATATAGTCCCTCTAAGAAATGCTGTGGTTTTCAGGGCCGATTTTACAGATATCAGCCTTGATACGGTGACAAATCAAACCCTACCCTAGAAAAACAGGAACCATATAATCTGCAGCAAAGTATGAGACGCCTTTTAATCTTTTCTACTTTCCATGATACGTTAGTCATATCGTTTTCCCCTTCATCATAATTCAAATATTACAAAACTTTTTTTTTTTTTTGTTCAAGCTGGAGAAAGGGAAAGAAAGGGCGTTATCAACAGTGAAAGGAGATTTAGCACAATGGGCTGGAAAACACTACTGCGAGGAAAACTCACAGGGCAGACCAGACACTTCTAACGCGCCGGTTGGCTACAAATTTCAAACAGATGTAAACACCAGCCGGGCTATTAGCTAAATGACTGTGTATTACAGCCAACGCTTTCCTGATGCTCACAGTTGCTCTTTTCTATTCAAATATGTTCGTCTATAGGTCAGGACAAAATACAATCTGGCCAGAGCTCCCTGGTGCTGAAAGACTCACGGAATAAAAGCTCAAGTTCATCTAAGAGACGCACTTTCTTTACTGGCTGTGTGTAAATTACACTGCAATCAGCCTTGCAAAAAAAAACTTAAGAAAAAAAAAAAAAAGCCCTGGAAACTCATTTGTCTGGTCTGAAAAACTCGACTCAAACTAGCAGTCTTTTTTTTTTAAAAGACCCCATTTATTTCTCATTTCATTTAATCTGCAGGTATAAAAAATGAGTGCAGATCATTACATCGGAATCACTACTCTAAAAATTAACTCTTTTTCTCTCTCTCACTCACACACACACACACACACACACACACACACACACACACACACACACACACACACACACACACATACATATATATAGGCACAAGCACACAGCTGGACGAATCCTGGGAAAACCTGTACTTTCTGCACAGTAAACCTCCAGAGACTCCAGATTTCCCAGCATCCTCTCTGGTCATACCCACTTTAGCTCCTTTCCCACCACCGCTCAGGCTCGTAAACACACTTATACACGCGCGCGCGCACACACACGCGGGGAACAGTGTGCAGGACTAGCCCTTCCTTCCACACATATATTTTGCGAAAGGGGGTTCGTTTGGCACCTCTGTGGTGATAGGAAAACCTCTGCTACTGACCTCAAACCGTGGAAATTCAATTAGACGAGTTAAGTGTTTCATAAAGCAATAGGTGGCTGTCCAGAGGAATTCCAATAAAATACAGAAGAGGCATAATCGCAGCGTGCTGACGGCCGCATTCGGCTCAGAAAACATTAAACTGGAAACCGCAGGCCAGTGACATATAACTGCAGCCCCAGATATATCAATAAATCACTGAGCTGGCCTGGGCTGGCTGCGCAGCTGCACTTGACTGCGCAGACCTGAGTACTGAAACCTTACACTGCCTGCGTCTCCCCGGCAGACCTGCGCAGACTGCTGGGGAGTTTGGACGGGGGCTCACAGGTTTTACTAGACCCCCGGAACAGATCCAAATGTCAGAATGAGGAATGACCCTACACATGGGCAGTTAGTCCGAGTGCCACTCACTCTGTGTGCCATATCTCAAGCGTATTAACCTTGGAGAAACCCCTTCCCCACAGAAGTGCAAGGTTGTCCTGGCAGGAAGTCAAACCTGCCAAAACGGACAAAAAATTCAGACAGATGGCTCTATCACGGAGATAAACACTGCAAACCCATAAGCCTGGTGCTATTAGTGCTGTAACTTCAATCTCCTAGTCAGCAAAAACCGCAAGGAACAGCCAAGCTAAGACTGGGTGTGTACTGTCAAACTTCAACAGTAACACCAGCCAATGTACTAGTGCTACCGTCCATGAGAGTGTTCACGAGGCTCTTCAAAGGGCCATCGGCTTGGACCATCAGAGAACATCAACAGTACTTGTGGAGAACATTGCTTCCATGGCCAGGCTAGGATTCAGGGTCCTTCTTGCACCTACATCTCAAACTTGGCTCTCCTTATAGGAATGCTGGGTGCAAATGCAAAGCAACTGTTCCTCTGCTGGCCAAGAGCTTACGGTGCTATGTAAAATCTTTAGTCACAGCACACTGTAAGAAAAATCCATGTATGATAACAGCATAAATCTGCATTGGAATGCATTAAATCGCAATAGGCAATGCAGCCGATGTGTCTTTTATGGACTTCCAACTCCATTTTGTGAGGTGTCAGGGATGGGATAGCTGGGAATCACAATTTTGGACACGTCTTTTTTTTCCATTTGACAGGCAGAGAAAGCACTGTCTCACTCAGATAACCCACTTATCTTTTTCCTTAGAGACTCTACAGTACATCCAACATAACTGAAAGAAGCTAATTATTTCATAGATTAACAAATTCTGTTCTAGATCCACATAAACTGCATCATGTGATCACTTGCATCCTTGACCAGGAGCTATGAAAAAAAGTCCTCACACATCTTTCAAGGACACAGATGTTCCTTACAAAACCCTAGACTGGGGATCAGCAGAGAAACTGAAAGGGGGGTGAGCACAGAGACACCAATGTTTACTACCAGTGATTGAGATAATCTTACACACGATTAGGTAAGTTCAGAGAAATACCCTTCCGATTCATAAACCGCTTCAGGATTCTCCCAGAAATCATGTGTCCTTAGGTCTGTTATTTCAAGATTGCTAACAATCATTTAAAATGGGGTATTACTTTCCTTCCGTTTATTTAACCCACTTCAGTCAGCCAAAAATAATTTCTAGCTTGTGACAAATACAGTATGTGAATAAGAGGTTTTTTTAAAATTGGAATGGGTGGACAACCTTAAACTGCAGCTTATAGCACAAAAATATAAACCACGTTTCAAGGGCTGTTGGGAAACTAAACCAAAAATTAAATATAAGGAGATGAATAGCAACCTGTAATTCAACATTTGACCACATGGGGCAACAGATCTTGGTTTTAGTCTACAGCCTACCCAGATAAAACTTAAAAAGACACCCTGTTTTATAAATCTAGTAAAACAAAATTAACTCCACAAAATAAGTGTTTTATTTTGTTCTTTCTCTGAGGGAAGTGCGCAGTATGTTAAATTGCTGCGTTCGAGCATCGTATCCAAGCCTTCATTATGCACTTTAACCATATCAAAACCCTTAAAATGGAAACGTATGTTGCTCTTATGAAGAAATAGAAAATGGAAGTGGTGGAGGGTGGGGGTAGTCATGGAGCGGTTGAAAAACCTGATCAATTCCAGGTCCTCGCCCTTTTTCGATGGGGACAGATAAATAAACACTGCGCTGCCTTACCGCGTCCGGGACACAGTAGCTGCTTGTGAAGATGAGGCTTTATGGGTAGGCTAGTGGAATAAGAGTCTGGTTGTGTGGGGAACCTTGCAGACGCAATAGCCTGGTCTCGGGAATGCTTCTTGGACCATGCTGGGTTGAGTCATGGACCACAAGCCTCCACAGAACGGGAGGGTTCAGACCTGGAATAGATCCTTCTAGATATTCTTGGCTCTCGGGGTATTTCGCTGAAAATCACATTGGAACAGCTGTCTTTTTTGACCTCCCTTATTTACCTGTCCAAATTTAATTAGAAACAACAAAGTAAACAGCACGTACAGTGATTCGGTGCTCTCTCTCTCTCTCTCTCTCTCTCTCGCTCTCTCACTGAATGCAGGGCCTTCAATCCAGACCTGAATAATGAATAGTGCTCATTTTGAGATCCAGCACATCAGCGATTGCGAGCTATATTTATATGTTTCCACAACGTGTCCTTAAATTCTGGCCCCTTTTGATGTATCCGGAAGTGACCGATGATGCTAATCACAGGCAGCTCATTCAGTATTGTGTTGATTTTCCCCCCTCCAGAAAAATATTACAGTCAGGGGAACATGCGTACAAAGAGTTTTGAAACCAATGATAAAAATGTAGAGCGTAAAGTAACAGAGAGGGTAATTCTGTGTAGCAACAAAGGATGACCAACCACAGACAAGCTTGGTATATGTCTCCCTGATACTCTGGACGAAGGCAGCACCTTAAATATACAGCACATTCTGAGGTAATGCTAACTTAATAAATGGAAATGCTATATTAATCTACGAAAATGTGGCACATAGTAATAAATGCTGTCAGTCTATTTTAGTCACAAGGCACCATTGTACACTGATGAAGCCCTTATTAACGAAAATACAAGAAACGGAAATAAGGTAATAGCTTCAGATTATTAACTGGCATGAGACCATCCTCGAACTCAACCAACACGTATAATATTTTAAGCCATCCAAAGAAAGTAAGATACAGCATGCTGTTCCTCGTACGCTGGAGTCTGCTTCATATGGTTTCTATCTGAGTGCAATCACGTGAGATAATGAGCAAAAGCCCATCCTGAGCCAAAAATATCTCACATCTTCTCCGCTTGAGCTCATCTGGAACTTTCCACGGGTGATGATCGCTTGGACTGCAGACAGAGGAAACTCGACGCTTTGAGCATGGGATAGGTGAATGAAAGCTTCATGGAGTGTAGTCACCAGAGTCTCACCCATTTCCTTCCAGAGAACCTGAGTTTACCTTGTGGAGGTCCACCACAGAGGCTAACACCCAATACAGTGACTCAGGCCATGAGTGAGGTGGCCATCTGTGGCACCTCTGACCCGAAAAGGGCCTCTTCGCAAACATCCGTCTGACTGCTCCTCACCGCAGAAAGCCAAAGCGTCACCCTCTCTCATCACCTCCCCTGGGATGGCGGACCCACAGAAACCTCACGGCAAGATGCCCAACAACGGTTCTCAGAGCCCCTATACGTCAGCACTGGAAAGGTGTATTTAATCTCTGTCCTAACCCACCCCACCCCAAACCAACCTGGTGAGACAAACGAATCCCTATGGGTGGTCCATGCTGGCGTTCACGCTGTGAGCCCCCCATGTATCGTAGCACTTTTATAGCGTTACAATTTAGACTTTTTTAACAGCAACTGTGTGTGTACTTTGAGTCATAGCTGAGACCACCGTCACAGAAACACAGAGTGAAAAACCCCCATGGTGTTACTGACTGCCACCACGCGCAGTCATCACCCACGTTATCTGAAACCGATCACTCCTACACCCCCTCCTCCCGGGCCCCCAACCCCATTTTAATTCCCAGCTCTTCATTTCCTGTGCCTTCTCTCCCAATACAATGCCCTGCTTTAGCACCAAGCGCTAATTGTGACCCCTCTGGTTCCCATGTACAGTCTGTTTCTGCATAATCATCTCCACATGCTGCATTTCACAACTGCCTTTACGGATAATAAAGAAAAAAATGGACCAAAAAAAAAAAAAAATCCCTCTATGGCCCGATTCCAGAGCACTGCATTTCTTGAGAGCCAAATTCGCTAACTTGTGTAATTTGTCTGTGTAAATACAGGTTCGGCTGCTTAATTTGCAGCTTGTGTTGTTTCACCTTCCCCGCGGGAGGGTCAGGAGCTCATCATGGGGGCAAAGCGCACAGGCTGCCCACCCAAAAACTGACCACTTATCCACAGAGTGATCATGTCCCTCTATGCGTCTACCAAAGAGCAGAACCTTACCTGCTAATACTGCCCACCTCCACACAGCTACAAAGTGGAAACAAAAAATAGCAAGCTGACAGCAGGAACTAAAGGCGAACATGGAGCCAGTGAACCCGGAAACATGGCTGCCCCTGGTTCATATGCTCCAGGGTGCTGTCTGTATATGGAGTCAGCAAATTAAATATGATTTTAGAGCTGCCCGACCAGAACAGGATGCAGGACTCTGCTTGCACCTCTACCTGCGGTGAATAATTTATAAAAGATGGCCGGAATGCCTTCAGGGGACAGAGGTCAAAATATACAAACCTTTTTCCCCTTGTTTTAAATAATGTTTTCTCATTACCCAAATGAGACAAAGGACCAACATATGAGCTGCTAACACCTGACTCAATACAGTGTCCAGTTACCCCTGGCATGTGGCATAAATAAAAACAACATACTATAAGGCAGAGACTTCAAAGAGCCACCTCCTGGTGTTGCCCTTCTGCCAGCTGCCCTGTATCAGTTTCAAACAGAGTGCACGGGGCAATTTAATAAAACTTATATGTTTAATCTTTCACATCCAAGACAGAAACCGCTGTGAAACCAGATCTCTGGTTTGTTTCAATAACCAGACACACCAACGCATAGCAGGCTAATTCAGGAGCACATTACAACCTTCAAAACAAAATAATAACTACCAGCCCTCTGAAACTGCCTATTGGTAAATTATATCAAGTAGAAAACCGAGCTCAATTTTCTAATATTTAGGGTCAATAAAGCTGCCATTTCCTAATAAACCCCTTAGAAGTAACAAGAACCATTCCAGCAGTCTTACCAAAGGAAACAAACCATTGCTTGGGGAGAAAAGTGGCTGAAATGCCGGGGTTTACGGAACTCAATTATAAATTTTAAAAAAAGGAAATCATGAATAAGTGTGGCTATTGGGTTACCTCATGCATTTTCCTATGAGTCCCACACTATAATATAATGGATGCGATATAAACTATAACACTGGTGTGAAAAGGGAAGAAAGAAATGGAATACAGGGACTCCAACATTCCTGCGGTCCTCACGGGTAACGTGTCTGGGTAAGGCACGAGCCTCCATGGCAGCACTGCACCCAGCTGGCCAGAGAATCACCCAGGGAGGGAGGGTTGTGGTTGGTGGGGTTCGCCCATTTCATTGTGGAAGAACAGCAGCTCTGGATTGACTGGATGACTCATAAAGTGCTGTCCTCAAGATGGTGGGCTGCAGAGTTAAAGGAGGCAGCAGCTGGCAGCATGTGACTCAGAGAACACATCCACTAGTCTGTATTATTCTCAATTTACATTAGAAGTTTAAAGCATATGACATGGAATTCAAAATGGAGAAAAGAAACAATAAATAAAAATTGGTACAAAATATGTAATTATTCTTGCAGAATTTAATAACAAGAGGGTGTGCATTTGCTGGAGGTTTTGGCTAGTCATCAATGGCATGTTGGCTGGTTTACTGCTTCTGAAGAGTATTTTATCATAATTAGTAGTTGTACTGACTCCTTGCACTGTAATTTCAATTGTGTGATACACACACAAAAGGGCACTCAACCAGGAATCTGGTGATTTACTATCTTCACAGATCACTTGCTTGGAACACATCGTAAGGAGATGTATGTAGTTAGCGCTTAATCTAGCCTCATCAAAGCTAAAGAGACATCTCTTGAAGATATGCCACTTTTCTTCTTATCTGGTGATTGGGGATTTTTTTCCTTCTCAGTAAAAGACAGATTGCATTACAGTGGGGGCATGGCTGTTACGTAAGGCCAACATGAGTGCAGGAGGCTCCAGAGAGGGGTCAGTGCAGTTAGGCAGAGGAGAAATCACACCACCTTTTCACTAAACAAATTAAATATCACAATCATTTCATGAGAGATTGAAAAACACCTTCTCTGCATATGGGGATTCACAGTAGATTGGTACAGGAGCTCAGTTTGGGGAACCATAGCAGCCTCTTGAGTGTTGTCATGACGAATAGCACCAAAAATTCAATGTCAGAGTTGGTTTGACGCTCCTGAGCAATACTGGGTTGTGCAAAAACGAGGACTTACTGTAGGGAGGTTACTGTGACACCAAAAGGAAATTTCAACAGAGTGTGCTAACTTTCTTCTCATAAAAACCTGGAAAAGGTCAAAATTTAATCAAGGCAGTGACTTTCATCTTTGCTATTCTGCTTCATTGTAATTTATGATTAGAAAAACACAAAAAAGCTGTGAGCCAAACAGAATGAAATGCAGTTCCCATTCTGATTCACGCCTGTTCTCTGTGTGTCTTTCTGTACAGCAAAAAAAAAAAAATCTCTGCACTGGATACAGCCAAAGGAAACTTGCTGTGCGGAAGCCAGTTCTCCATCACCTGTCTAAGCCATCGCCAAATCGGCACAGGCTGCAGAGCTGAGAGGGGTGGCTCTGTAATGACAATGCAAATTAGCGCAGCATGTACGGCACAGGCGGCCAGGCACGGCAGACTCCACGGCACGCGCTCATGACAGCCGCGAGGTGAGCGCCTGATAACGGCTGATATTTATTCTTCCTGAAAGACTTATTTGCAGGGCCTTCAAATTAGCAAAGGCAGAGCTGTCATTTGTATCCGCCTTGCCCGAGGAAAACGTTTTCCCTGAGCTCTCGCTCTGCAGCAGGGGTGGTAACAAAAAGGAAAAAAAACACCTAACATAAAGGTGTCAGAAACCTACACAAAAACATGCATGGAGCAGGAAAAATATCAGAGGGAAAAATTACAGACAGAAAAAAAACTGAAAAGAAAACATTCACATTACAAACAGAGCCCTGGCAGTTAGAAACCACACAGATGTGAGCTTCTAAAAGCGCATCTGCAAATCATATTGGCTGTTCTGAGAAAAGAGCGGTGCTCCGTTCCTCTCTAGACACCAGCCTTGATCCTCAGACACCGGCCCCCTCCCTGCTCTTGGGTGGCTCTTTGGATCAAGTGCTGTTTCACTTGACCGTGGAGCAAAATGAGAAAGATTACGGAGAGAGAACAAGCGGGTCAGATACTTGGATGCTGATGGTCAAAGCCCCTCTTTCATAGTGCCTGATGAGAGGAAACTACAGAAGTGTGAGAGGCATTAGAGTCCACCCTTATAGTCTTATAGGATCACGCCAGTGACTCCCAGAGGGGGGCACTCTCACTATGTGAGTTCACCCGTTTCACAGAAAGAGGCCCCACAAACATGCAGGTGAGGGCTGGAATGATTACATAGCTGGATGTGTAAACCTGAGGTTGCAGGTTCAATTCCCAGGTAAGACTCTGCTGTTGTGCCCTCAAGGTGAATGAGGTACATCACCTTAATAGCTTGAGCAAAATATATTGAGCAAAAAATATATTTTTATACACTGTACAAAGGGATAGTGTATAAAAATTCAAGTTGTGTAAGTCACTAGATAAGGGTGTCTGATGAATTCTTGAGTTGTGTTGTAATTTAATGTACAAAAAAAGGAAGTATGTTTCTATTTACTTCAACAGCCTTGAAAGAGATATTTACTGCACACACCTAATGCAGCTTTTCCCTACAGACCAGCGACCAAAATAAACAAAATAGACTGGCATTCTGAGCAAGCATCCTTATTTTCACGTACTGTAAAAATCCATCTGGTTTCATGATTTGTAGCTAAATGAATTTACAATGACTTCATGATTTGTAAAAACAACGCACAAAGACCCTGGCATAGAGGAGGCTTGCCAGACAGCATGGGCACAGAACAAACAGCAAGACAGAAGCCAAGGACAAGCAAACATGAAGCTGAGAAATATAATACATAAAATATGTATGAGATTTGTTGTCCAAGGGTCATTTTCATGCCCACATGTGTCTAAACCCCTGATATTATCCATGACATTCAGAGATTACACATATTATGAGACAACAAATCTCATTTCATCCTGAAATTGATCTACGAGTTATTTAATTGTGTTCTCATCTCATGGCCCCAAAACCTTAGTCAAAGGTGAAATTATTGTCTCCAGTTTTTCTTCTGTCCTTCTTATTCTCCCAAACCTGCAGGCTCAGTTCTGTTAGTTAACTGACCTCCCTGCTACAGCCTTCACTGTCAGTTTTGGACCTCGCAGGCAAACACACTCTCGTCTGAAACACATGCCTCCGTCAGTTGTTACTTCTGTTCACTCTGCAGCTGACCATGAGGAGCACAGGAGTACACAGCCTGGGAGGAATGCACTTCACACACAGCGTATAGGAACAGACTGCAAGTGCCTAATCAACCAGAGGAGGGTGCTAGTGCATGACTGAATCACTTCCTCCCTGGGTGACATATGACCAGTGTGGGGGGGTTGAAGTTTCACTGAAGTAAGAGTGGGTGGAGCTACCATGCTGTATTAGCGACTCAATGACTTGGACCAATGACCACATTGGCTATTGAGGGAAAAAACATATTGATTGGTTCAAACAAGTCAATGATTGACATATGGGAGTAACTCCATCCTAATGGGATTGGTGAAACTTGATTCATCACTATGACCAACTGTGTGACACCCTGTGGGGTCTTCACACATATCAGCACCTTGAAATCATGAAATCACAAGGCTTTCCTGTCACTGTTTTTACACCTTCCCTTTATACCATTTCTTTAATTAAACAGCACCCATTGCAACAGGTTCCTTCCCCAGCTGATACTAATGAAAACCTCACAAGAATCATATCATTCCTTGTGTAATAATTATTGTTCTTTTATGAGTCCATATAATGTTTTCATTTTAGATTTTGAAAAAGGTGTTGTTATTCAGGAGGATCGCAGGGCGAATATGTGGTTTGCATGTTGCGGCGGCTCGTCACGTCAAACCTCCCACTGCAGTCATTTGAACCCAACCACCTGTTCTAGCTAATTGCTCTCTAACTCACAGGAGAAAGGGCTGATTCCTCACTCTTGCCGCTGGGGTAAAAGCAAAGGGAAAGGAATGCAAATTGTTATATTCTGTGCTAAACGGTTTTAAAGTGGGGGGTGGGCTTGAGCCTCACAGGTCAACGCATTAGCTGTGCACTCATCAGCCCGGGAAGGGGGCGTGCTCGTGAAAGACACACGCACTCAGTGACATCCCACAGCCTCGACACACATCACCGTGGCTACACTGTGGTTAGCGCCCACGTGCTTCCAGAACACAACAATGCAGTCTTTTTTGTGTGTCAACTCTAATTTAAGGTCCACAAGTTCAGCTAACACTCCTCCGCTCCCTTATATTGTCTTCTCAGCTAACCCGATGGATTGAATATAAACACCTTACCTGGGCAATATTCTTGTTGAGAAGGTAGACACCATATTCAAACTGAAACCGCTCTCCTCTGGGGTACAAGGGAAACCTGAAAGGCAACAGAACAGACACAGATGGTAACTACACTTAGCATTGTTTAATCCTGTGTGACAATGCCACGGCTCTGCAGAGGGTGGGCAGACCTCTTCCATGGGTTTTCAGCAACCTGTGTAAGGCTCAAAAATGTCCAGGTTAATTCAGTGGAGAAGTTATACTTCAGGATGCACTGAGACCTCAGCTGCAGACCCAGACCAGCTATTTGAGTTTTTGAGCACTGGGCCAGGTCATACTCTGGCCTGGTTTGACTCACCCTCACCTCGTCTATGTTGGCACACAGCACTTTTATAAACAGATGTTTGTGAGGCTCTATTCACTCCTAGGTGATAAAGGTAATAAAATCCCAGCCACTAATCAAATCACCGCAATCCTGGTTATGCAAAGCCAGAAAAAAAAAAAGTGTATACACACTCTTCAATAGTGGCCCTTATGAAACGGGCAACCTGTTTGCCCTCCTCTTAAGAAAAGGCAGAGAAAAACCCCCTCCTGGAAATTCCCACATTCTGATACCATGTCCTGAATGTCAGATAATAATGATAGTAATTACTGTTCTTATCACACCTCATGTGACCATGGCCTTCCCCTTTAAAAGACGACTGAGTTCTCCCCTGTTATTAGGGGCTTTGTCTGCCCTCCCTGCATCTCGCTGAGAGGGGATGTGGATCGGAGGAACAGCTTGGGGCTACAGGCCTCTCACGCCCCAAACGACTCTCATTTGCAGCATAGGCACCCGCACGCAGGGGCAGACCAAAGCCTGCCACACAAAACGATATGAGATCACTTACACTCATTTTATGAGCATCAGTATGCACGTATGTGTGTGTGTGCGTGCATACATGCATGCATGCAATTATCTACATATGGGCCTCTGTGAGTGTGTCAGTGTCTGTACGTACGTGCCCATAGTGTGAGTACAAGACTCTCTGAATGTGCATGAGTGTGTTTGAGGCTGTGCATGCGTACATGCACCATGTGTATCTGTGTGTGTGCTCATGTATGCAGCATGTATGTAGCATGTCTGTCTGTATGAGTGCGTGTGTGTAGGTGTGTGCGGGTGTATACGCCCTTGTGTGCACTCATTGGTCTGTATGCATTTTCTGTGTCGGGGGAACACGGCACTCAGCACACTCAATTGATCCCAGTCATCAGAGAGGCCTGTCATTCTCACACACAGGAGGTGTGACTGACCTTCCGGCAGTCTCTTTCCTCCCGATCCCGGTTAAAAGCCCCCTGCATCCCCCCAGGGTCGGCCCTTTGTGTCTGCTAATCCACCCTGAGAGGACCCAGGCCTGCTCTGCTCGGTTCTCCCTGACCTTGAGGTGCCAGAAGTGAAGGGCAGGGTCGTCCTGCTGGGGGGAGGGCCTGTCACCCACCCGCCACGCAGCGTGCTGACCACTAGGGGGCCGCTTCAGATGTCAGTGTCCGCAAGTGCACACACCGCCACCGCCACAGCGTTGAAACCGCTGGCCCCTGCAAACCGCAGTGTGGAAGTTACTCTAAAGATACAGATGCGCTCCATATAGTCTGCGCTGTAAACAGGCCCTCAATCACTTTTTCTAATCCCCCTTTGGCAGTGTTACGAATACAATAAATCCAGTTCTTTTGTTACTGCAGGATCTTGTGGGATGAGCAAATTACTGCAGAGCTGATTAACAGTTCCTGGGAGAGGGGCTTAAAAAGAGCAGCTCTGAGAGAGCAGACTTCCTCGGAGGGGAAAAAGAAAGCCGCATTTCGTTAACAGGCCACGCGGCCTCGAAAAAGCTAGTCCCCCTCGCACGCAGCTGACATAAATCGTTGTCTGGGACAGCAAAGTTGCTAAAAAAAAATCTAAGACCGCACCGATTCAAGGCAGAGGAAGAAGGCATCAGATAAAATTGAGGCAAAGGCGGGAGCACTTGTTTGAGTGATTAGGGAAGGGTTGCCCTCTGACACTCAGGCAAGAAAAAAAAACACTCAAGAGGTGTGGAGAATAACAACTGGGAGCAGCTCAGCAAAAGGCAAAAACATATGAATGCAAGCACACACGCACAAACATACACATGCACAGGCACAAAAACACACGCCCAACACACACATATGTATACAGCCAACACATGCACACAGGCATGCACACACGCGTACAAGCTCGCATACGTGTGCACACACGCGCATTCACATGAGCGCGCGCGCACACACACGCACACACACACACACCCGTACAAGCACACACGCACACACACACACACACACACACACACACACACACACACACACACACACACACACACACACACACACACACACGTCCGCTGTTTCACACCAGAAGACGCTGCAGATCTGAGACTAATGGCTGCTCTCCAGTCACTCTGGAATCACACTAAAGAGACTCTGGTTCACCAAACATGAGGAATGCCTTCTGAGAAGTCCAGTAAAGCCGAATACACTGGGGCAGGCGTGCCGACCCTTTTCCAACTGGCGGTTAGGAAAACAGTCATTTTTATCACTCATCTAACCCTGACTGTAGTGCTGAAATGATATGTTACACAACCAGGATATAGTGGATTACACTCAGCCTTCTAGACTTCAGTGTCTCTCCATCACTCTACAACTAAGTGCTGCCTGGAGCTCGGCAGCAATTTACCCCCAGCCTCCACCCACGCCCCAAAGAGCTGGACCTCTCTGGGATCAATTAGCCTTCCTGTTCCACGTACTGTACAGGTCTGTACAAATGGACAGGGTTCAACCAAACCGCTGGGAGTCGTCCTTCATTTGTACCGCAAACGAATTCTGACATGTGCAAAGATAACAATCACCTGTTCATATTTATCAATGAAGATCAAGTCGGGAAGGAAAAAGCTGTTTTTTTTTAACTGTTTCCTGTCATACTTCTTCACAATTATGCAGGTTTTTTAAAAATATTTTAAGAGTAAATCCCACATTAAAATGAGACAGCCGAATCAAATATGACATGCCAAAGCCATTGTCTTTAGCTTTTCTGCCTACATTTTACAAAAAGCCCCTCCCAGCTGGATACAAATGTACAAGTATAAAACGTCATTCACAACCTTGACTGCTGGGATATGGAGGAGTCTGAAATTAATAAGGAAGGCACTTTAAGCTTTCTGTACATCATAAAACAGGCTTCTAAAGAAATGGGTTTTTTTTACAGAGCAGGATATTTACACATCAGCCGATTCATCCTGTCAGTGATTTACAGTCCCTAACAGGCGGTAATAAAACAGGATAGTGGGGAGATCGTAAAGATTTTGATGTGCGGGTTAGACTCCCCAAACCCCACTGATGTAAGACTGTCATTAGTCAATACTGCGTAATTGTTCTTTTCTGCAGGAAAAGCATGGCGCTGTCCAAGACGACCCAAATCCCATCCGGAAAGCCAAAGGAGCGTTATTACAACACATGTAGTTTTTTTATGTCCCTCATTAGGGGGAGCAGCAGAATTTACTGTGAGCCTTGTGCGTTATGAAACGATAACTGGGGAGGATCGCTGGTGTCCAGGCCCCCTTGTTAAACGAGAGGGCACTTCATCTTTCCTTTGTAAAAAGCGGTTGTGGCTTCTGTAGCGACACGCCTTCTTGACTGCCGTATGGGGAATGTCTGCGTCTCGGAATTAGCACGTCCCGAGCAAAGAGGCCGTCCTTTTAATGACCTCTGGGACCCTGGACAGGAAGGGGCCCTTACATCGGTCCTTACATATGTTGCCTTGACCACAAAAGAACAAGACCATCATGTCAGGCTCTGCTGCACCTAATATCTCATTTCATACACTTGTGTGGCGGCTGGGCCCGGTGAGCCTTGCACTAAATACCTATAGAGCTACGGCCAACAGTGGCTCACGGTCACCCTTGTCATTCTGCACCTTATGTTGTTTGCCATAATTGCCTTATGGCAGTCATTATGGACAAAAACAAGGAACTTTAATTTACAGTGAATAACACAAAAAGTCTGACTGTCCACTACCTACCCTCTCCTCAGCACAGCGGTTAAGATAGAATTTATTATTTTTTTTTCCCACTGGCTAAACTTAAGCAAAACGTGATTCATCGAGTTATTCACTAAGCACCAGACAGCTCATTGTTTTGCTTGAAAGGAAGCTTGTGGGATGGCTCTTTGAGAAAATAAAACCCCAGGAGAGAGAGAGAATTTGATTGTAAGTACAGTCCAAAGCCCTTCTAAATCAGCCCTATAATTCCCATTGATTTAAAAAGTCCTTGGTATTTCCAGCGACGTGATTTACACAGGGTTCATTTACACACACACACAGGATACCAGGACGCGAGACTGAATTTTCTTTCTAGCACTTGAATCACATGCTATGATGGAGCCAATGGTTGTTAAAAATTGGATTACATCTGTTTCATGACAGTCTGGAACGATGCCTTTTAGCTCAGCGAATCATAGCTAAAGCACACACAGCATGTGATCCAACACATGTTCTAGAAAGCGTTCTAAATATAATGCGCTACTTAATACAAATGCTCAAAGAATGTTGATTTATTCAATTTTTTACATTCCATTCATCCTTACTTTTCCTTACCCTTCCCAGGAAAAGGAAATTCCCCAGAAGTTCGGAGTCTTTAATCTGTGTTGTGAAATGTTTGGGAGCATAAATCACAGTTGTGCTTTTAGAAAACACCTGCCTAACAATTGGCAGGACTAATGTCCCCCTGTTACAATATAAATCAACTGAGCTGTACTTTTCAATATCTAAAAAGTGATTACATTAAGCATCTGTCCTAGGCCCCATTTTAATGACTGTTTCTGTTCTGCTTCGGCATGTAACACCACCTTTGAGGTCACTATAAAAATGTCCTGGAATGATATGCTGTTGCTTACTTTGCTGTCTTATGATTTTTTTTTATTGGTACCCTTAAAAATATCCCCCCCCTCACCGTTGCATCCTTTGGGAATTTTTCAAAGATTAGAAACAGGTACAAACTCCAATCATAGGACCAGGCCAGACTTCTTGAAATGTTATGTGTTAACGACAACAAATTATTATTTACATGAAAGAGCAGTTCCAGAGGGGTGTTTGCAATATACACTGCCTGTAAAAAAAGGCTTCTGATGGAAACAGAACAGAAACTTATAAATACCTATATATATATGCCCAGACAGACATACACACACATAAAGACATACAAGCAGTGCTGTGATCTTCAAACTTTATCATTCCAACATACCTTATTTATCAGGCAATTCATAAAATCATAAAGGTGAAGCTTCATTTGCTTTTCAGAGTCACTTCTCAAGCCATTATTTAATAATGGTATTAAAGTCACTGACTTGACCCAGATATCACCAACACTCAATGGCATACCGGAGTAATATTGGAACAAGGGGAAATGCACACATCAGATATCAGAGAAACGAGGGCAGAGGGCCTCAGACAACATCAGAATGGCTTTTCTGTCCCAGGGGACCATCCAAAAATCTCCTGCAGATTTCTGAGTTTATTGGGGGAGGGGAGGAAACCTGACCGCTTATATATCGGTCTTGGCAACCGAAAAATCATTCCCCTGGACCATATAAAAGAAGGACCCGACCGTTCTTTCCCCCTGTCCCCTGGCAAAGAAATGACTGTCTGCGAGAGGAGGAAATGACCATGCGTGTTTCCGTTCTGACTCTGCTCCATGTCCCGTCACAGAGTAGCTCAATGGAACCCAGCCCTGGCAGCCAGACCCCCCTGCCCCCCCGCCTTCCCCCCCTTCCGTTCATCCTATGGTTTTTAAAGGCATCTGAAATGGAATTTTTATTCACTATGCTTTTTCAAAGCTTCAGTAGTGTATTGATGTGTCAATTTGTCCATTTACACTCTTTTTAACCATTCTTAGAAAATGAAAAAAGGGGCTGGGGGAGGGGGGTGGGGAGAGAAAAAAGGCATGTCTTTAATATGCTATAAGGCAGCGCTTGATTTTAACAGCCTTCCTCTGGTCTCAATCACCGAGTGGACATCTGGATTATATCTCTGATCCCGTTGCAATCAGACGCTCAAGAGCGCGTCTCAGGAAATGTGGGCACAATATGACGCAGAGTCCCGTCGCATTCAAAGAATTTGAGGGATGCTTCCATAGGCTCCAAAAGGAGGACATGTTAATGGGGCTTAGCGCCAGCATCGTCCTGGCTGAGACACCTCTGGCCCGGCCCACGTCCCCCTCAAACCCCTCGTTCCTGCCCTAGAAGTGATGACCGCTTTACACACGCTGCAGTCATTATCTGAGCTCCCAATCCCCGGTAAAAAGTGGAATTTAATAGTAATGCGCTGACCTTGCAGGTCATAGGAATTTATATGCCTGGCACTGCCTCGGAGCTCATTAGACTCCAATTAAGAGGCACAAAAAGCACGTTAAACGTATTACAGGGTAAGGGAAACTTTTCTTTTTTGGACTTAATAAAGTAAGCCGCTTCTATGCAAAGATAGAGTTGGCATAGGAACGACATGAGTGAGCTGGAAGCGCCATGAGCAGCCGGTGAGCACGAGTGGCACTCCCATCTGTTGTGTCCCTGTGCGGACTGGCGCGGACACTGCGTTCTGGCATGGCTGTGGGACTGGACTTCGTTACTGCAGTCTGTGCGAGGATTTTCTGTGCCAGAACACGGCCATTCCAAGCCACATCAGAGCGAGCTGACCGCACGCTGAAAGGGCCGACGAAGGTCTCGCTTGACTATCCAGCATTCCCGATTACAGTCACATAAAGTATGATTGAACGACGGTTTGTTTAGAAGTGTCACAATGACGGAGCAGGGGCTATCCACGTGCTAATCTCCTATTGCTCATGCGCTGGGCCTTTCCCTTCAATGCCACCCAACAAATCTCAATTCCTGCCCCACTTTCTGACACTTTAATGCATTAGCTTCCCATCAGTGAGAGCTCATCCTCTCTGGCCTGTCTGAGGAGGGACCGTCATATGTCTCCACACACATAGCTTTGCAGTTTACATGGGGGGCTCAAGGCTCATTAATACTTTAAGGTAGGTGGGGTGAAAGGTCATTCGAACATGCCGCCCTCTTCACCAAACACTTGAGGGACCCTGGTGAAGGTGTGGACACATTTTTAACTGCACCCACTCCCATCACCTCCGCCCCCTTCCCTGGTTTATTTTCTATGATCCGGCTTATGTAAATATCCTGCTTTATTGGTTGGGAAGGGGTAAATCAGACCTCTCTGTGGGACGGAGGCAAAGCTGTCCGGTAACGCGGTAGGGCCAGGAACTCCTGAATGTAACACTGGCGGCGGAGGTGACCGCGCAGCCGCCACAGCTGCAAGGCCTCCAACAGACCATAACTCTTCACTCTGGAGAGGCGGGTTGCACTAATGTAGGCGCCCCACTTCTCGATGCTCTATTTTTTCTCAGGTAACATTTCACACACTGCTCCATTTTTCATGAATGCAAAGAACGTGGGGGAGAAGGACAAGGCCATCAATTCACAAGAGAAAAAATAGTTGAGTGTGTGGTTACACATGTATGTGTGTGGTACAGCAAAATTTCCAAGGAAAAAAAATTCAGTACAATTTTTTTAAATATATCAAGGTAACCTGCTACCAGCTATTATTTCCAGGACAAGTGCATGTACTCCTTGTAACAGGTTTACAAATCATGGGCCCCTCCATAAAACAAAGAAAATATACTACCTAGGTTCTATTTTCTTGTTGCCAATATGGGCAGACTCTCAATTTCTAGCTGCTTTTTTATTCCAGGATAACTAATGCAAGGTCATTGAGTGAATGGGCTGATTAATAATTTTGCAATCTGTGTAAAAACTACAAGATGTATTGATGTTGGCATTGAGTGGTTACAACTGCCAAGGCATCCTGGACATTTAAAAAAAAGAATGGAAATTTGGGGCCCTCTGTTATATGTGTTTAACAGTGGTCTCAGATGAGGGATTAAAATGTGTATATGAGTATGCTTGTGTATGCACATGCACCTGTGGGAGTGTGTGTGTGTGTGTGTGTGTGTGTGTGTGTGTGTGTGTGTGTGTGTGTGTGTGTGTGTGTGTGTGTGTGTGTGTGTGTGTGTGTGTGTGTGTTTGTTCACATGTGGATATAAGAGAGAGAATGACTGAAAAGGAGCATGCAGTCTAGACGTCATTACCCTATCAGGGCAGGCTAAACTCCATACACCCGATCTCTAATAGTGTCTGGAAAACGTGCATTGACATTTTTTGGCTGTGTAATCGGCCCTCAGATTTCTGAGTGTGTATTTGATTGGATTGGGGCAGTTTTGATGCTGTATAGCTGTTTCAAATCGGACTCATGCCTAAATGAATTTGTGATTAGTTAGAAGTAGTAAGTGACTATTAGTTTATCAGCAAAGCAGAGACACTGCTTAAGGTGTCCCCAGTGTAGGAGTTATCAGAGAAGGCTGAGTACCACCGTCTTGGCCAGTGGTAGCTTCACAAAGCACTACAAAGAAGGGTGCTGATGACTTTGAAACCTATATGGAAAGTATTATTGCATGTTAAAAGAACAACTTGTATTTAATAAAGACTTTATTACCATAAAAGAATGTAGTTTTCCCAATTGTTTGAGCATAAAAAAAATTTGCTCATTATCCGTGGTGCTGATTTTGATCCATTTTTTTTCCCCCACCTTCATTGAGGGTGCCTATAGTTGTGGAGCTGAGTGTAATTTGGTTTTGGCTCATGGTTATACAGTGAGGATAACGAAGCTGAAAAGGCCGGAGCTGAAAACGTTCTGGGCATTAGTGACGGGGTCAGTGACCATGTGGCACGTTGATCTGGGACATCCCACAGAGCTGGATGTGCGCTGAGTGTTTGAGCAGGGTAGCAGGTCTGACCCAGGCCCTCAGTGAGTTAATGATCCTGGCTGCCAGTCTTTCGGGCTGTGTGAAGGGGGAGAGGGGAAGGGGGTTGGGTTGGAAATCAGGGCGCTGCTTATCTGTTGATTAATCTGGCAGACTGAAGCCAAGAGACTTCAAAAGCCTCCACCCGGCCATGTTCACTACCACCTGAGTGATGCAGTGTTACCCTGCTTCTGTCCCTCAACCAATCAGCACCACATGCTGGCCAGGTCATTAGCACAACCAGAAAATGCATCTGTGTTTTGATCCCTGTGCAGTCGCCATCTGTTTCTAATGGGTTTGTGCTCACTATAGAGGCGGGGAATGGTCAAGGAAGCACCTCAGCATCAACAACCTCCAAAATCAATCGAATGTAGACCAGTATCCCTTAACTTAGTCTGAAAACACTTCTCAACAACGCTCGCCTGGGAAAAAAAAAAACAAAAACAAACAAAAAAAAAAAACAGCGAGGGGCTTCTTATGTGCAAGAATAATACATTAATTTAAAAGCAGTTAGAAAAAGAAATCCTTCCTGCAAACATTTCAAATCTCTGAGAAATATACTGACCATAAGCAGTCCTCATTGCAAACAAAGGAGGGCTTAATCCAAGCCAGCTGTGCGCTCCCTGGCCAATGTAAACCTTAGGGCTCAGAGGTACCATGGCAGGAAAGAGGAGAACTAGGTGATTTTCTTTTCTCTCCTTGTTTTTTTTTTTTTTTTTTTTTTTTTTTAATCGCCACTGGAATTATACTCATTAATTTGACATCAAATAAGAGGATTTGACATTAAATACAAGAGGCAAAAAAACCCCAAAGCTGTCTCAACTCTTTCTATATGATTCAGATTATAACAATTACATATGAAAACTCAAATTTTTATTAGTGCTAGCTATGCATGAAGGAATGCATGCTGGGTACCTGAAGCATGTGTGCCCATCTCATAATTATCAGACAGTGGCATTTTTTGGCGGGTGATGCTTGGTTACCGTACAAAATAGATCAAAATAATAATTTGAACATTGTAGCTTGCACTGTAATTGAGTTGCCTAGGAAATCAGAAATATTGGTACCAAGCCCCTGGGGGTGTATCTTTTCCTTGTATCCATGGCTACGGTATCACCAACACACGAAAATCTGCAATATCATTCAGGTAAAGACACATAAACACCACCTAGGATACAAGCCGAGGAAATAAAAGAGGAACAAACAAAACTGATTTATTTGCTGGAATTTTATGTCCTCAGAGAATCGCTGTGAAAAATCTCTGAAATGCACTTTACCCAAGAGAGCGGGCCTACTGAGATATATCACTGCAACTGATTATGAGCTGGGCTGTTTATTTTTACATTTTTATATGTCCACAGATGTTTGAATAAAGAAGAAAAATTGTACAATCTATTTTTCCGGTCAATACAAAGCATTTTTCACTGGGAAATAAAATGTTAAATATTTATAATCATACTCTCAGATGATGTTCAATGTGTTGTTGGACTGACAGCGATAATGTTCTCAATGCACCCAATGCTATGAGAAAAAGATTAACATGTAACTATGAAACTCAACATGAGCACAAAAAGTCAAAAGCCTTTTTATTGTACACATAAACCCACATCATTGCTTTTCACTTTGAATCAGACTATGCTTTCTGAATATGTTTGAAATCCCATTTTAACATTTAAACAAGATCTCCCACAAATTACATTTTCTGGCAAGTGTACGAAGCTCTTGCTTCACCGCTATGCAACCCCCTGCTATGAATATGCAATTTTCCAAAAGGCTCATTTGAGAGCCAATCATTATTTTTTATACTACAGTGACAATGCATGCTACAGGAGATCAGCAGGAGAGGAGAACATCTCACGAATGACAGGTGATAATCTGTTAGAGGTACAAGAGTAACTTGGGGCAAACTTAACCTATGCTTCTCTAGAAGAAGGGAACTTAATTTTGCTACTTGTTTTGGGTAATTTTGGGTCACTATGACCTGGTCTTGCACTAAGGCCTGAGCCCGCTGTTCCAGTGGTGAACACCTTCACTGACTTGGTTCACCAATTCTTCACTTTATTTGTATTTATTGAGATAATGTGAAATTAGAGAGGGACACAGACAGAATAAAATCAGCAAGACTGGGGCTTCAGCCCAGCACATGCAGGGTTTGTTATGCTTGCCATCCCCACTATTTTCTTTTGAACACTTCCCTGTGTCATTCGCCTTTCATCATGGTTATCTGTCAGTCCCATACGCAAAGGAAATATATGAGACAGCACAACAAAAACTATGACCAATCCATTTTTGAAGATCCAATCTACTAAGCATTGGTGGGGGGTGGGGGCGGGGCGGTTGGCAACCCTGGTCCAGCAGTGCCACAGACGTTTCTGGGTTTTGGTCCACTCTGACCCCTAACTACACAATATTATTATTTATTAGGCCTCATGATTGGAGGTGACCTTGTACTGGAATATTCAGGCTAGAAGCATTATGATAGTCACAACTGTAATAAAGAGCTAGGATGGAGCAAAAAGCAGAAACATCTCTCTCTTTCAAGAACAAGGGATGCCTCCCCCTGATCTCAAGGGTTTAACTGACATGGCTTTCAGATGTCCAGCAAATCAAATAAATGTAATCAATTCCTTAGGACAGGGTTATAAACCACAGAATGACGCACAACCGACTTTTCACTAAAGAACCACAAGTGCATGCTGTTTCCTCATCTGTGAAAAAGGTTTGGAAAAGGTTAGCCTAGCTCTAGCTGCCAAACAACCCCTTTGTTGCATATTATTTATTTTTATGCAAAACAATATATCACAAATCACAGGCTTGAAGCCGTAATAAAAACCGCCCGAGGCATTTCAAAAAGGTCCCCTGTCGCGATTTCCGGAAGTTTCATTTTGTGGCCCAAGACACGATCCTGGAAGCGCGTGCACCAGTGCCTGTATCTGGACTGGAGGGTTGCCACGGCGCTCCCATGCACACCGTATGACCGCATGCAATAATTCACGGACCCCCGGCGTACATATGGTGTCCAACGGATTCCCATATAAATCCTGAATTATGAGCGCGGCAGGAAGCGCTCACCCACTGGCCCCTCGTTTAAGTGCGTTCCCGATCCGTGGAGGCTGGCCCGTATTTGATTGGAAAGCTCCACACCCAGGCAGACAGGGCTGTATATCTGCCCCAGCAAGCCGCCCTCTTCCCCGGGAGGGGGGCTCAGACCCTGCCTCTTATGGAATGCAGCTTGTCTTTTCATCGATTTTCATGTCTTTTTATTTTAACTGTTAACTGCTGCTATCATTGTATAGGTAGCTTCAGAGGCGAGCTGGATTTCAGAAAAGGAAATAAACCATAAAATATTCAGCTCTATACCCAGAACTCCTTTGAAGTAGTCCACAATAAGATCTTTGATACTCTGCTCTCACCCACATAGCAACAGGTGTGGAGAGCGGGAAAAGCAGGTGGAGGGCACATTAAACGTGAACTGACAAAAATATCATAAATAACGGGCTAATTTCCAGACGGTACAGAGGGGAGATGAGAGCATCGATGGGGGAAATACGGGCCTCACAGAGAGAGAAGGGCCTGAGGCCTGTCTCTGTTACCATGGTGATATTGGCAGGACAGATAAGAGGCGAACTGTGTGGAGTCCATTTAATGCAGTGGCCTGCATCTACTGCCGAGTAGAAAAAACACGAGCTTGCTCTCTTCACATTAACTGTAATTAAAACCGTAAATTCTAAATTCGGCCAACCCTGCATAAGATTACATTTTAATATGAGATGGGTCTCCAAAAATTATTAATTCAGAAGGTTTTGGAAGTCCTGTTGTTGAACATGCATCATGCTTAAGAAAGGAGGTGACAGCCAAGAAGTGGGGATGGGCTGGGAAAGGCAATACAGTGCGGAACTGATTAAGACATGCATTTGGTGGGCTATTTAAGCCTGTCAAAAGCTGCGTTCAATTGCCCTGCCAATGTTTTGGAACATAACTGCGATTCTCTAGCAAGTCATATCAAGGCAGGCTGTAGTGACTCAAACACAATAAACAACAAGAGGAGATATGGAAAACGCATCACGCTTCCATGAACTGCACTTTCAGCATCTGACTAATGACTAAGCTGTCACCTCCCTGGATTGCCTATCACTGCTATAAGGCGTTCTGCTCCCAAAAGGTAAGACGAGAGTCTTTTGATCCTCTGAGATCTGACTGTCTGGTTCAGACCAGCCAGACTATCCTTTGACAAATATGACATTTGGCCCAATTTTTGTAAACATGCCTCTTAATTTCAAAGCTTCATTTTAATCACAGATTAGACTTGACAGTTTAAGATGGAGGTTTTTGGTTTTTGGGAACTCAAAGGGACAGATTATATCTGTTCTGAATAAGGGGGCTTTGATAGTGATCGGGCCCCTGTTGGACACAAATCCTGTATGTTTGGATTTATGCAAAATTGCCACATTCATGATGTTCATAATTGTTTGTTTTCCATTCCACTGAATTCCAACAAAACTATCTCATATGTCCATGACTGATTGAGATCATTAAAGGTTTCCCAACCCCTATCATTAACATTGTTGTATAAATGGTAGCTCTATAATTGAAACCACTGATGTCCTACATACTGACCAAAGATTCAGTTTTGAATGGTTAAGCTGAAATATTTTAAGCTCAAATCATTCAGATTTACTGTCTCATTACAAATGTATGTGCAGGGCATGGTCAAACACTGAATCATCTGTGGACAGCATCAACACATTGACAGCACCAGATCGTTTCAGTTGTAAGAAGCTCACTGTGCATGCAGGGAGAGAAGAAGGAGGGAATGTCTGACGTGAATATCTGGTCAGTAAACAGAACATCTGTGACCACACTAAGCCTAATCTGATTAACTGCACATGACCATTGAGGTATTTTCCCACACAGGCACAGAACTTGAGTAAATAAAATACAAAAAAAAAAAAAAAAAAAAAGAATGTAATCAAGCGTAAAAGGCTTACTCTCTCTCCTTTTCGTTCAGCTTGTCAGTGATAGTGTCCCTGATGGAGGATCGGGACCCTTTGTGGATTACAGGATACCTGAGCGGGATCTGCAGGAAGCACGAGATCATCAGGACCAGGTGCGCTGTGTAGCCAAGGGCAACCGCTATACTCCCATCATCCTTTGCTGCAGCACATAGAAGAAGAAAAAATATCAAAGACCATAAGAAATTACTCGTTTAATAGAAGACTAAAGTCAAATTCGAGTGCGCTGTACACCCAAGGGCAGCTGCTACATCTACAAAATCCTTTGCTGTAGCACACCAAGGAGGAAAAAACATTTCAGACCAAGAGGTCATTCATTAAATACATTACAAAAGTCAAATTAAAGTTACAACTGTTAGATGTCATGCCTGGCTGTTAAATCACTTCAACCAACAACATCTTTCTTTTTATTCCCAACAGCTATAAAGGAAAGGTAAATCTTTCCAATGGGGTCATTCGTGCAAATTCTGCCCATTAGTGTTTTCAGTTTTCACTAATTTGTCTGTCAAATACAAAAGGGCCATTAATAATAAAACCATTAATATTACTAATACAAAGTAAAATAAATTACATAGTCCACAGTGCACAGAGTGCATTAATTATCTCATGCCAGTTACACAAAATGTAATCAGGGAATTTACTAATTCAAGCTGTTTAGCACATTAGTGCTGTTTCTATGTTAGCAAACTGCTTACATAAGTATAGTAACTAGGAAACATTGGTTGCTAGGAATGAATGCTAAAAAGTGAAAGACCTGAAGACCTTTTGGATTTCTACAATGCTGAAAATGTGTTCTTTGTTCATAAACTAAATTTCAACCAGCGGCTATGCAGCACGCTATAACTAAACACTTCAATGCCCAAGAATGCAGAATGCCCAATTTAGATTTGAAGCTGAAGACAGCATGAAGTGTATGGGTATAATCAGGTTAAAAACAAAAAACATGCCTGAAGGCAGAAAGTTAAGTTAAATGTCATGGCTTCACGAACATGGTTGGGTTCAATTTTTCAAAATACCAACTGCCTCATTAAACCAATCCAGTACTATTCACAGACACCTTGAAATTTGTATTTTATGCATTTAATTACTGTAGCAGTGGCATGACATGACTTGGATAGCTGTGCTAAGACAAAATGGAAAGGTCATAAAACAGGAAAATTAAACATTAAGTGAAAAATATTTCCATAATTAGAAACCTAAATAGACTCAGAAATAAAAAAGGTTCTAGGTTTTGCAGATTGCCCTCTCTGTGTTTTTCCAATCGGTGGAATATAACTAGTGTAATATGTGATTCATATTAGCTTGGTTTTGACGCGTCAGCAGTTTATGTCACTGCAGTGACAGCAGCCTCTCCCAAAACGCTGAATACATTAAGAAGGGGCCAGGAGGACAAGTTTCGAGTAAAAATGATGATGCTTGCTTTGACTGTTCCAAGTCAACACAGGCAATAGTCTCAATCCCCGATAGACTGTATGGACAGGTTTATTAACTTTTTATGGCCTGGCCCTATTGTAATCTGATTGGTGGTCAGAGATTTCTCTGGGCGGATTTAGTTGGCTTAGATTGTTTATTACTTCACAGAACTACTCCAGAGACTAGTGATTCATAAGAATGAAAGTGCAATCCTCATATGGTTAGGCGCAGGTATACCACATCAGAGTGACACAATGGTCAGGCTCATAGTTATGATCCTGACAAGTGAGGCTCCCACAGATGTGACAGCAAACATTAAAATCCGCTTTTGGACCCTGCACAGCACAGAAGTCCTGAGGCTCTTTGTCTATGTGAACGCTACTCAGCAGTTTGCCATCAGTGCAGACATGTCATGTCCTCAGCCTCTTTCTGTTTCTCTTTTTTTCCCTTTTCATTTTCTTTCAACTCCTTTCAAGTCAATCTCAATTTTATCCAAAATAATGTGCTTTCTGTTTACTTCCATACATCCCTGAATTTAAGGAGGAAACAAGGTGAACTGCACAGATTCACTGAGAGCATGACAGACACTGGCTGCCTCATTGCAGGGCCTACCAAGCAGCCCTTCTGAGAAAGAAAAATGAGACATCACATATGCTCAATGGTCACCATGGTAACACAGGAGACCGCCAACCCCTGTGTGGAGACAGGTTTGTGGGTTGAGGGGGGAGCCGCAGTCAGAGGTGAGGACCCGGGTGAGGGGATTCGGGAGAGGTGGTGACGGCGGGTGACGGTGTTAGGTCACTCAGACAGCCCCTGACACTCCAGGCATGCCGCACGCATGCCGGCGCTACTCACAACACCGCCGCACGTTTAGGGCTTTGAGACCGAAACACCAACACACATCCGTGGGAGAGTGGCTCAAAGCTGCAACACAAACGATGAGTTGTCACGTCAAGGCCGGGGGGGCCGGTGGGGGGGGGTGTAGTGAGGGGAGAGGCTTGTTTGGATGGTAACGTGAGGGGACACACACGTTCAAATTGTGCTGGCTACTTGGGGGTAAGAGACGGAAGGGGGCCAAGAGGAGGAGTGGGGGGCTCTTTACATAGTGCAGTAGTGGGTGGAAAGGCTGCGCGAGATGTAGGGGTAGGGACAGGGGGGTTAGGGTGGGTTTGGGGGACATGGCTGTGCAGGAGAACCTGGCTCTCATTACCCGCCCACCCTTTGAAGCTACGCTTCCACTGGCTCCGAAAGCCAAAATCTGATTTTTCGCAACACACACGGGTGCGACATGCAGGAAATGGGATGAATAACGCTTTCCAAATGTAACCTTATGATTCATCAACATTTCATTCATATTTTACACACACACACGCACGCACAAAGATGTAAACATGGATATATCTATCCGCTTTAAACACTACTGTACTGCACACTGTTCTCACAGCCCTCAGCCAAGACCCAACTGCTGTGACACACACTGCATTGTGTATGTACGGAGTCTACTTATCAGGCCCCATATTCATAGTGTATCATTAATGATGATCTAGGATCAGTTTTGCCTTAAAATTCATAATGGATATTGACAGCAGACACCTGACACTAACTCAACACTCCAACTCTGAAGCACCTTGTGAGTACGGGAAATCAGGGAGGAACGGAGGGGATCGTGGTCAGTAAAGCTTGTTCTCCTGGCCTTGTCTCAGTAAGTGACCGCTGGTGGATGGCGAGCTCGCCTGCACTTGACCCCCTCTTCCCCTCTCCCCCCATCCTCGCTCCCTGTATATCCTCCTCAAGGGATGCTTTATGGCCGCCGGAACACCGCGTGGCTCCACTGAGCGGCACGTCTGTTTCTACCCATAAAAACGTTCGCTTCTCAACTTGTTGTTTTAACCTTTGTTTTTATGGGAAGAGGTCCTGCAGAGGTTTGCAGCCAGTAATGTGTGTGTGTGTGTGTGAGACAGAATGAGAGGGGGCGAGAAAGAAAGAGAGAGAAAGCGAGAGAGAAAAGGAAAGAAAGACTGCCCCTCTAAACCCAAGACCCAGCAATGGCCTAGGAATGGCTCTACAGTCTTCCCCACAGTCCTTATAAAGTAGCCAGGCAGAAATTACAGAAATGAACAGGAAACAATTTACTAAATTCCTGAATGATACCGAGGATTTTCATTTTTTTTTCTCTTTTTTGGTAGGAACCCATGCACTGAGTTTCATTAGGGAGAGGTTAAGAGCTACACAGGGGTTGGCTTGTTGGGTACTGGGGGATGCTCTCCTGCATAATGACTGCACCCTGACCAGACTGGTTAATGTGCCCCGCGTGCAGCTGTCCGATCCGCTAGAGTTTCAGCCCCAGCCCTCCTGCCTTTGGCCTCTCGCCTCTCACCAATATCAGTGTCACTTCAGAGGATTATCATCCAGCCAAACCACAACGCTCTTATTACACTGATGTTTTCTTGCGAACAGGTTGGGGTTTTTCTTTTAAATTTGCTGTTGGGAACATCATTTTCTTTTCTGGGGCTGTAACTACTTTAAAGGCCGGCTCTTCAATAATCGTGTTCTGTAAAGTCTTAAAAAATTCCTAGATTGCAAACTTATGGTTAGATTTAACATTGCTTAAAATATGTTACAATATAACAAAAATGTTTGTATATGACTTATAATGGAAGCACATGAAGTGAAAACAGTCTTACATGGATGGGTTTGCTACAAAAATAGTTTCAAAAAATTCAAAATGACTTTAACATGTATGAAGTCATAATTTCAGCAGTTCTAGTTTAGAGTGCAAAGGGACACCTTCTACCAGAAAACTGAGCCCTTGTAATAGTCTTACCTTTCCCCATCTGTGTGAACATGGTACCCACACTACTGTAGCATCAATGGCCAGAGGCAATTAAACACATCATGCAGAAGAATCCCTATGATGTCATAATGGGATGAAGGCAAATAAAATACTAAGGGCAAGATTCAATCAAGCCCAGTCTCTTTAAGAGCATATGCAATTCAATAACAATGGACTTTTGTCTTTTTAAAGGCACATGCTATTCTATTTTAGAATGAAAAAATGCATTCCAAAGGACACATCTGCCTGTCTCCAATAAAATACAACATACTCAAAGAAAATTATGTTATAATGTAAAGTCTGTTTTAGTTGAATTACGTATGTCCTTAAAGAGGCTAAGTAGTTTAATTGAATCTAGCTCAAGGTGTGCGTTTCCCCGTTCTGAATTCTTGAAACATTCCTTAGGTTGAGCCGCCGATTGGTTACCTTGGAAATCCTCAGAGTTTGGCAGCTTCACCCCACAGATGACGTAATCGCTCTGATTATTCTGGGGGAGAGAAACAAATAAAAAAACTGTCTGAATGTGTGAACTGACATCCACTGTACATGATGGAAAATGAAAATCTATCAGGCTGAATTTACCAGAATGCACAGCTTCAGAGGTACTTACTCATGTGACAGGTTTATGATTAAGGCTGGACTAGGAGTACATTTGGTCTCATGCTTATGGTTTTATTGCAGGGAAAAGAAGGTTCCACTTGGATTCACGCTCAGATTTATTAATTTAGCAGATGCTCTCACCCAGAGCGGCTTGTAAAATAAGAACACAATAAGGCTAAATGAGCACCGGCACAGACGAAGAAACTGACTATGGCACAGTCAAAACGATCAGAAACTGCTGGTTGATCTGCTGTCTGCCATAATCAGAAGATGCCTCAGCCGTGCAGTGGCCAGTGAAAGAGTTAGAAATGATGTTGTGAGAATCAACGGTCATATCTTGCTCACCACATCTATGGGATATATGTAGGAGAGCTCCGACAGCAGCTGACGACACCGAAAGGTGAGCTGAGCGTTGGTCTTCAGAAACAGCTCCCTGTGGGTCGGACAGAGAGACAGGAGTTCAGATGAGGGTAGTCTTGATTCCAGATGTTCAATCTCTGACAAAACATCTGGATAACATGCATTGACTTCTTTGGCATAAGCCATCTGCAAGCCCATTGGTGCCCTCAGATTTCTGAGGGCAGATTCAGTTGGCTGGGGCCACCGGTTTAGAATAGAGGAACCACCAGAGAATTTTCCTCCAGAGACTTCCTCATATCATGTCTGCACAAGATGATGGTCATAAGAGACAATTGTTTCATGAGAAAAGAACATCCCTAAAGCTAGACTGCATTGTGCTACTACTGAGACAGCAGCCTGACAAGTGCTGCTAAAAATGAGGGTGACAAAGGATGCTGCAAGAAGGGCATTCTGGGAAAGAAAAGAGTGGGCCTGTTTATCTTGGAAGCAGGGCAAGAGCACTAATGGTTGCACTGTGGCCTAGATCCATCCCTCTGGTAATTGTAAGAGCAACCCAATTATCATAACTGCCAAATTACCGGCCACTACCCCAACCCAAACCCCTTTCCCCCCCCACTCCTCCCCCACACACCCCCACCCTTGGGGAAACTGCTGCAATCACCTCAGGCGGTGTTGTGATTGTGTGTGGCAGGCAGGGTACTCAGGAACCCTGACCTGCACTAGGTGAAGAGAAGAAGTGGGGGTTGGGGGGGCCGGGGTAGGAGGTGGCGGGGCCTGGAAAAAAATGTTTGCTTTCTCACGTCCCTGACAGCTGGCGAGGCCTTTTTATTCATTTAATCTACGAACGGAGCGGAGACGAGGGAGAAAAATAAGGTGCACTTGAGTCAACACTTCAAGAGCACTCTAGGTAATGGGCAATCACTTCAAAGACCAAGGGGAAAAAAAAGCATTCAAATGGAAATGGTTATTAGGTCCGATTCAATGATTCTTCATGTTCTATGGGTTTCATGTGTGTTTTCGGGGGCCCTCTGCTTGTGGTGTACAGGGATTCTCTTTCTGCTGTATGCTTTGTAGACCTTGTTCAACGGGATGAGGTAAACCACTATGATTGTTTGATTGAGCTTTGCTGGAAACGAAGCTAGTGGTTGGGAAGAGACATCCAGTCTTTAGCAAAAATTAAGTTGAACCGAACCATTTACAAGATGCCAGATCTGCACATAACGTGTATCACTTACGTTTCAATGAACATGCATATTTACTCGCAATTATATATTTTGCCAGAGGTAGCTCCCGCCGAAGCATTAACGTCAAAACCAATATCCTTGTTTACTACATCGGGCAGCCTTGCTTTGCTGTCTGTGGTTACAGATTTGTCTTCTTTTTGCTGCATCCTTGCCAGGTACTTTTCTGTAAACAAACTTCTGCATCCGAGCATGGGTGCACTGTATAACGCAATGCAGGCCAACCCAAACACAGCAGGGCCGACTTGACAAGTTCTGCTCCCTTCCCTCTAGGTAGTTGCACTAATAAGACGTTGGAGCCAAACTCCTTTATCCTGCAATACTGTAAACTCTGCATTTAAATCATTTGATAGTGCATTAGAACACGCCACTCTTCAGCCCTATATAATTTAGCGCAGATGTGTTGCACGCTGAATGCAGGAGCTGTGGACATGTAATTGCAGGTTTACTTTTACCTTTTGGCTGTGCATTCTTTCTGCTGCTCTGCTAATGACTCCCTCTCCATCTCCAGACTCTGGTGCTTGGTGGAGAACGCCTCCTCTGTAGACAGACACAAAACACATAAAATTACCTGGCACGTTCCCGTAACCCTTCACAGATGAGGGTGTATTTCTGTATTTGTGGTTCCCCAATAAACTAACTTCAAATGGTTACTTTGATCACCAAAAGCCATTTCCTCTGGAGCCTGTATATAAAATTAATTGAGTCAAAAAGTCTTACAGGTTTCTTTATTTACATTTCAGAACACAGTATCAATAAATGAAAAGAGCAAATCATAAAAGGAAGGAAGTTCAATAAAGAAAAGTACATATCGCTAATCTTGTATGATAAAAGCTTAAGAGCAATTACTGGCTGTATGATAATAATGTTTGCAGCATGTAAAATCTGCGAAGACTTCCTGCCCGCATTTTCAAAGCATGCTCAGTAAGTTGCCAAGTTCAACAATTAAGGGACTTTGTATCGATAAACCTCTAGCTCACGGTAAACAGGCAAATAGTCAAACAACAGTCAACCCCTCGTAGCAATGGGTCCAGAGACATGTGAAATCCCTCACTAATGGACCTGTTTCTCCAGGACATGTGCCACGTCTCACCATTAAGGGTGGGATGGGGGGAACCAAAATCATGTGGTCTCGCTTCCTCCCGCACTGTTTATTTTTGCTTCAAGGTCAAAGGCTTTTGTGTACATCAAGAGTCTCCAGAAAAAAATCCCTGACACAAAGCTGTGGTAAGGACCATACATTGATCTCATTACTTTATTTTATTTTACATAAAAGGTTCATTTATCTTGTGGCTCAGAGTAAATCTGCACCCATTCTTTTAAACTTTCATCATATATATATTTTCTATAGAAAAATGTCAATTGATTCCTCACAAACTGTTCCATAGATCATTAATGAAACACGAATGCTGAGCATAAGCTCTTGCACATGTTGAATGCCCCGATAAACACATATCACCTGACCAGCTCCACACAACAGATGAAAGCAATTTTTTCAGATTTAGATGTTTGTTGTTATCAATCAGTATTACCAGAAAAGAGTATTAGACATTTCAGTACAGCATACAGAAGGATATTTAGTACTCCATCCCAAAACTGAGATTTACATTTATATCTTAGGCACTCCTATCCAGAGTGATCTGAAATACCCTCTTTTTTACATTAGATCAATTTATACAGCTATTATATAGATATTTTTGATTCAGATGAATGCCTTCTTTAAGAATATAGGGCTCTGCTGCTTATAACACACACACACACACACACATACACACACACACAGACAGACAGACAGACAGACAGACACACACACACAGACACACACACAGACAGACAGACAGACACACACACACACACACACACACACAGACACACAGACAGACACACACACAGACAGACAGACACACACACACACACACAGACAGACAGACACACACACAGACACACACACACACAAATACACATACACACACAGGTTTAAAACAGATGCTCTCTCTTGCATTGCATGCTACCCATCCAAGCCATCCTTCTATGGCAGAAATCCCACAATGGGATAATCTCCATCAGATTAGCAAAGTGAAGATAAAGTCTGCACAGACAGTCGTGGGCCTGCAGCCCGAGGGACTTGAAACGATGTTCAAAAGGTGACGCCCCGCCTCACCTGCATGGGCCTGGAGTGTCGCAGCCCTTTGTGTGACGGCACTCAGCCTCGTCTCCATCACATCAAAGCGCCGGCCCGGACTAAAACCAGCAGCCTGGGGATAACCAGCCAGGAATGCTTAGGGAGGTCATGCTGCTTTGAGATGTTATTTTCTTACCGCTACATGTTGCGCGACTTTCTCAGACAAAATAATTCCCGCTCACATTTTAAAGGACTTTATGGACAGAAAACGCCCCCATTCCCCTTTCCACAGTTTCAAGCAGTAAAGCATCACGACTTTTGACTCCCTGGCAACACAAAAAAAAGAGGAAAAGAAGAAACGCAATCAAAGATGGAGGACATGCATAAAAGGATAGGAAATAACTTTCTGGCCTACACTTTAAAATATCCCCAGAAATAGGTAGGCTGTGATCCTCCACAGGACCGTCTGGCTTTTAATTTCAATACTTCCAATTTTTCTTTTATGGCCCAACTCGGTTTTATCATGTTCTTTACTACACTAATGAAAGACTGCGGAGAACATCTTGAGCCTGTTTGGTGCACAGAGGGGGAAGAAAAGATGGAATGCTGCTCGTTCCAAGGCAATCGATCCCCCAGATGAATAGTCTTCATCAACGTCTTCAGGATTTCAATTCTCTTCCAATACCGCTAGAATTAGGTATCACTTTTTTTTCCCCGGTGTGCACACAGAGTTACCTGCACCCCTACATTCTAGAGTATTGTGCTATTATTAATCTATCGAGCTGTAAGAGAAGGTGAACTCTCACCTCTCTATTCAAGGCAGACGGCTAGAAGAACTGTAATTACTCCATGAGGCAGAAATAACCTGTGTGCGTGAACGCAATGACAGAGACGTCTTTCTGTGGACTCATTCTCTGCTCTTTATAAATCCCCACTCTTTCTAGTGTAACTCGGCGATTGACATTTATTAGCCTTCAGTCATTATGGTGCTTGAGAGAGCGAAAATAACTACCGTAATAATCGCGATAAAGAGTTTTATGGCTGTAATTTACTACGCTGGTGCTAAAGTTCTTTGGAAAATTAGGCAAAAGGAAATTGTGACAAAAGTGTGACCCTTGGATTGGATTCATTTCTCAAGGAAAAAATACTGTAAAATACATATATTAAATCAAGCTGTCAGAGAACTGATAGTCAAAACCTGAACTGACAGCGCTGATATAAAAATGCTAAATGGTGGAGATAACGCTCTCTATTTCTCAAGATTTCTTTTATTTGCCTTTTGGACTTAAAAAGAAAGCCCCCCCCCCCAAACCTTTTTAAGTCAAGTGAGCTGGCTTATCCATTTCCATGGGGCAGTACAGCCACACTGCAAATCAGTTATTAAAAAGCTAGCCATTAATCTGTCATCGGAGTGATAACCATCAACGGTGCTGATTGCAAAAAATCTGCTTTTACTGTCGACTCAACGTTCACGCTGACTCGAGTTCACCAGGCATGGTGCAGCATCTGTAGGAGTTTGCCAACTATATGGCATTCCTGGAATATCTAGGGCTGCTCCTGACAAGATGAATGGCAGCGTGGATTTCTATCCTTTATTCTGGGGGCCACATCTGGAACGGCGGTCCCAGCTGGCACTCCTTCAGAAGGGCAAGAGACGGACAAAGCTGCAGGAAGTCTTCTTTGATATTCCTATAATGCCTCGGAGATGGAAAGACAGAGGGGAGCAGGGGAGAGAGAGAGAAAGGAGAGGGAGTGGGAGAAAGAGAGACTGGAAAAGGGTTCAAAAGAGAGAGAGAGAGGGAGGTGGGGAAAGAGCGGAATAGAGAAAAGAAAGAGGGAGATAAAAACTGACGGAGAATGGGGGAGAGAAGAAAGAGCAAGTGGGAAAAAGAGGGCAAGGAATTACAGAGACAGGAGAGAAGTTGAGGGGGAAAAAGAGAGAAGAGGGAGAGGGCGGTACAGGGAGAAGAGTAAAGAGGAGAGAGAGAAGAGAGAGGGATAGAGAAGTGGGATGAGAAGAGAGAGAGTGGTGGAAAGTGGCCTTAAAGTGAAGGTTTAAATTACCTAGCATGAGCTGCAGCTTAGGCCAGGATTTCAGGCTGGTGTGTGAGCGGCAGGTGAAAGAGCCATGATGAGTCTCCACCACAGAACCGACTTAGCCCACTTAGCATCGTTAGCCAAACAGGGCTGAACACAGTCCATCCAATGTGGTTTGACCACTATGTGAACCCTTTTTCTCAAAAAGAAATATTTATTACCAAGTTGTTTGTTTCCAAGCTTAAGGTGAGACAGTAAACAATATGTAGTCTGTGATTTTTGAGTCAGGCTGACATTGAGTCACTGACTCAAGATATCTTGAAAAGAAACGAAAACCTCAAAACAAATCCCACCCCTTTGCTAAACACTGAGTCAGAGTCAATCAGACCTTCATCGACAAAGCTTCCGGCCACACCGCCGCTAAATAAATAAAGCAGACTTTTTATACACTCATGTCAAATGAGAGATTAATCAGTCTGGGGGAAAATGAAGGAAAGGCCAAGAGTTAAAAACTCCAGTACAGTGCTCCAAGCAGAAAGCCACAAGCTACACAAGTATGTGCAATGTAAAAGTCAGCACAGCAGGACTGTGCTTCTTAAGGTCTAGCTGTAGCTCTGTACTACCACTGGTTGACGTGGTGTTTGTCATGAAACCAGAAAGTCAGATCTTGAAAGATCTCAAGGTTTTTTTTTCCACCTTACTGCTTGGAAACAGAACTTACTGCAGCAGCTGTATGCATACTAGGTACCGGTCAAACTCCCAGAAGGCAGTTCATAGAAGTGTGACATATTTGACAGGTGCCTCCTTTTGCTCACCTTGCAAACGAGCTCCCCGTGATGCACGGTTTATGTGCGAAGCACCAGTTTGCATCAACACCATCACCTTAGACCCACATTCATGTTGGACCAGCATTCACTGACTCAGTGTGATTGGCTAGCATATAATGGTTACATCCCGAAAGGATTTATCACTCTGAACTGGCCAGGATTACAGCAGAAAGGAATAAGCAAGGTCAACATGATGTAAAGAATGAGGGCTGAAACCAACATAGCCATCCACCTTAGAAGTGGCTGTTTTTACAGCGCACACCAATACGGACACAAGCCCTGTAGGTAAAAGCCATTATGGAGTGTCTGAGAGCCAGAGCCTCAAGTCTATAAAGTAGCACCTCTAAAGCTCACTTTCGTGAAGGGAAAGCAATGAGTGTGTGCGCCTTTTGAAGTAAAATACGAACCTTCCACTCACATTTTTATTTCCCTGTGGACACAAGGGATATGCGCTAGTAAACTTGCCAGTAAAGCGACGCCATCCATCTCTAACATGACATGGGCTGGATTTTTAGAGTCCATATAATTTACTAAATTGCACCATAAAATGCTAACTGTTATTTTACCAGCCCGGATGGAGGACTTGGTTGCCAAAAAAGGGCTTTATTTATTACTCTGTTGCTCAGAAGTGAGGGGACAATGATAATTGTGTGATTTAGGTCCGCAATAAGTGGCTTGACGATAAAGACGTCAGACAAGAGCTCAGGTACGACAGGTTCCGAGCAGCTGCTCCGCCCATGTCGGTAATGAGAGAAACATGAGTAGAGTCTGAACTGTGAACCGCCTCTGTTTTCCGGTGAGAAATGTGGAGCCGGTCAGGTCTGACAGTGAACAGGATGTCAGGGAGCTGAGCTGGGCCTCGTGTGCCGAACTCGGAACATCTAAGAGGCAAAACTTATCACATTCGCATCACAGGCTGGGGGGAGTGGGGGGTAGGTATTTCATGGCACCAAAGCACAGGGCTAGCGGTAGTTGTGTCACCTTAACTTTAAAAATAATCATATGAATGAGGTATGAATGGTTACATGGTATACATATCCATGTGACTTTCACATTTTAAATAGCTGAGATCAATATTTTGAATGGTAAGGTGGAACTATTTGCAGAAAGAGGAAAAGCTACCACCTGTATTGCAATGCCTCCATAATATGGCCCTAAACCTGTAGCTCCAATATCCTTGTTTCATGAGCAATTCAAGGCTAAAGACCTTAAAACCTTTCTTTGCTCTCTTTTATTCTGCTTCCCATCTAAAGAAGACGTGTGACAAATTAAACATCCAGCGGCTGAATTCAGTAATTACGCTTCCAATTTATTAATTTCAATTTATCTGGTTGTCAGGATATTTTTATTAATTATGGGTTCCATAGGTTTACCTGTCTACTTAGCAGGCCAGGTAAGAAAAAAGACTACAAATGCAAGACATTTATGAGGGAGTAAACTGAGTACTGGAAATGTTTTTTTTTTACAATGGGCTGAAAGGAAAAAGCTGACATTCTTCCCTCCTTAAAAACAGCTTGTTTACTTTTGAGCTGTGTATCCCCTCCATGTTTCATTGCTTTACTAATCCCTCCACTCAGCATGGTTTGGGCAGAGCAGCCACTTTCCAATGGTGAAAGCTTAGCAGAGGGAAACACCAGCCCTTAAAAAAGGCTTTGCTGTTTTTCCACCTCATTACCTGTAACACACTCATTCACACCCACTGCCTCTCCTCTGATTGGCTGAGTGCAGCACTGGGCATGAACAACTGTGTTAAAGTGAGTTTTCATAGTTCTCTTATACAATCTCATACATAACCCATCTAAGTTTGAGATTTCTGGCAGTATGAACCATATACCTTTAATCTACCAGAAGGAGAGGCCATTAGAATTTATGTACATAGCACAGTAGAATCATAAATTAGCCATTCATTGAATTGCTCCCCAAGTTCCTCCAGTCCCTCCTGTCGGAAAAAAATGTTGTGGTTAAGCCCCTTTTCATCCGCTTTTAGCACCAACAGGTATTTTAAGATTCTACCCAGCAATAAGCACATATAAATTCTGGCAATTCAGTTGAGGAATATCAAATATAAAATACTCAAAGCATCAGTTAACCAAAGAGACTACACCTCTCAACCTCTTTTGTTTTTATAGGTTGCATGTGCAGCATTTTAAAGAATGGCAAATTTGAGAAAAATTCCACCTCTTTTTCTAACTTCATTGACTGTGTTTTGTGAAGCCCAAGACACCAGGAAAGACAACCACAGGTTGAACTGCTTCATTGCAGTATTCACATTACAAAAATACTGGCTACAAGTAAACCTTATCTTACATGCTTCTCACAAAAACTCAGGTGTACCTAGGTAAGACGAAAATTGCATATTTGGGGTGCCCACACAGAGACTTATGTTGACTCTCCTGATGGTGAAATATTTAATGTGTCATGTAATCTGTGAATAGGACGTCTGGGGGGGTTAAGCTTCCATCAACTGCCTGTTCTGTACAGCTTTAGAAACACAAAATTAAAGGGGCTTAAGTAATGCTTTTTTGGGAGCAGTGCTTAAATTAAAACACCTTTTTCCAATCACAGGTTGTTACCAGCCTTATCTGTAGGGCTTGGCATTCAGACTATCAACTAAAGTTGGCTCTCTGTTACCTGCACAGCTAGCTGCCAGTTCATAGCACCTATGTGCAGTCCACCATCTGGGCTTCTTTTTAAATTTCAATACAATTTGTGAGCACGCAATTTGTACCCAGAATCACAGTCCTATGTCTCTACTGTATGTATACTAGATAAATACAGTACCTCAAAGGACTGTTTTGTGTTTCACAGAGGCATGTTTGTGATTGTTTTAAACATTTTTGTTTAAAAAAAAAAAAAGAAAATAATAATAATTACCTTTTCGCTGAAGCTGGGCCTTCTCCTTCTGCCGTGTCTCCATCTCCCGGCCCAGGGCCTTGCGCTGCCTCTCCAGCTCACTGCGCAGCACGCCGATCCGAAGCCGCATGCATTCTCGCTCCTTCTTCTGCAAAACACAAATACACCCGGAAAAAAAAAATAGAACCCATGTAATTCACACCAGAGGCAACTTGTGCTTCTCATTACCCCTCTCAGCACACAATCGGAGGTGAATTCCGAAGCGGCATAATTGAATCTGTGTTTCCAATTTCAGGACCCACCAGTCGATAATCGGCCCACGAAACAGAGAGGACTAAAAAGGGCACTCATTCAAATCACAGGGTTTAGCGTCTCTAAAGCTGATCTGTTTGAGGTTGGGGGTGGAAAAAGTCACTGCCCTCAGATGGAGAGACCCTTTAGAGCAGCTGGTAAAGGGAGCTGAGGTCAAAGACTTGAAATAACCCACCGCATCAAGGCCCGGCTCTACAAACAGACCCATCGTTAGATGTTGTGAGCACAAAGCGAGAAAAGCTGAGCAAGGATGCATCAGCATTTTCACAACAAACTATTAACTTCTTACTGAACCTGACATGTTTAATATTGTGGATTATTTAAGTGTTTCTCAGTTATTTGTGGCATTTGAACCAGAGGAGACCTTTTACTGAGTCTGAAGGAGAGGCGGACTGCCGGTCTCCCACACAACGAGAGGCAGGGAGATGAGAAATGCCCAGCTTGACGTCAGGCAGAGTTCAAAACTGCTCATTTTTCAGCCTCTCAAACGTTAATGTACAGCCAGCCTCTGTCCCAGACAAGCTCTCTTCACTCTGTGGTCTCGTCTTACTCGGGGCCAGCCTATTTATCAGGCCCAAACATCTTACAATGGATCTAAATATGAGACCCCACGATTTATGGATCGTCTGGCTAAACAACCACCTCAAAAAACCTCCCCCACAAAAAAAATGACCAATGGCCACAGACTGAATTCAGCTGGATGCTGGAGCACATGGAATTCACAGAAATAACTGTGATGGGGGGTGGGAGGGGTGTAAGCTGGGGCAGTGGTACAGGTAAGGCCAAACCAACGGGAAACGAGAAACATATGACAAATTAACATGCTTTATCTGGTTTTAAATGGGGGTGGGGGAGGGCTCCGACAGTCCCCCCCATCTTTCCCTTTAACTTAAGCAGTATTTTGTTTAAGTGTGCGCTGTGTGGTTAAGAGATGCAGAGGACAAGAGTGATGAGGAGGTCCTGAATGAAGAGTGACAGGATACCCCTGCCCTTCTGCCCCACCCCCCGCCCCAGGGCCCGCCCCCCTCCCACTATGCAGTCGCCTGTCAGAAATGTACAGGTCCACCAGGCCAGGCAGATGTGCGGCACGAATTTCTCCCAGATGCTGAAGAGGGAAAAATGCAGAACATTTTTGCGAAAAAAAAAAAAAAAAAAAAAAAAAAATCAGGCAAAACATAGACAACTGCAGTCGGCTCAGGGGTCCTGAAGGGGCCATGCAATATGGCAACCTGATAGAAACTGTATCGGTACCCTGCTGCACTCAGACAGGGGATCTGGCGCAATATCCTTCTACCTGTCCTGGGAACAGCTGGAGGAGACATTCTGGGAGAGGGCTGAGGAATTTGCGAGAGCAAGAGCCTACTGGGCAGATGAAAGTGGCCTCCTCTTTCCCTCTGTCAGTCGCACATCAGCACACGTGGCTTCCTCTCCGAAGCGGCCCACGGGGCTAAGTCATCTCAATCAGCCTTAGCCCCATCTCGGCACGCCAGATGACTGTGCTGCTACGCTGTGTGACATCTGGCCAACCGCACAATGGAAGAATCACAAAGCACATCGTTAATAAAGACCTCGGGGATCTACGGGGAATCCTCTGTGATGTACCTCGTGTTCGTACGTGTGATGTTTCAGGCCTGATAAACCCACTCATATGGTTTGTCGGTCGGGCAGCATTTAAGATGAAAAAAGAAGGATCTTCTTCTACCACTATAAACCATTTGATTTGTTTGATCTATATTGTAATCCATCCCTCTGCGGGCTAATAAAGACCAGGGCTGGCAGTACATCTCCTCAGCATTTAGATATCCCAGCCCAACCCTGCTCTATCCCGGCAGGAATGCAAATCGCATTATTTGGGAGACCTGTATTTATACAGTTGCCAGCAGCAGTTGGTGACACACCAGCCAAAGTCCCCAGATAGCGATCACAAACCTGGATAGCGGTAAAAACAGATAAACCCTTTATCGCAGCCTTCTAAACCCTTTCGTACAAAAATAGAGGGTGTCAGTCACTCAGAAGAGACAGATAGTGCCTTCATCCCCTAAGTGTTAAGGCCCATATAATCCTGGAATGCTACTATTGCGTGTTAAGGCCGCTGAAGGTTTTTGCACGAACTGAAAAAAAAAAAGGTTTGGCATCCCTTCCAGGAACCAGCCAGGGCCTGAAGGTCATTTTGCAGGTCAGGTAAGGACACTGGCCAAGATCTCCACCAACTCACAACCTGGAGTTTAGCATCATAACATCTATCATTGTTCTCGGTATGTAATTTATGAATGTCCGTGCTTGATTGTATTTAATTCTTTGTTACTAAGTGTTATTTTTCTAGAATGAATGAAACACTCTAACAATGTAATCCTGAATTAACACTGTAACAATGAGATTTGCCATGATCCATTCTAAGAAATTAAATAAATCAAAGAAATAAAACAATTACACAACCAAGGTGAAACAGAAGGTCTGGATTTCAAGTTATCTTTACTCTGTCACAGTGGAGGTACAATGTGGAGCTTTTCCAGGGTGCCATAAACCACAGAGAATGAACACCCTTGTATTCCCCTTTTTTCTAAAATCAAAACAACATCTAAGAGAGAACATTATCAAAGCACGCCAACTGAATCAGACTACAGCATACGGGTTTAATTGCTGTTCTGAACTGTGGACCCCTGGCGTTATTTCACTGAGCGGACATCCGGACCACAACTGATTCAATACAACACACTGTGTCAGCCATCTGAACACCATCTGCCTGACAAACCTCTGGTATCGCAGAGAGGGATCAGACTAAATGAAATGCATAACACCTGTCCTTCAGCCCAAGAGAAGGCACTCAGGTTGTGAAGTCACAGGGATACAAATCCCTCATCAAAACAAAGCTCATCTCTTGCTTGACGGCACTGAGTGCCTCCCCCGGCCCCACATCAAACTCCTCACGTCAGCTCAAGCCATGTTGCCTCTGAGCCACATAACTTTATGGAGGCGGGACAATACCAGCTGCTTTCTACCCAAAACATTCATTTCTTTCGGGATCCTATGTCTGCACCAATCCATGACACATACTTGAGTTTGAAAATATGAGTAAGACACCAAAAGAGTTGGGGCGGAGGGGGAGAAATACAACAAAAAAATGAGCTTTTTATGTATGAAAGTGCTCTTCTTTGAGAACATGTCAGTGCTAGAAGACCATTATTACAGCAGGACAGAAAAACTTTTGAAGTATACATTTACTATAAACACTATACAGGAACATAGGATTACTACTGCGTTTTCACAGCTGCAAAGCTGTCAGTTCTAAAAATGCCAAATATGCTTTTTATACTCAGAGGAGGAAATGGCCAAGGTGTGAATACAACAGTAGAGACGAGAAGGTAGCTACCATAAGGAGACAAAGGCCGCAATAAACACCTCAAGGTGTGTTGACGTATTTATGAACATCTATTTTACACAGGTTTAAACCTCATAAAACATTGAGTGTAGTGTTTTGGCCACATGATTCTGGTTCGCCATCAATGGGCAGAAGTATATGTGTCATCTTCTTACGAATCAGCTTAGGATTAACTTAAAAACGGTGTTATACTGCATCTGCTGCAGCAGCTGTGGGTATGTGTGATCATCAGGGATGGAAATAACACCCCTTACACAGTATCTGATGTTAGCCCTTGTTTCACTTGAAGAACACTGCCTGTTGGGAGGGTAGTAACCTCTGTAATCAGGCTCATAACCTCTCTCCTGTGTAACAATAGTGCCAAACTTTGGTCTGCCTAGGCCAAGAAATTAACCTGCTTGCAGCAAGACCTTGTAGGAGTGGTGGACTACATTTCCCTACATTCCCCAGGATTCACCATGTGACATCTACAAAACCACCTATTCCACATATTGGTGGAGACAAAGAACTGGTAGTAAGACTGATAAACGTGGTCACCTCCACTGTATGCTCTCTTCTTTTTTCATCTCTTGTCGTCGGCTTTTATTCTACCTCTGACTTGCGATGTTTCGCTGCTAGTACAAACACCTGATGACCTACCAAAGCTTGTCTAAACACAAACAGACCTCTTAATTAAGTCCTTGCCAACTTTACTCATCTCTGGCCAAAAGCCAGACATATGGGCAGCCAAACATCCTGGACCGTCTTCAGCCGCTGAGTGTTAGGATTGTTATTTCCATCTCTGACCGGAAAGGTGGGCGGAAAAAGTGGTGTTAATGACTCACCCGCTCTGTGCTAGCCGCTGTCGTCCTCAGCTTCTCCTCAATCTCCTTCCCAATCTTCTGCACCGTCACCTGGTTCTGCTTGATGGCTCTTTGGGCCGTGTGTAGCCTGAGAATATACAAATAACAGTGGAGGCTCCGTTAACTCCTCAATCTCACTGAAATGCACTCTCCAAGCTGGCTAAGCCCCAATGCTTCATCCATGCCTCTCTTTGACAAGAGGTGTGACCAAACTGCATTCTGGTCTGTCTTTTTCCAAATACCTGAAGTGCCATCACCCCAAAATACGTATTTCACCCCGGCTAGTGTCCTGTCAGGATAATTAGTAATCACCACGGTCACTTCACGGGCACCTCGGGCAGGAACACTGAAGTAATCATTTACTACAGTGTCCAGAGTAATCATTTACTTATTTTCACTTACTCAAAACTACAGCTTTTCAAGAATTTCCTGTCATAATTGTAGCATTGTGTGGCCAGTGGTGCGTGAAAAAGACATCGGCCAACAGGTGAGTTCAAGTTCTTGCCACAGCTCCCTTCGTGAGGATTGCAAAAGTAGATCAACAAACACAACTGGTTATGATTCCAAACTGGAGAGAAAAACTAAATTCGGGTGAAATAATGCTTGAAAAATGAAAATTTGATAACAAAACACATGGAAAGAGTTCTTCTGGCCTCACAAAGCCAATAACCTTTATTTACTGCCAAATATTTGATATGTTCAACAAAAGACTCAACAGGTTAATTTGTTTTCAGGGACAAAACAATTAATGGCCTAACAAGGCTATTATCCAAGCTTGGGAATAGCGTGACCTAGATTTATGCTCGATTTATGGGTAAAATAAAGGCCAATCAATGGCCAGTTCCCTCACCCCCTCCCAAAATATTGTGGAGGGAGAAGTTGTTCCTCTTGCAGGCATGGACAGTTCAACCTGGGGCCGCCCTAGCGTCTGGGTCACACCCGCTTCTTGTTTGGAATTAATTCGATCACAGTCTCGCCTTTTTCTCATTACTGCCCCACACTACAAAGCAATAGGGGGGGCCCTTTGGGAAAACAAAAGGGCCAAAATGGACACAAATGACAGGGGAAGCTCACACATCACACTGAAAGATTTATTACCAGAGTACATGGAGCAAACAAGAGTAAATAAAGAGACGGAGAGAATGAAACCAGGATGGAGAAACTGGCAGCAACAGCTATCTGGTCCAGAAAATTTCCACCCATTAATTACTTTTGGATACAGGAGGTCTTCCGACAGCGTCTTTCAGTGCGGACAGCAAACACATATGCTTTTGTGTTCTTTGTTTGCTTGCATTCTTTTATTGGGCTTTTCATTTTACCAGGGTTTGTTTTGTGTTCTTCTTTTATTCACCCCTAAGAAACCCTGGCAATGTTTGCAAGTTTAGAGTTCAAAGAAGCAATTCAGAAAGCAAGGCAAGGGAGCACAGCATTCAAACTATTAGAGTAAGACAGTGAGTAGGAGTGAGTTCCCTTGAAAGTTCAAGGGCACCCCGGGTTTATCTGTAAAAAAAATTGCACATATCACCCTTTAACATATATATAATTGTGGTTGGACACTACATTGGAAATGTAAATAAATATCTGAAACATAAACTTCGGGGAAGTTTTCATCTGGGTGTACCAAGCACACAGAAACAGTTTCTGGCCTGCAGAAAGTTGATTGATAAATGGTTGGTGTGCCTCCACCAAACAATTTTCCCGTGGATTATTATTTACAGAGAACAACCTTAGGTAACCTCCAACCCATAAATTTCAAGAGGGAGGTTTACATCCCAAAAAAAAAAAAAAAAAAATTGAAAGCTTCCAAAAGCCAGAAATACCCCACAACGGAGCAGACAAGCGAATTTCCCCACAGCAGACAAGCCACCCTGGGTTCATTTGATTGAGCCGACAACCGCATGCTGGGGTTCTGCCGAGGAGAGACTTTCCTCACCAACAAGCGAAGGGGGACAGCCAGTCATAAAGGAAAAAATACACATTGCCAAAGCTTCTCCAGCACACAATCATTTTCACAGCTTCGGTCGGAGCTGATAGCTATTACGCGAGTCAGCGCAGTTTGAGTCCCTTCTTCTTTGGGGCTCTGGAAAATCACTTGTTCTGCTGCCTGACTTTCAGCTGAAAAGCGGTTTTTGCTTTTCTCGTTAGCCAATTCCCCCTTCGCTGTGTTTTCTCAGCGGGGTCCAAGCCTCCTCGTCCTACCTTTGATGGCAAGCCGCAGCTTGTTTCCCTCTCTTTCTTCCCCTCCTCTGTTGTCCGCAGCTGGTAAACCCAGAAGGATTATCACATTCTCACGGCCCTCCCAACAGGGCAGCTCGCTTTTAAAAAAATAAATAAATAAATACATTTTATTAAAAAAAAAAGCGCAGGTGGCCCACATTAAGAGAATCACATCCCTGCATTATGTACCCTGTGAACAAGAGCGTCACTTTAAAAAAGGCCTCAAGACGTTCTCCCTTCCTGCACTGCGACACAACCTGCCAAAACATGGGGGCCACGTTTTTATAACTAATGGCTCCAGATTGTGGTGTTTCCTACGCTTTTTTTTTGGCTGAATCAGTAAACTTGACAAACCACAAAGAGCCTTTTAATGTTTGTGTCTGCAGATAATTTTGTGTCAGCGGTGGAGCTTTCCGAATTAATTCCCTCTTCCCTTTTGTCATCGCCACCGCTTTTCATGTGTGATGCAGTCCAGGTACACCGCTCTGGTATCCACAGATACCCACAGTAATTACTGGTAACAGCCGTATTACCATCTGTCGCGTCACTCTGGCAGATAGCAGCGGCCTTGCTGTTGGAACTCCACTGCTCGACATGGAACTGCTTCCTAGACTTCGGGCTAATTTATATTTAACGCGCCTGTGTAGCCACACGAAGGCCTGCGCCAACGATTTAACACAATTTTGGATGAAAGTGGTTGTCTGCACAAGGAAAACCACGCGCGTCCCCAATAGAGTGTTGGCATAGACCCCGACGGCAAGGGCCTGCCCTCCACTTCAAAGGCAGAGGTCGGAGAACAAGGTCGCGCACACTTGGTCTTTTTTCCTCTTATTTTGTCTTCAGAGAGGCAGCGGGCAAACCGGTTCTTTTTTTTTTTTTTCGTCTGTTGCCATGTTTACTGTTTACATACGCATCTCTGTCATCGTAACTAGGCGCGGGAGTCAGCAAGAACTCAAGATCCTCAGGAGCTCTTGCTTTAAGCCACGTCCATTAGGTAGCAGCTGTGCGGGTCTCATTTTGGGTGTATAAATTAGGCTTTACTCTCCGTCTTCCCTCTTTCGCTTTGGGCACCAAGTCTGACATGTGTCTCGCTGAAAAAAAGGAGTGCTTTTTCGCTTTATGACACCCTTGACATACATCTCAAGAACCCCCTTTCCCCTAAATCAACTCAATTGGACACCAAGCCCACGAAACCAGCCTATACACCATAGCAATTACCATGAATGTAAAACCCGACTCCACATACACTTGGTGAAGAGAGAGAAGTGGAAAACGTGCTGGTGCGGCATGGTTTTTTTTTTAATTTTTTATTTTGCTTTCCCATTTTCTTAAATGAGATAATTGGACAAATCAGCAAAGGTAATCACCATCAACCCAGCTGCGCACGGCAGGTATTTATTTTGCAATTAGTCCTAAGCCCCCCGGTTTGGATTCGGTGACTCTGTAGGCCGCAGCGTTAGGTGCCGGGCCGCACAAACCCTGACAGGGAGGGTGAGAAGTGATTGCTGTTTGGCTAGCGGGCCAGTCCAAGACTTCACGTGGAGAAGAGAGGAAGCGATTGTAGGCTGCAGATGTGAGAGAAAGAAGTGAAATGAGAAAGTTGCCGTAATGCTGTAATGCTGGCGCTCCCAGGCCCCTGCAGGTGCGCTGGACGCCCTCTCCCTCCTGGATGCTTTTAACGACACTCCGGTGTGGGAGGATGAGTCTTCTGCACGGATCAGAGGGGCTGCGTTTGACATTTTACAAGACCCCCCCCCCCACCCCCCACCCCAAACGGGACCAAACGTTATATGAGCCAACTGAGCATAAATCTCCAGCTCTTAAGTGGAATTCACTTGATAGCATTTAATATCGAAGAAGGAAAACATTTCTGCTGGAGCGATTTACTTTTTTTCTTTTTCTATTTTTTTTTTAAGGCTACTCCATAGGTTGTGATATCCAGTGCTGATAGGCTTTTGAAAGCGCCAGCGGCAGTATTGATTTGACAGCTTTATCGGGCAGCGTGATTGCGATGTTGGAATCTGATAGCGCCACTTCCCCTAGGTGACCATGGTTATCTAGCGGTCTTCATGCATGTCTGCGCTCTTATCGGCCCCCAGTCTGAGGCAGCCAGCCTTCACAGGGATAATCTCTCCCTGTGGATCAGTGGGGGTGCTTATCTTTCCCTCTGCCCTTGCAGGAGCACTACACACAGAGGGGTGCTTCCCCTGTAACCCCCCCACTACCCCCCCAAAAAAAAAAAAACAACAACAGCTGTCTTCTTCATTACAATAACTTTCTCTTCCCTACATTCTCTTCCTTCCCTATGGCCGACAAAGACTCAGGGCACACACAAAAAAGCAGATTCACTTCTTCTGCGGTCTGTTTGTCTGTGTAAATACATGACAACTGAGGTGTAGTGGAGCGAGCCAAGAATGGCTAAGATGGATTGATGGAAAAAGAAATTAATAATCATTGGAAATAAATAGAAACGCTATTAACCCTCCGCAACCTTAAACACTGATGGATGCCTTCCAGAGATGTTGGAGGGAAAAGACTAGCAGCACTCACATACTAGAACAGACAGACAGAGAAAGAGAGAGAGAGAGAGTTAGAGGGAGAGAGAAAGACAGAGAGCCGTACATCCCCCTGCTAAGGACGACCTTATGTGTTTACTGCATTGATTATATCCAAATAAATATTTAGAACTATTTGTGTTGAACTCTCTGCTTCACGGTCCATCTGAGGAACAGCTAGGACACATGTGTCATCTGGACTGCAGAGATAAGGAAAAGGGACAAATGCGCACGCATCTTACTCATCCCCAAGACAAATGCATGTATCCAAATGGTTCCATTTTGAGGATTTAGGTGTATCGTGACAGTAGTCATGGTGCAGAGAGGCAAGCACGACCATCTGCCCTCTCCTTCCACAATTGAATTTCCGAACCGCTTGTTATTGTTTGCGAATGCATTTTTCTCTCACATATCGTTCGAGTTTTCGTTTATGTCGGATCCCGCTTCAAACGAGAATGGAAACTTTGTGGGGCCTTTTTTTTTGCGCGAGAGAAAAGCGAGGAAATGAAACGCAGTTGTTCCTCAATTGGTACCTCAGACAAGGAAGAAAAGCTGAAGAAATGCACTGTTTCCTTTTTGTCTGGCAATATTTGTGAAACGCTTGAGCATCAAGTAACAAGGCATTAGAGGCTTTTGTTTTCTTTCCTCTCACAATACGGGGTCAGAGAGACGTATGTTGCAGACATCAACTGCTGCCAATTAAAGAGGCACATTCATTGATACAATTTTGCTACTTTGCTGAGAAACAGATATTCATTTCCACTTGGCACAAACTAAGAGGTGCTTTGAAAGCGTAAATAAAATTGAAAATATTGGTGAACCTAGTTGTGATAATTTAGCGTAACTTTTAAAACCACAAACTGATCAGGTAATGCTTTCCATGTGGCTCCAGATTCCACTTTAATTTCTGGTTTCACGTTATTTATAAAGATTTTTACTGTCAAATGCACTGAATCCCTAACTTTAATTTGAGTAAAAATTAGTTACACTTTTTCAAATCTTTTCCCACCCACTGGGCAATGGAGCAGACCCATCTCACTGTCATATGCTACCACTTTTATTCAAAGTGTGCCTGCATCTTTCCTTTGCTCTGATTATTATGGTCTTTGAGTGGCGACTCTAGCTCAGTTCTGAGTTACAGCCCATCCAAAACTGAGTTTTCCTTGTAATATTTTATTTAGAGAAATTGATTTTTTTTTTCCATTACTGAAATTCAGAAAATCTTTTTGCTCTATGGCTTTACAGTGGCAGGACCGTGTAGCCTTCCGTCTCCTGAGCCCAATAAGGTACAGATATCAAACACATCATATACCCTACACAGACAACAGCAGCGATTCTTATTCAAACACTAAGAGAAGACATTGTTCCATGTAAAGCACAGGATTCAGTGTGTTTAAAGCGGAACACTCTCTTGGGTCGGCTAATCACCTTTTAAAAGGCTGCAACTGCTCTGTTTTCACCAAAAGGTTGATAACATTTCACGGTTAATGAAAATAAGAAGAGAAAAAGGAAAAAATATTTTACTGCAGATATGTTAAGACCAAATAAAATAAATTATACACAAAAACTTAATCAGAATATTCTTTGTACTGTCTCCCTCTAGCGTGTAATGTGAACAGAGCAGAATGTAATGAGTCAAAACACTGTTTCACAGAATCAAAAACATGAAGTGAAAGAGTTGGGGAAAAAAACACCAACATTCGAGATAGTACCTGTGTGTTCCTAAGAAAACAAAACCACTCAAACCATGGGCCGCACACCTCAAATTACAGCATTGTCCACCCCAGGATGTGTGAGAGAGATAAGATTATGTCCTGTTCAAAAATATTTTTGGTCCATTTGCCGTCTGCTGACAGACATCAGTCTCCTCAGGCTTACTGTGGCCCACAAACACAGCTGCTTACATGGCAACTTTTATTAGCAACACAACACAAATCCCAATGACACCAACACAGGTCCTCTGGACTCAGGTTCACAGAGAGGGCAAATGTGTTTGCTTTGGTTGGAGAATTCTGGTAAGCATAATCAAACACGACAACCCGCTCCTCATCTCACCATAAACTTCAAATTTTATCTGAGCATGGGGGGGGAGTTAGCAATTTAACAGCCTTGAATGACAGTAAAAATAATACCGCGATAAACATCTGCAGAGTTTCAAAACTGCCACAGCACTGTGTCGTCGCTTCTCTCATTTGCATCGGGGGAAACAGCAAATCATTGCCTCCGTAAGAGGGAAATACAATAAGTGGGCCTTTCTGTAATAAAGCGTAGGCCAGAAGATGGAGTAATGGGATTTAAGATCCTGAAAGTATGCGCTCTAGATCAAACTACCAAGATTAAAGCTGACAGCATTTTTTAGTGGCTGCCGGTGCTGAGCTGAGTGGGAAAGGCTAGAGCAAGGCAGGGCTGTAACGGGATACAAAGCCGCAGTGTTCCACCGCAGCGTTCCGCAGCAGCGTCTCGTTGAAGTACAGGATTATCAGTGTATGAACAAGAGAGAGTGGCCGGTTCACACAGCCACTTAAAAAACCCTGCTTCTTTGAACTTCTATCTTTTTAACCTCCATAAAAAAATAATTAAATAAAAAATGGCCAAGGTCCCCTTTGAAAATGACAAATAAAAATCGCAAGTTATAAAAAAAAAAAAAAGGTTAAAGCTTTAAATATTGAAGTGAGTGGAGTTTTTAAAACGGGTGAGAGGAAATCATAAGGGAAAAGACCCAAAAACCAAAGGCCGCAGTGCTTGTTTTGACATTGTCAAAATACACTCTGAGGGTGTGAAGAAAAACTAATATTCGCATTAAATTCAATGTGGCGATTTTGAGATTAGGGAGGTGTTTATTTTCCATAGGCAGAAAATGTCTTTTCAGGCCCAGGGCCGGGCTTTAGGGCCGTCCTGAGCCAGCTGTTCAAACGGGTCTCCTAATCCCGTCCAGAACAATATCCTGTGCCTGACTGCCTGTGTGCGGCTCTGCCAGGGCCTCCACTGTGGGCCCACCGAAACGTGCGAGCTCCAGGAGAGGCTTATCGCCTTCGCTGCTTTTCGGGCTGGGACTTCGGGACTCCCCCGGCCGCCAAGCTGAAGCCAAACCCTTACCATGCGACGAGAAAGAGACGAGGGGGAATACCGCGTTTCACCTGCTTTCTTCTGTATTGCACTCAAACTGAAAGCCCCAGAAATACAGCAGCACAAATGTTTCAGCGGCCACTAGGAAAGAAGATCATCTGTATAGGGCTCACCTGCCGAGGGAGTGCAGATGTAAAGGAACTCTTGAGCTACATCTGGTGCATTGATGTGAAAACGTATTGATTGTTGCGCACTGTCCCTAAAAAATAAATACAATAACTATATATATATATATAAAAAAAGTCTAACAAATGCCTTTAATGTAAAGTAAAAAAGAAGTACACTGTTATTTTATCTAATTGCGAATGAGGAATACAATTGTTTTGTCCATTAGTGTTAAAAATTTTTGGCTGAAAGGGTCTGATATGTTTTCACCACTCATGATTGTGAAACATTACATTTCAGAAAAGATGATTTCTGATTTGAGGGTGGAGGGTATTCTGGGAGAGAAATCTGGATTCTTAGCCAATAGTAGATGATACAAAAAGATCTCAGCCTCAGAAACTAAAAGAATATTGATTTTTTTAGGGGAAAAAGTTCCTACAGCTCAATACCCTGATGCCAAAACCATTTAGTTATATAGTTTCTGCAAATAGGAAATACTGATTTTAGTCATCTGTTTTCTCACAGATTAAACAAGGAGTCTCAGATAAAAAAAAAAAAAAACAAAAAAAAAAAAAAAGAAGTTTCATTTCCACTAAAGAGAGAAGTAAGAGAAGATTATTTTCTAATCATTAAAAACATCAAACCGCACCATGGCAGCAACATTTTAGGAAGTGTAGAGTTTCAAGTATACTGCATCCCGTTAGAGCACAGCGGCTTTAAACAAATCAACAAGAATTTATCTAAACAGAACTGACACGCACTGTGTAACATTTAAATTTCTAAAAAAAACTTTTAAAAAACTGAAACCTTAAACATATCAATCAGTAGAGGGCGCTGTTTTGCTCTGTCATATTGAAGAGAGGTATACCATAAGATTATCATCATAATAAATGTCTCACTTAATACTCCTTACAAAACGAACTCTGTGGATTTAACTATAACAGGTTTATTCCTCAGATAACACATAAAGGTGTTAAATCTAGTGTTCTTCCACTCTTGGGTGATTTGTGCTGGAGATGATGAAAGCACAATGAATGGGGGATAGGAGGACAGCTGTCATGGAAATACCACATCACCGTCAGTGCTGAAATAAGTTATTTTTTGTTGCTGGGCTTGATGTGGTCCATTATATTTCAGCAGTTTCTCCACACCTGCAACGTGCAGATGTGGACGAGCAAAGGAAGGGACCTGACTCACTGTGACTGACCCCCTCCCCCACCCCATTATTAGTTTCCAACCCCCGAGCATCCTGGCAGCCGCTGGTGGCCCTGATATCCACAGGGCCGAGCAGAGGCAGATCTCCATCACTCTACAGCACACACATCTCCCCCAGGAGCTTACTGCTGATCTCAGCTCCAGTGAGATCAGTGGTGAGGCAGTCATCCACTTGGCATTTCCTTGGGCTAAACCCACACAGGTTCCCATAGGCATGGATCCTTGGCCAGGAGGAGGATTTCGTTGATTAATGACGAGCTTTATCCGTCGTTTCAAAGCCCTGCTGCTCCTTCCCTCACACTCGGAGTTGGGATATTTGACAGGCTGAACAAACCTGACAGCAAATTGCTGACAAATCACCGAGTCAATCCAAAGCAAATGTTTCAGAGACAATAACACCATTCCGTTCCTATTATAATACCGCCACACACACCCTCCTTTAGGGGGAGCTGAGCGCAGCTTTTCGGCAGCGTCCAACACCGCAACTGAGGCACTAAAACTGCCCGCGTCATGTTTATCCTGCACTCCGGCGATTTTCCGGACCCAATAACATGGGGGTACAAAAAAAATTCAGGCGAGGGTTTATTTAGCGGAATGTAAACACGACGGATTCCCACGTGACCTGCGCAGATGAGTTCAGTAGCAGATTGCTGACCGACCCCGCCAGAGGACCGCATACCTCTCCGGTCTGTCATAACTCACGGCCCTCGCAACGCGGCGTCACTCCGTCAGCGCCGTGTCGGCTTGGCTTACATTAACCGGTGAGTAATGAAATATCTCCCAGCCCTGAGGCCCTGTCCCCAGCCTCAACACTTCCCGCCCACTTCAAGGCGGCGGGCTGGACGTTGGCAGATGTCTTTAGCGGCTGTCGCCAAATGAAAAAAGGGTAGTCACAAAGTGATGGAAAACATAGACAAAACCAGGGTAAAATCTTTTCATTTAAAAAAAAAAAAATCGTATTAGTGTAACTTCACAACATCCCTTCTCAGTTTCAGCTAGCGAGAGGAAAATGAGGTGTCATGACACAATGACCTGAACTAATTACTGTGTATTATGGTGACGAGACAAACCCTTCCATTTGTTGAAATGTGATTGGCAGACATTTGAGGCTCCACCTATTGTTGGTTCTTTATACTTCCTTCACTCTTCACTAGTTTGAGCCCTTTACTGTGAATTCTGAGGGACAGAACAAGCATAACTACACAGAGAAGATTCTACACAAATCAAAATGGAAAAACACTGAGTCACGGTGGCCTCTTCTCCCATAGCTGACGTCTCACTCTTCAGTGCGCTCGCTCCCCACTCCACTACATAAAAATCTCTCATCTCCAGCAATCCAGGAAATGGTTATGATCGGACCGGACCTTCTGCTGAAAACAGCCGTTCCCCACCGAGGAGCAGATTCTCCGCGAGTCCAGGAGGAGGAAGTCCTCTTTATGGTCCGGGCCAGAGCTTTAACACACTGCAGGCCAGAGCCAGGATATTAACCAGGCCCCAGAGTCTGCCCCATAAAGCCAAGGCCTCACAAACACCGTCTATGTAATCGACCTACCTGACGCGCATTATCAGATCTATTCTTGCCCTGGAAGTGAAACTTGGGCCAAAGAGTGCTGCTACTTTCAATTCCACCCACGCCCAGCCAAACAACCACCCAACCACCCCCCACCCCCACCAACCACCACCTCAAAAAAACCGACCCTTTTCAGGAAAAAACTAGGAAAATTCCTCACCCAGCCCTGGGCCCCCGTCACTGTCTTTGTCAAGGGGGAAAACCACTCCACAACATGGAGTCACGTAATTGTCAGAGACAAGGGCCAATTCCCAGGCCCACAGTAATCTATGCGTTGACACTGCGCAGCCCTCCTCTTCGGGCCTAAGGTGATGCACTGCAGAAAATTATGTGTCAGTCGTCTCTGCTCAATGCCCAAAGGGCCCATGACTTCAGCGCACCACACCTCCCAATGGACAGACCACGCAACGATGTATGCCACATGAGGCGTCTTCCACATCTCAGTCCTTCCAGCGCTATTAACAAGGATTAAGTAAAGTACCCATTATCAGAAACTGTCTGCCATTCTGGGGCTACCATTTAATTGATTAATACCATGCAACATTTACTCATTAAAAGTTTAAATAGAGACCAATGCCACAATGTTACTCATACAGAGTCCCAAGGCACTGCATGTTTGACTACTCCCAGCCCTTAATGTAAGGCTCTTTAGTGATGCTCTGTCTCCCCCTGGTGGTGAGTTGCAGACATTAGTCATGTGCATCCATTTATTTTTTCCCCTCAGTGAATTCCCTTTCCACTTCTGAATAAGAAACCCTGATGAAGATGATTTTCTTTTAAAAACATACGTCACTTCAAATATTAAGCTTTACTTACATGTCCACATATATTAATATAAAATGACATACATATAACAAAATACAACAGATATAATATACATGCAAAAAGAATCACAGTCTCATTCTAAAACCTTTTTATGTTTGAAAAAAGGTCTGCTGGTCCCAACTCTAAGTTAGATAGATACACCCAAGTGATTCAGAAAATATACATAAATGGATAATGTATTAATTATAAGATATAGGATAGTCATCACTTGTTCAAGCCTCTGCTAAGCAATGAAGCGCACAATTAAATTGTGCTAAAAAAAATGGTGTTGAAGCGCCACCTGCTGGCAGTAAAAACCTAGTTCAAATGCCTTGGAGAGGTAATAAAGCAGGCAGCAGTTAACACTAGCTGGTGTGTTGGTGGCTTGGGGTGAGGGGAGGCTTGTTCAGCTTGAGCTACATCCAGTGTGTATTCACATCAGAGGGATATAAACAGAAATTCTAATTACATCCTGACACCGAGAGCCCTGTAAAACAGGAACTTCCTTAAGCTCCGACTGATCTGGCTGCTTACATGAATTATTGTGTACGTTAGGGTACTTAGGGCAGATTACAGTTAATCGTATGCTTTTCGCAAGAGCAGAGTACTTGCTAGATCAGCAGTAATTTATATATTTTCCCTGGATGAAGAAGGAGGCCCTGAACTGCTCTGGACTGAGAGAATGGTCGCTGGGTAGAGAGGACCCAGGTGTGACCGCAGAGAGGTTCTGATAGCTGGATTCCTTACCTTAACAGGGAGAAGACACTGTAGGAGTTTCGCACTGAACTCTGGTCGACCTGAAGCAAACTGTTCTTCTTTCTTTCAGAGTGGTCCTGAATCATAAGTTTTAAAAAATGAAAATAAATAGCATGAAACCATGGTGAACATTTCAATTGCCAGAACGTCACAAAAGATTCATTGTACTCTTGTTATCCATACCAAATCATGCACATACAAATAATTCAATTCCGAAATGACAAAGCTAACACCAGAAGATTTAAACCAGATATTTACAAGTACAGCTTCATATTCAAGAGAAAGGCATACCTTATGATCGAAGTCAGCTGCATAGTAGCCATCGTTTAATCCAAATATGATCTCATTTGGATTCCTGGAGCGTATCTACGGGAAGAAAGACCACAGGGGTCTTTAAAAGTGTGCCGGGTGTGACAGGGAACTGGCCTATTTAACGCCTGTGCAGGCCCAAAGCAGCACACTGAACTGGGAAAGGGACATGTGAAGAAGGGTCAGGGCTAGGAGATACTTGGGCAGGGGAACAGGGGAAAAGGGCATGTTTATGGGAGAGGAATAGGGGAAGAGGACTTTTTAGGGAAAGGGAACAAGTGAAGCAAACAGGGGAAGGGGACATGGGCAGGGCAAGGGAGCAGGAGGAAGGGATATGTGGGAAGAAGGGTAAAAGGGAAGGGGACATGGGAAAGGGAGGGGACATCTGAATGAGAAATGAGACAAAGAAGGGAGAATGAGAAGAGAAAAGGGACAGGGTGAAAGGAAATGTACAGTGGAAGGAAACATGAAGATTGGACATGCGATAGGGAAAGGCAAAAAGAGAGAATGAGAAAGGGCCATGAGAAGTAACCTTAAAGAGGGGAACATGGAATGACTACAGGGCATGATACATGGGACAGTAAAATGAAACAGGCTCACCTGCTGCCCAGTGTATCTGAGCCCATCCAGGTTGACCTTCCACTCTATGAGAAGTTGGTACTGCTCGCCCCGGCCTCCCCATATCCGCACCACGAAGCAGGATACGGAGGTGTCCAGGAGGTCAGGCAGCATGCCAAAGTCCAGGCTCCTCCATGTGGGGTTCTGATTGGACAACAAGTAATAAACCGTGACTCGGCCTGCAGTCACCATGCCGGCGATGACAGGCGATATGTTAGCTTTGGACGGACTGAGGCCTTTCCCCCTCGCGTATTCTGCTCTCTCGACCCGGGCCCGAAGATTGCCTGGATAACAGTCAGAGCCGGCCTTCCTTTGCGAAGACTGGAGCGCTGTAAAGCTGATAAACTCTTGCCCATTGAGCAGGGTCAGCAGGAAGGATGGAGGCTGCCAGACAGCAGCTCCTCACAAACAACAGGAAGTACAGACGGAAATTGAACCTTACAAAAGATGGAGGTTGCAAAAATTACAAAGCAAACGGTGCAGAATATAACAGGGCAAAGGCAACCTGGAAAAAATACAAATGTGGACAAAACTTCAGAGCAGTGTGCAATGAGGATCAATTCATTTCAGGGTTTCATGCCAACTCCAGCTTTTACTTCTTCAGTGAAAACACTGGTGAAAATATGATACGGTGGAGTATTATAGGAGTGAACCAACACTGGTGTGCACAGCTGTGTAGGGAATTAAGGCAGAAAAACTGGTGAAAGCACAAACCAGCATACACATCAGCCTTCCAGGGACAGTTCATAGATTTACAATGATGGAATGAGATGTAGGCTACTGCATGCAAACCCACATCGTAGCTGCCACATCAGTCACCATGTCGGTTCCACTTATACACAATGGCAGTGCCTGTCACTCTGAACCTACACCCAAGGACATTTGTGTTTTCCCTCCGATCTGCCGTCATGTCAACGCATCCAGTGAAACAAACTGCTGACTGCTGGGCATCTGTGCGAATCGTGACCGCCGGAGAGATTATCGCTTTCGTATTCTGACAGCTGAAGCAGGTATCACCTCAGCTCACACTGAGCAGGCATCCGTGGACAGCTTGCAAACACGAAAGGGAAAGCTTGAACAGGCAAACCATTACAAAGGAGTGCAGAGGGGAGAGACGAAGAACAAAATAAACGTTCCAAACGTAAAAACTTGTTTATGGCCATCAAGGCCCCTGTCTGACATTCTAAATAACAAGTTATCAAGATGGAAATAATCTTTGTTGTGACATTTTGCTATTGAATACCAGTGATGGACAAAGTACACAACTTCTGTGCTGGAGTGAAAGTAGAGATATCCTTTGTGAAACATTTGTCAACTAAAAGCAGAATTACTCTATTTAAATTTTGTACTTAAGCTAAATTACATTATAATTATTATTATATTACTTTAAAATACATTTAAGTATCAAAATATTTTGTTATAATACATTTATAATACATCACAGCAGTTTTATTTTTGACACTTAAGCATTTAAAAGCAGCAATTTAACTTTAAATATAGTACTTCTATTTTAACTTAAGTATTGTTTAACCAAGGGTGTCCCTACTATCCCCAGAAGTACAGAATTTGTACATTTTGTCCACCACTGTATAATACATTAAACACCTAAAATATCTTTTTTAGACATGGCACAACTAACAGTGATACAGGACAACATACAAAACTGTAGTTCATTACAGCCACAATTTCTGCAGACAGGACCCTAAAAACCTCTCTCTGCAGTAATGCCAAATGGGGAAGAGCTCAAACTGATTTCACATTCAGGTGGCCACAGTCTCACCGCTAACCAACTGATAATAGGTCAGCTGGAAGGTAGTGTTGCTACAGAGCTTGGGGAAGTGATTTCTGCATAGCCCACAGCTTCCTGTGTGAGACAGAAAGTGTTATAGGTGGCAGAGGCAGAGGTAGCAGAAGTGAGCAGCCCAGGGGCTTGGGCTAGCTGCCTGCTCCCTGCTGTCGGCCTGCAGCCCAGTCACGCTTGCTGGGAGAGACCTGCCATCTGTCCTCCCAGAAATGACCCTGTCACAGGGGCCCGGGAAGGGGCCACCTCCCTGCAGCAGGTTCACACGGGGGGGGCCAGCTTTTGGCCCTTCACAATGCAGCGCTTTGCAGCTATTGTTCATTTGAATAGGGAGGGGAGGCAAAAAAAATTTGACTTTAAAGGCGCTTGTGTCATGCACAGAGAGACCCGGAACAAAGAGACAGGTTCCCGCCGATTCTGGGGATCGGCTCTTCCCCCTACTGTCAGTACCCACAGCATCGCCACCAGGTCCTGCCTCCACCCACACCGTGCTGGAGTAAACTAGCTACAGCAAGGTCCCGCAACATGTTTTTAAATATTATTTTTATTTTCAGAAGAAAACACTTACCAATGAGTCCTTGATGACCTCACTCTTGTAAAACCCTGGGGAAGAGGAGAAAAATGAAGTCATAGTGTTCTTTCTGACCCATTAGCTGTGCTATTTGTTTTGACTGGGAGGCATTACAGTTTGGCTTTGGTTCAATGGATTATACTCTTAAGAAATCAATCTAAACAGGAAAACATATGAATTCCAAACAAAAGAAATTGAGTACACTTTAATGGCAGACTCATGGTTTGGGCACATTCATAGGGTTTCACTTCATGTTTCATTTACGGTGTCCTTATTTTAAACATTTTTACCCACAATTATGACTCAAGAGGACAGAAACAAGCATGTCCACTGGAGCAGGTTCAGTTATTTTCCCTCTGCAGTCCACTAGTTGTGCTGTGCAGTCCTTGCAGTGGAGGAGTGCACAACATGATGGCTGAGAGACCCTAAGGCCAATTGTATATGCCCTCACATGAATCCCCCGCCCAGTGAGGACTCAGTTACTGTATGTGGTGCACATAACCACACTAAGGAACATTAACTAGGCATGCAACAGCAGAGACCTAGCTGAATTCATTCCAATACTTAACTGCCGTATCAACAACCACTGGTAGGACTGCCTCAGTTCAATGATCCAAACACATTAAAACAGTACAAAATCAGATGGCACATTACACACTAACTCCACAGTCAATCGCACAGGCACATCCATCCTTACTTACTCAAATACATTATTGCCCAGGGCCCATAGTCAAAGGCCTCTGCAGTAAAAACCTCAAATTAATTATATACTATTCCTTCAGACTCCTCTTCGGATCCTCTACAGCAGAGTGACCTTACCCCTGGATATGCTGTCCTCCTGACAGAGGTGCAGAGTAAAGTAGGTGTCAAGCAGCGGGGAACCATTCTTGTTGACGATGTTTCGCGCCGCAATGCTCCGAAGGTGACGAAGACGCCTCTGTGGAAGAGCAAGGAGGGCAATTCATCAAGCAGGCAGGACGAACTGACCAATCAGAACAGCAGAAACCCCTCTAATGTGTCACACCGAGGTTGGGGTCCTTGGTCATCAACTTACAATATACAATTCCAACTTGTGCTCGGAGTATCCCATCAAAAAAAAAAAAAAACACCAGTACAGAGCACACTCCACTCATTTGTCTTACACAGATGACTAGAGGGCATAACCAAATGTACACATTTGCACTTAAACTGAGACCAGAGATACATGGTAGAGGATACACAAGTTAAAACACAGGCCTGACGATCAGAAAAAAAAAAACTGTCACCATGCAGTCAGTTAGACCAGAAGTGGTTTTTAACCCATAAAAACACAGCCCTAATATGTGACATGGTTGATACTTCCTTGACCAAACAACCAAAATTTAAAGTAAACCAACATGCTGCACCATGGTATATGTACCAGACTAAAGAAAACTTTTCAGGAAATCCTGAGAATGCTGCCAAAACAAGCCTGATTTCAACACAAAATGACCTTTTACCACTCTATTCCAGACTCTCCAAGGAATTGCAGTTCCTTGAATGTAAATTTGCAGTAAGTAGGTTACTTAAGGGAGCTGTCTAACAAATGCTGCCAGAACTCTCAGCAAACAAGCAAGGAACTCCAGATATTTTCTTATGGAAAGTCCCTGTCATTATGACTCAAACAAGGTAAAACAGGCTAAACTTCAGTACTGGTTAAAATGAGCTGACCTTTTTTCCTGACAAAAGTCACTGACATTTACACAACCGTAGATAAAAAGGGGAACGTTTTAAGTGAATTAAGCCTGATAATCACTGCTAAACATTGCTGGTCCAAAATAAAACAAAAATTTCAGCATGTTTCCCTAGTAACATGTTGTTGCTGCTACTTTTGGTACAAAATGACCTCAGTCTCAAACTTCCTAAATAATGGAGCAGTGTTTAAAACATTTGTCTCGTGCTCGGAAGCTGATGTCCCATAGAGAAAAATTCAGGACATTTCAGGACTGAGTATAATGATAAGATCTGTTAACTGGGACTTGGCATTTTTAACATCACATTTAGGAACTATTAGGAACAACATTCCCATTAGGAGAAAACTGCAAAAGAGAAAAAAAGATTATCACAACAGCTTGAAAATGTTTTCCTCTGGAAGGCTTTGCACAAAGCAAAATGCCTATCTTTGAGTAGCAACAAACCAAACTCTTTTCAGGCTAAATATTTTCCAATACTGAAAGAACATTACATCACCAAACAAGACGGTATGACGAAATATGGGTCAGCGATATTGACTTGATATTGTAGGAAAGGCTAAATTAAAAACAGGAAGGCATTTGATTCAGACAAAATGTCTTTGATCTGAACTGAACAGGGAGGGGGGGGGGGTTGGGAAAGGAGATGGAGAGATGCATTAAAACAACTGCTTACAGAGCCCGCCACGTTATCGCTGACATAGATTATGGTAGTGGTGCTTAGGCCAAGCCCCGGAGAAGAAGTGGCCAGTTGTTTCAGCAGCCTTCAGGCCACAGTAAAGGGTAATTCATGTAGGGCCTCCATGTCAGTGCAGGCTCACCTGATCTGCATTCTTCGGGAGAAGACTTAGCCTAACTTACACCACAGAAATTACTGCAGGCATTAGGGGAAAATCTAAGTCATGAGATTCCCTATAAGATTAAACTTGTGCACAAGCCACAGTTTGTTCCAAGGGCCCTACAAATGTCAGTCGTCTGTTCAAGAATGAACCCATTTGTATCACAGTAGGGGGAAAGCCTCCCATTCCGGTCATTGAACTGGCACTAACGGGAAGACAGCTAGGCCGCCAGAGCCAGCACCCAGCACACACACAGACCGCTTGGGTGGACAGCCCAACTACTAGCATTTGCTAACAAATGGCATCCTCTTAAAACTGTATTTCAGATGCAGAACGTACAGCATAGCACAGAAAATAATAACGTTCTATATTAAGTTACTCTGTCAATGAGGCTGTATAAGGAGCAGAAATAAATTCTTTGTGATTCAAAAAAAAAAAGAAAACCTTGTCCAATCTAAAGCTTCAGGGTGTGTTGGCAATGGTCCATACAAACATTTTTTATATTTTAAATGAAAGGTCTAAACTCAGGCCTGTGCATTTTTACTTGTTAAGAGCCCCTTGAGACAAGACTCTATTATGTCAAAAAAAAATAGTTCTACTGTAAGCCTTGCAGTTACATTCATGGCTGTCAGAGCTGACAGTTAAATAAGCCGTGCCGTTACACACCCAATTAGGGAGGCGACTGCCAGCAGAACAGAAATACTCACTCACTTGTGGAATGGTGACCTAATAATGCAAAGGCAAGTAACAATTCCCAGCCTTCAACTGCTTCCTGACCAAGATTAACAAGACCCATTGAAACATATGATGCCTTCAAAATTAAACTTCAAAGGTTGAACTCTGAGTTGGGCAGTCCATGCAGAATGTAAAAATGCCCCACTGTGAGCCGGTTCATGTGCCAATTGTTGAATGGATACTCAAGTGAACTAATCAAACATTACATGTACATGTACTGCTAATAACATGAGAGACAGAAGCCTGCACAGCTAGGGACTCATAGAAATACTGAATGCAAGTAAAAGGCACTTGTAGGCCTCACTTTGGTCACAGTGCCTCAGCTTGCAGCAGGCCAGTTAATCTTTCACTCCAGCACCGCCCCAGATCTTAGCTCTTTAGCATCGTTTTCTCATCTGTATTCATCACATCTTACACTTCTACTATTTAAATTATATTTAAAAAGTCCAATTCATGGGGCTTCCTTACTCTGGGACTTGCCAAATTGTACTGTACATTACCCGCAGACACAAACATTAAATACAATCCTCAACAGAGCTTTTTAGCAGTTCCCTCTGACCTTTCATATTGTGACTGTATGGAGAGTCCAACATAGCATTGACCATATACTGTTTCCATTTCACCCTTATTTTTTTTGTACAGTGGAAATGGGGACAAGACGAAGTGCTCCATGTCATGGATTTGATTCATACTGGGCTCAGCTCTGAGATATGCTAAGGCAGCACAAAGTATTATGGCCAATTGCAAACATGGATATAGCAATGACTCTGTTTAAAGTGGAATGTGTTTTTCTATATAAACCACAGTCATTACTCCTACCACTAATAACGAAACATTACACTTCCCCCTGAGTGTCATTTAAATAAAGAATATCTATAACTGCAACTCTTGTTATCAATCTTCCCTCTTTGATTGACAGGTCAAGGTAGCTATTCCTCTTGCCAATTACGTTAAAGGATGAGTCAAAGAGAACGACTATAATAAAAAGCTACTGACTTCTAACCAAGATCGTGGACACACAGGGTTTCGAGGTCTTTGCAAGTACAACTATTTAATGTACACTCTAAAATACTGCATGACAAATTAATGAAATCAATAACCCGTATCACACGTGACTTAATATTTGTACAGTACCAAAATATAAACTTTCAAGAGGAACTGCATCTAATGTAGTCTAATGCAGCGATCTTGTTGCAAAGTAGCAATGCAAAAATGTCAGCACCCACTACTCGAATTATTTCACCTTAAACTGATTTTAGTGCCTTCTTGAGTGCCGAGTTTTCCTTAAGCTACATGGAGCGGTGTGTTCTGCAGCTATTACTAGCTATGTCCAGTAACAATGCGTTACTTTCATGCAGTCATGAATAGTTACTTCTTAGCTGGCTTGCCAAAAAATCAGGCAGCAATTGGTTAACAGTATTTACATAGGTAATTAGCTACGCAAGGACCCAACACACCAAAGTTTCAGTTTCCAGCTGGATAGTTAGCAATATATCGAGACTCAGGGCAGTCTCTACCTAGCTGACTTACTAATTCTGCAGGCCCTTCCTGCTGCTGTTTTGACATGTGAGACACCACAGCTGTCATCTAGCCTGCTAGGACCTTGTTTGGTACATACGCTCGTAGGCTGTGAATAAGTCTTGTAGCTAATCCTTTCATTCTTACCTGCTGAGACGTGAGTTCTACGTGCAAGGCCCGCGATGATGCAGCTCCAGGGTTGCTGACAGAGGTGGCGGAGACAGCGATATCCCGACCGGCGACGGAGCTCATCCTCATAACGGGACTGTGGGCGTTCGCTTCATTCAACAAAACAGCTCATCCCTCCATGAAATCGCTTCAGCTCTTTCAGGAGCAATCTGACAATATGAAACACCAACTTATGAACAAGTGTAATTATTCTCTCTGTATAATCAAAACGTTCACGCAGTTGTCGGTACCGCGACATAAACAAAGTGAGACTTGCTCAGGAAGCCATTATCCGTCTTTCATGGTCAAGCCTCCGGAAGGAAAATGATTGGTTTAGTGTTGTGTCTGTCATTGAGAACGGATAGAGATTGTGCACATAAGATAACATTATTGGCTAAGAGTACGTCAATCCATTGAAAGGGGAGGAGCTATAATTACAGCAGGAACTCATGTCGGGTTGTGTGTTCCTGCCACTAATATGAGGAAGTCGGTGGTTAACCTACGAGTAGCGAAAAATAAAGGGATAATGAGATATACATGTTCGTTGTTTTTCAATGGGAAAAGCAGTTGCACATCGCTTGCCTGCTATATACCAGAATCCTTAGCGCGCTTTGTGACCACCCTTTTCATTGAAAAAATATATCATTTTGATATATCGATAGCTGTATGCATTACCCTGAAATCAACAGCGCATGCGTGGTAATGATTTGACTCGTCTTTGTATTTGAACCTTTGGCCATCAAAGATGCGCACACGTACCCATGAGAAACAAGCGTGTCCTATCTTTTAGGGTGATGGAAATAACTTACTTGATTGTTGTTACGTCCACTTCCAGAGAAAAAATGTGAACGAGTACGCGCTCAGTCTCATCTGTGCAATAGGAAACTCGTGGTGTGAGCTCATGTAACGTGACCAACTGTTAACTACATTCCTGTCGTTGCGGGGATGAAGCTGTGAGAGAAGAGGTTCATTTTTGTAGTTTTGTGTGCAGTGTTTACCATGATGACATTCATTGGGACTTTACAAGTACATTCACACGAACTGCGCCGTAATACCAATTCAATTACATGGGGCACGTTTTCTGGAAAAAACACCTAACATCACAGAACTGCACGTCTGTATGTATTTTATTACATGTACGTGATATAACTGAATCATCGAAGTTAAGGAAGCACCAGTGCCCCCTCAGAAGATTGTGTTGCACAGCATCTATGCAAATGTGATGTTTTGCATTTTGCTGCCTCCTTTTGATTGAAACATCTGTGATAAAGCGCTGCAGCTTAAATGGTCCCCCTAGGGACTTGAATCCACATCCCCTTTGACTGTAGACCCTCAGATGGATTGTGTATTCTATACCTTTTTAACATTTGTCCATAAGCACAACTGACTGCTGCAGTACCACTGGCCTCCAGCTGCCCTCCTGTAATCTCATTTTATTTAGACAGTGTCAAAACCTGTTATGTGCGCTCTGGAGCACTGGTGTAATCCAATGTTTGTTTTGTTGGCTATTAATAAACCATTCAAAATCCTGTAAAGGTTCACTGTGTTGTTTTTGTTTCTTCAAAATAGTACAATCGATAAGCTATGCTGATAAGATGCATGTGCATGGCATGGAGTTTAAGGCAATGTACTCAAAGGATGTCTGAAGCTGTCATGTGATCTGTATAGGATGACCAGCTCTTCTGTGGCAGTGCACCAAAAGGATTCTTTTAGCCTAAAATGTCCTGGAATCATAATCAAAGAAATTGATGTTGAGATATCTGTCAGGTCTGAAGGGTGACCTGTCACAAGAACTTTTTCCTCTTTTCTCTTCTTTGTGCCAGAAGGTCTTCAAAGCATGCTGACCTGCCTCCCAAATGGAGTGAATGCCAAGCCAAGCCTAAGATCCACATGAGAATAGCTTCCTTTACTTTTTTCTTCATAAAAAAAGTTATTTTTAACTTCTTTTAACTGAAGTCACTAAGGAACTTCTTTATCCTGGTGAATTAGGGTATCTATTTTCATCTTTCCAAAATATCCTTAAGTTACCAGTTAGGTATGAATGAATGCCCCCACAAAAATAGACAGCACTCAGTCTCTGGATTCCAATTTCTTTAAATATCTTATAATCCAGAAAACATTGTGCTATATTAATTTTAATAAATCAGTACTCCAGAAGGAAAGGAAACCAGAGATACTTTGACTTGACATGTATATAATTCTCATGGTTAGAGTCACAAGACTTCATAACAATAACAGCCCTTAGTACACTGAAACATTGCTTGAGTTTCCTTCAGTGTTTAGCTCCAGCAGTCTGCATTCACATCCAGAAAAATCTTTCATGTGTATAAATGCTGGAACAAAATCTTATTTTCGCACAATATCTTAATGGATTGAGCACTGTACACATTTGTTTCAGAAACTCCATTGCTAAGCTAGTCTAGTCAGAGGCTAAAGTCTTTATGATTTGTAAACACACAGTGCAGCAGTACTTCTGACCTCTTCAATGTTAACATCTTCTACCTCACCCAGTTACAATTCAGACAGACATTCCAACATCAAAGACAGTTCAACGGTTCACAAAAGAGAAAATGTCACATAATTTGAAACCATAACGTTTTATATCATTCTCCCAATTTTGTACACAATTACTTAACCATTATTTATTGATATGTTCCATGCTTCACTGGGTTACATAATGACATGTTTTTAGAGAACTGCCACCAACAACGGAAGTTGTTTAGTGGTGTTCACTGGGACAGATAACATCTGATTTCACAATGGCTATCAGTCACAGAGTATATGCTCTTCTTGTTTTTGCAGTCAACATTGTGTGTTGCAAACTCTGTAACTCACCTCCTTGCCATCTCCTTCTACATCTTTCAGGTTCACTCATTCCATCTTTGAGGTGGAGAGACATGTCTGTAACAGCAGATCATCAACCCAGGCCTCCAAACCAAAGACTCAGCCATCTCTAACTATGTGACAGACATCAACAATTGTATAAATGGCTTGGAATTGCTTTCATCTACTAATAAATGTTTGAAATCATGCTTTGGTGAGGTCCATTATTCATTTATTTTAAAACGTTAGGTAATAAACTGTGACTCCAAGACCTAATGGAGCCCAGCTATCTGCATGTGGCTGAATGTCACTCAATTTTATATAATTTTATGATACAATGTTGATTATACTATAAAAGTATAACTTATTTATAATATTTATTTTGGATGTATTTATTACTCTTCTATTAACCCAAACTTAAATGTGCATGTCCCATTCCAATGCTGAAGGCTACCTGCCTGCATCAGGGCCAATTTAGCAAAACCATTTTAAGACTTTTATCGCCACCTAGTGGCAACCCACAGCTGCATAGCTCCAATTTCATTTACTAAGGGAAATCTCCACAATCTTGAGCCACAGTAACCTACTCATTTTATGAAAATCATTTGTGATCATTTGCCTGAAAAGTACATCTTAAATAGGGAAAACGAACACAGCATATTACTTTGAAGATTTTTTCCAAGTTAAGACATGGAGAAACATGATAATAACAGATAATGCTTCACATCTGATCCAATCCCCAAAACATGGGCCTGTTCAACCCAAAGGACGCAGATGACTTGAACAGTATTACATAGTCTAAAACAGTGGACACGTTTGGGACTGTATGTACAAGCCACTGACAGCTGCAAGTATGTGGTATCCATGTGTGAAAGCATCCATTGTTGAGCTGATTAAGAATGTAGGGCCTGCAAATGCTGGGCAACTGTTGTTTCAGCAGGAAGTCCAGGCAAGAACTGGTGCTTATAAGTTTAGAAAAATAATTCATTTTACAGCTAAACAGTAAATGAGCAGTAAATTAGATTTTTAGGGTTGTATCACCCACAAAACAACCTATGCCTCCCCCATCTCGACTGCAGTTTCCAGATACATGTATATAGGACTGTGTATTTTGAATCAAAATAACTTTAATTTACGTTTGTCCATTCCTAATTAATTGAAAATGGTGGAGGCACAAATTATTTTTCAGCTGGCAATCATATTTAAGAGTGTAAAAACCTCACATACGAAATAATACTATAATAATACATACCTAAAATATCTGTATTTGAAATAATACTCATTCCTTTGTGTAGCTACCTCTCCTTACACAGAGAAATGAGCTCAGTAGTTCAGCAAAAGTTATTCAATCACAGCACAGAAAATGGTATTTTGGTCAAATTGATAGTATAAACAATAAAAACCCAACATGCACTATACACTCAAAATGTATTTAGTATGCATGTTAATGTTTGTTTGTATTCATATTTTACGGGAAACAATAAACGACGATCAACTTTAGCGCAAATCTCTCCTTGGAAAACTACAGCTTCCATGAAGCACCGCGGTATATAATAACCAGGTTTCCTTGATGGCGTGCAATGGCAGACGATGGTCCTGCTGCGTGTTACAGTACTCAGCCCTCTGACGGGATCATTTAAATATTTTCTAGCGCATTCCATTTGTGAACCTTAGGCTTGTTTGTAATAGAGGACAGCAATGTTTAAAAAAGCAAAGAGGGTTAATTTCAGGCGGAGGAATGATTCGGACGACGACGAAAAGGAGGACATCCAACAACCCCAGCTGCCGCCACAACCGCAGCCATGCGGCCCTGCAACTGAGGAGCCCTGCACTCGCGAGCAAGAAGGCTACAATGCGGAGCCTCTCGCCGGTGTTAACTTAGACGTGCATCACGGAAATGGACTCCAAACTAGTGTTGTAAAAGGATTTAAGGAGAAAAAGAAGAATAAAGAAAACCGCGATGCACCAAAAGCCAGTTTACTAAGCTTTCACGATGATGAAGGTAAGATAGCAACTTAGCTAGCTAGCCAGGGGTTAGTCGCAAAACCGGTGCATTCGTGAAAACAAGACTCCATTTTAGAGGGGGCGTTTAGACGGTATAATCGGTGTTTTGCGATACTAGATAGCCTAGGCTTTTGCAGTGTACAAGTAATCCAGCTAGCCAGCGTTACGCTATAGAGGCTTGAAAGCTAGCGCTGTGCTTGAGCAGAATGAAGCATCTCCACCACCAAATACATGTACTCGTAGTATACTATGCGTTAGACTCAACTAGCTTTGACAGCTAGCCAGCTACTGACGGCTTTTGGCATGCTATTTGAAGTTCTCTGGTCTGGATGCAACGTCAAACTACATCAGACTAACTTCGTGGTGCTGTAGTTAATTATTTTAACTTTAGGACATAATAAGCCAGGCTGAATAAAAGGTGACAATTATTGTAGACACGTTCTTATTACCCGACAACCAATAATCTGAAATTTAAAAACGCAAACCCTAATCCACTGACTATTTGGAAATTAATATAGCAATCTTACAAGATGAAGTATAATAAACATTTCACATGCTACGTTAGTTCTCACCTAACTGCAGGGCCTCTGAGAGTGACTGGGAGACCTTTTGATGCATGTGCGATACAATCTTGTCAGTGTTATTCTGGTACCATGATATTACTGCAGCCTTTTGACAACGTTGTCATGGGATTGTGCAGGTACCAGCCTTATTAGTAAGTCGTAAGAACATTTGTTTGTATTGTGTACTTGCTCGCTAGCTAGCGATTGCTCTTCTACAGCATCGCTAGATATTTTGCTAATATAGCCGGCAGCAAATGTTGCACAATACAGTCTGATACTACTCTAGCACCTAGGTTGTAGCCTGGCCAAACAGTAACTACCAGCTGTATGTTCTTTCGTATGTTGCCGCTTATTAGCTGCACTGTCTAGGAAGCTATCAAGCTGATGCGTACCCATCTACCGCAGCTGCTGTAAGCTAAGTTACTACCATGCCTGTCGAACGCGGGAATAGAAGCAATTCTGGTAAACTTGAGTTCATATTGACTGCAAGACATGATAGTAGTATGTACTGTATATTAATTCTTCCCTTAGCCTTGATAGGACGGAACTTTCCTAGTGGCTTTTCCCATTGGCTTAACCAATATCTCATTATCTTCTGTAGAAGACACGGAGGTCTTTAGAGTGAAGAAACCGAACCACAGCAAGAAGATTGTGAAACAGCTGAAAAAGGAATACAAGGAAGATTTGGAGAAGACGGGCCATATCAAACAGGAGCCCGGCCCTGGCGCAGATGGTATGCCATATACTGTCCATGTGATGACGTATATAATGTTGAAAATCTTGACAGGAAAAAAAAATACTTTTTTGAGCAAGATCATGTTATCATTTCCCAGTGTCTTCTTTTTAGTTTGACACAGCCTAAACATCAGAGAAGGAACTGAACATTTTCTAAAGCAGTATTGAGTATATGTAATTTTTTCCCATATTTGTGTCATTCATTTGTTTGTAGAAGGAAACTTGAATTCTCATCTTAGTGTTACTGTATATTAGTTTTTACAGATGTTTCAACATTACATTATAAATACTTGCTTGTGCTGTCTTAACTTTCATGTCACTAGTATGGGGAAGAGCTGTAAAAGTCTGCAGTATAGTTTTTCCTTGCCATTTATGTTTACCTGAAAATACCCCTATTGTTGGGCACAGCAGGAAAAAAGTATTCATGTCATGCGCACTGGTGGAAACAGTTGTCAAACAAAAAGCTGTCTTGTCCAGAGTTGACCGCATCACCAGTACCAGCGACAGTGAAAGATGAGCCACGGACGGAGAGCAGCCGGGCCAGCAGTGAGCAGGGTGAAGAGGAGATGGAGGTGGATAGCAATGAGGAGGATAACGAGCCCAGGGGTTCTGCAGGCGGAGCCTTCTCCAGCACCCTGTCTTCCCTTAGCACACTCAGACCAGGTATTGTGACCACCCCTCTATTACCAGGCTCAAAGCCCCAAGACCATTGTGAGATTTCTGAAAATCCTATGATGTTGTGACACACAAGTCAGGGTTTGTTTAATTGGGATCATGTTGTACTCCAGTTAGACCATGTGGTGTCATTTATGTGTCACACAAAGACAGGAGCCACTCACGTCTATGCAAATAAAATCGTGCCTTGTGAAAATGCAGTTGATTACATTTACTACTGTAATGTGTGTACTCGGTATTAATGTTTTCACCTAGTTGCATAATGGCATTAATGAAAACAAGCCACCATCCTTTCTTGACTCTTAAGTAGATCACCCCAAATTCATCTGCAGTCCTCACCTGTACTCACTTCCTTGGGAGAAAAATCTTCTGTTGGCAGAATTTTGCTAGGAAGTGCCATGAGTCCGAGTCCTTGGTACCCTTGACATACTTGGTGACGTTTAAAATTCCACTCACCTCTGAAAGTCTCAAATGCACCTTGCAGAAAGTCCATGACGTGATTGGAATAAAGGCCACAGTCACATAGTTTCTGTGTTCAGGCGACAGCATGTTAAAGTTGCTCTCTTTCCTGTTGTCTGTTGTTTCTCTTTCTCCTGAACCCGACCCCCCCAGGTGAGATCCCAGATGCCGCCTTCATCCATGCAGCCCGCAAGCGGCGCCAGCTGGCCAGGGAGCAGGGGGGTGATTTGCCCCCACCTGAGACGGAGGGGCAGAAGAAGCGCCTTGTGCGTGAGGATGAGCATGATGGAAGCGATGACGAAGACGAGGATGAGAAGAGAATAATCTTCAGTGGCGTCAGGCTGAAGACCCAGCGGCAGAAGATAGCAGAGGAGATAGGTGGGGTTTTTTTTTGGAGTGGGGGGTAGAAAAATCTGGCTGTAACTGCTCTTAACATGAATTTACACCTTATAAAATGATTTAACAAACTCACCTTATGATACTGCTGAAGCTCTTCATATTCTTTAGTCTGTTGAGGAGTTTTAAGCTCATTCCCTCTCTGCTTCTCCCTGCTTGTGGGTTGTGGTGTGGTGTGGTTGGTTAGGCATTGAAGGGAGTGACGATGAGGCTTTGGATGCCACTGGCCACGATGAGGAGCTGAGCCGCTGGGAGCAGGAGCAGATAAGGAAGGGCATCAGCATTCCACAGGTGGGTCTGCCTCCAGGTTCCACAGCGCTGTATCAAAACCTCAGGGTCAGGAATCACCACCACCGACTTACCAGTGCCAACACCATATCAGCCCCACAGCTGGTGCCGTACCAACCTCATTAAGCATAGTTTCCATCAAAATAGGTTGTCTACTATGTGAATGATGAGCATAATTAATGTTAAAAGTTAAATAAGTCCATTAAACTGATGGCAATGGCTTTGGGGTTAATTTTGAGCAGATAGGTGGACACCCCTACACATGCGCTGTGAGCGATACAAAAGTACTGTAAAGGCACACATACTGAGAAGTGGTGGTTTTTATCAGCTGTTCATCCAGCTGGTCTCTGTTGCTTTATACATTCGCTGTGGCACGACTGTGACCGAACATACAGAACATTCTTAATGTTCCCTTTGTGGTCTTTCATAAAACACCAGGCAAATGTTTTCCTGATGCTATGCAAATGTTACAAGGTTTTTTTGTCTTATTTTTTGTTTTCTAGGTCCAGACCAACCAGCCGGAAGATGTGAATATGTATTACCAAAATACCTATGAGGCCCAGTCATACGGGTCATCCTATGGCCTTCCTTACTCCTATGGCTCAGTGGGAGGGGACGACACCAAACCTATAAAATCTGAAAGCTCAGTAACCTATTCCGCCCCTAGTAGTGAACTGACACCTATCACTACTGATCTGGTAAAGAAACGTCTTAAAGACAGGTAGGGTTCGAACCCTTTCCGTCCCTCCCCGCCCTCCTCCCTTGGCGGTTGGCCTCTCCCTTGCTGTTTTTTTGTTTTAATTCTAATGCACCTGAGAGCATTCATTTCACTTGCTGTCAGTGGTTAATGGGATTTAGTATGGGATTAATTCTGCTTGGCTTCATTGACCATCCATTGTCCACCCCTGCCCATTGTTAGGTATTGGAACACAGATTCTGCTAGTTCCAAGAACTTCTCTGTGATGTTTGCCTTGTCCTAGTCCTCCCGTGTGACTGTAGTTTACTTGTTGTGCAACTGAAATGTGCTTCGATCAACAAACTACATGGCCTTGTTCTACTGACAAGTGCAAGTTGATTTATAAACGAACGTCTGGTGCACTTGCTTTTTCCCTTGCTTTAAATTGAGATCACCTACCTATACCTGTTTCAGCGTAAAAATTGCATGGATGTTTTGGGTTTGGATTTTTGTTCCACAGAAGTTCAGGCCTGCAGTATGGTACAATTTTGTTTTTTTTTTTTTTTAAGTGAAAAGGGAGGTGCTGAAAAAGCTGCACACCTGAAAGAAAATAATCCTATGTACAAAGAACTGGCCTGTGCCATTGTCCTTCCCTGACCTTTTTCTAATCTTTGGTTATATGCTGCTCACTGGGTCCCAAACCCATAATGCATATTGGATTTGGTTTACAATGTCATGTATTTGGGGCAATCATTCCAGGTCATTTGTTGAAGAATGGACTTTAAATGGACCATACCTAAAATGGGTGGTGGGGGGTGTGGTCATATGCATGTACCTGAGATATCTGAAAACCTAAAATTTTGGATGAACACAAATGAAGTAAAGTCATTCCCAAAAAAGTATCTTGCTTGCAACGCGGCCGGGGCCAGAGGGACCCGCGTGCCACAGTGCGCATGGGTAAGGGGGTGCTGCTGCGGCCCCCCAGGCATGCACTGAGGTTAGGCGCGGGCGCTGGGCGTCATGTGACGGCTCCGTGTCCCTCTGCTGTTCCTGCTGCAGGCTCAGCTCCATGCGCCAGGGGCTCAGTAGCAATGCCAAGCGCTACACGCAGATACAGGAGGAGCTGGAAGCCTCCACCAGCACCATCCAGCGCCTGGAGGGCTCCTCCGACGCCGTCGCAGACCAGTATAAATTCTTGCAAGAAATGCGAGGGTATGTTCAGGACTTGCTTGAGTGTTTCGGTGAAAAGGTAAGGGAGAATCTATTTGCTAGTTCATTTATTTTTTTGTTGTTTTTTTGTTTCTGGTTTTCCCCCACCCCTCCCCTCAGTGTTTTTTAATCATATCCCATATGTGTAGTGATTCCAGATTAGTTAGAAGTGTTACATAACTGAAGATGTAATCAACTATATGCTGTTTAAAGTTATGTTGCCTAGAAAAAATTACTGTGATGTATTGCTTGAAGATATGCTAATTTTAAACACTGCAAATCTTATATTGTATTTACAATGATCCAGTTGTAATTGTACAGCATGCTTCATTACTATAGTAATTATTGTACACAAACTTAAAACCACACGATGAGTTACTTTTGAATCCTGAATAGTCGTAACATTTCACGATCTAACTTTTTTTTTTTACATAAATATGCTGGGCCTCTGTCCCATTATAATTCTAGAACACTACTTTCTGTGACCTCATCTAACCCATCAGTGTTAACCAATAACAGATGACAATCTTCTGTTCTGCAGCATGTGCATTTAAAATCGTTCAACTAGCTAAGGCAGTGTACGGGCAAACGGTGGCAGCACAAGCCAAGGGATAATCGCTTTCATTTTCAAATTTCAGTCAGTCACAGGACTGCAAGAAGGCCCTCTGGAACAGCGCAGCTTCTCACTTTCTTTGCAGGACAGGAGAAACGCAGTGGTTTGGAGAATGGTGTACTGATTCATGTGGGCAGAGGACCTCCCCAGGGCTCTGTTTAAAATTCAAACTGATGAAGGTTTCGGTTTGCAGTGCCAGAGGACTGTAGCTCTGTGCATGTTTTTTAGCAGATGCAATTGGCAGTTGTTTGCAACAGAATTTTCCAGCAAAGTAGGAGGTCTTTGAAACCCTGAAACATAGTCCTGTAGCACTGGCATAAGTGAAGTCGGGAGCAATGTGTAAATTGTACACTAAAATGGCTAACATGACAGCTGCGGTTAAAATCTATTCGCATGCTCAGAGCCAAATCAATTGACATGGAAAACGTCACATTGTACCATCAGAGGGGGAGCCTTCATGGTGCAGGGACATTCTTGCATTCTTTGGGGAGAGCCCTGCATTTGAGATCATTCTGCTGTTGTGGGTGAAGAGTTACTGTTTCCACCACTGCTTCGTTCTCCACTTCCTGCCAAACGGGTTCCCGTCTACAGGCCTGGACTTGGTTCCGCCCCAGTGCTGGTCCACGTGTCACAGAAGGTATCATATCTTTCAGGTGCCGATGGTGCTGGAGTTGGAGGCTGCAATGCACCAGTTACTAAGGCAACGGGCGTCCCGGCTCGTCCAGAGAAGACAGGATGATATTAAAGATGAATCATCGGAATTTTCAAGCCTTTCAAGTCAGTCCATCTTGAAGGTTTTTATTATTTATTTGAAAAGACTCGTTGCTCGTGTGTGTAGCCCTGATCCCCTGTTGATGTTGCCATCCTTATTCCCTTCTTTGTGCAAAGTAATATGACCATTATGCATTTGGTAGTGAAGCAGGTATTTTGCACACACAAATTAACTCTTCAGTAAGCTAATTCACTAAAAAGTTAGTTACATTACTAAACAGTGAAGTAAACATCTTGCACACTCAGAGAGTGCACAAAACAGTGAAGTAGTGTCCTTCTTCACTGTGCACTAGAGATGGAGATGGTAAGTGTTAATGTAGGAAAATCGCATAGCTCACTTGTGGCTGAAAATAACAAGCCACACATGCTGTTTTGTCTTGGACCCTGTATCAGTAGCTAATAGCAACTGACAGATATTGCAAGAGTGCTAAATATCCTTAATGCATCCTGACGCAAGGTAGGTGGATTGAAGGAAGTATTTGAAAATCAGAGGTAGAACTGGACTGTTTAAACGCAAATCACTGTGTCTTGCCAGATGTGATAGTGTCTGTGTCTTATGCTGCTGGAATGATTCTAATATTTTCAGTTAAGAATAATCAGAGAAGGGGAGAGATTTTGGTTGTAAGTTTCAAGTAAAGGGAATGTGAAAGGGTGGGTGGGGGTCAGGCACAAAAACACCCATAAGAAAGCAGATGTTGTGCCTCAGAGTTCACGTCAGAGTAGGATTAAACTGTCAGAATCTGAGGCAGGGAAACCACAAGGCTCCCTCTGACAGATATGTATGTCTAAACTGTATTACCTGTAACATTTGGGGATATTGTTTGTATTTCAGATTATGAGCTACAGGAAAAAAAGTTATCAGTGATACTAGCTAGGCCTATGTTTTTAGTTTTCACAGGCAGTTGTCTTATGGTAGTGCAGCAGTCAGAGTAAGATTGCTTTCAGGGCTTAAAATCCGCTGCTGTGTTGGCCTGCTGACTGGACCCTGTTTGTTTCAGGTAAGGCTTTAATGGCCCCCAATCTCGACTCATTTGGACGAGACCGCAATGCGTATCAGGAACACGCCAAACAGCGGAGAATTGCCGAGAGAGAGGCCAGACGGTATGTTAAATTATATCTTTCCCACGCAGAAAAATGTTTTAATAATTTCTAGAAAAATGATCCTGGTAGTTGTATATTATGTATGCCTTTGATACATATGTAAACTTGAGTATATACCCAAATACACATAATCCTATATCTTTGTATTTATGCTCAGCCCATACCAGACTCGTGTGAACATGTAAAAGGTCTTTAAGTTGAACCTTGATTTTCAGAATAGCACAACCACTGTTATTGTCATACTGGAATTATATGGCTACTCCATAGAATCGCATCTTTGTCAAACAGTTAATGCATATGTGGTCTAATAAAAAGAAATTGCATGTGCATGCTGGGCTGCACACTGGAAACTAACCACCTGACATGCCAATAATGAGACCATTTGGAATGTATGTCAGTTTGATAGAGCTTCCCTCAAGTATCTGCCTGTGGCACAGGCTGTTCTTAGGCAGCAGTGAACAATGTTGGGAATGCTACTCTTTACAGCTGTTGAGAACACTGTTATGTTTTGGGGGCGGGAACAGAACTCGGCGTAGACAAGCTAGAGAACAGAACGGCAAGAGGGCGGAGCATCGGGAGGGACTGTCCAGTGACGATGAGGAGACCTCCACTGACATCACCAGCTTCAACCTGGAGAAAGGTATCAAACTACTCACCTACGCAATTATTCCTCTGCTGTCATACATTCCTGCAGATCATCACTGTACCCTGGGGCCTGTGTAAACCACAACATACTCCACTTTACACATCATTAGGCAACATGGCATGGCCTGTAGGACTTGTCTGCACATTGGAGAACTAAAAGTTAAACATCATCAAACATTGTATTATATTTTCCCTTACTTCAATAGTACTGCTGCTACATGTTTCGATCATCTTGATATTCAACCATTTTTCTGCATGCTTGATGCCCTGCTTTAGATCGCATATTGAAGGAGTCAAAGAAGATCTTTGAGGACGTAGTGGAAGATTTTCATTCCCTGGACAGCATTAAGTCACGCTTCGAGGTGTGGAGGAAGCTGTACTCGTCCTGCTACGAGGAAGCCTACATTGGGCTGTGCCTGCCCAAGCTCTTTAACCCTCTCATCCGCCTGCAGCTGATCCCCTGGCTGCCCCTGGAGGTAACACATCCCAAATATTTAGTTTTGTTGACTTCTGCTGTTAGATTTAAAAAGTTTAGAACAACCAGGATACTCACTGATTGACTAACTAGCTTGCAGACCATAGCTGACAGTTGCTCAATAACTAGTCTCAGCTAGATGTCAGAACATCTAAAGACACATTTGCTGTGACAGTAGGGGACAGCACTTTGAATAACGGTGGCTGGCATGACATGCTAACTTAAATATTAGATTGTCTTGGGGGCGGTTTCCCAAAGTGTGAAGTATTGTGGTTTGAATTACTTCCTTCAACTTAGGTCTGCCTTTACTGAGTTGTGATTGGTCAGAATTTATTGGCTGCATCACAAAAAGTAGGTGGGTGTATAAGCCTAGTTGTCAAACATGCTTGCTGGCAAATTTCTTTGTTTAATGCAGTCCAACTTGGGTCCACAGTAATTGTAAGCCTGACTTAAACCAGCCTGTGTTGAGCCATACCCCTTCTCTCTGCCCTTTCCCCCCTCCCTGTCAGGCTGACTGCCCCAACTTTGAGTACATGCTATGGTTCGAGTCTCTGCTTTTCTACGGTTGCGAGGAACAGTCCACCATGCAGAAGGGGGACCTGGACGTGAACCTCCTGCCTGCCATTGTGGAGAGAGTCATCCTTCCCAAACTTGCATGTAAGTCCTGCCAGGGAGTTTTGCATAAAGAATTTACTTTCTCTGCCAGGCTCTTGTCTTCATTTCTAATAATAGCCTGGAACAGAAATTACACAACAATGCTGCTGCATGTTTATGAAAATAGTGACCAACTGGAAAAGCACTCCTGCCCAACTCCCTTGTTTTCACTGTTGGTGAAATAACCACCATCTGTACCTCCCTGTGCTACAGTTCTGGCTGACCAGGTGTGGGACCCACTGTCCAGCAGTCAGACTGCCCGGCTAGTGGCCTTCATGCACAAGCTGATCAAAGGGTACCCCACAGTGCTCCTTGGAGACAACAGGAACACACAGGTGAGCTTATTAAAGCCCCCCTTGACTTGTCCTGACATTTTTCAGTGTTTATATCACATCCAGCAGTTTATAAATGGTGTTGTGCAGTGACCGTTATTCATTGCTTTATACAGCATGGTGTACCCAAGTGTGATACATTTGGCACTAGCCTCCTTTAGGTCTGGCTAATGTTTGGATTTCTGCCTTCACTGAGTTAATTTGATTGTTCAGGAGATATGGATTATATCCCAAAAATGGGCTGGTTTAGAAATCTGACCAGCACTGCTTTGCCAGGCATATAGCAGAGAGGTACAGACCTGACACTTGAGGCTACAGCTCCAGGAAACTGCCCTCTGCTCCAGCTTACCACAGTGATCTCCCACAGTTTGACTGAAATCATGTGAATTATGTCGTTGAAAATTATAAAGGAGTAAAAGGTTTCCCGAAGAAAAGTGCTTTTGTTTGTCTGTAGTAAGTGTGTATTAATCAGTATAGTGAGGTCCATCTGCAAAGTGTATATTTTGCATATCCAGACCAACTCTGTACCTTGACTCCATTTTAATATGTATTATAACTGTCTCCACTTCAACATATATTTGAATCTCTATCACGGTTTGTCTCAGTTTAGTTAAACTCAATTATAGAAGATCGAGGCCATGAGTTGATTAGTCCTCCCTAAGCAAATCCCTTACCGACTGCCTTAAGTCTGAACTTAGCACTCAATCGTCTTGTTCCCTCTGTTTTGTTTGTCAGGAGCTACTAAAAACTATCGTCTTGCGGACACGGAGGTCATTGGATGACGATATCTTCATGCCGCTATACCCAAAAAAGTGAGTAGCACCGTCCTTTTAGTGTCATGTCCCTTTTCTAAATTATTCAGAGTTCTCTATGTTCAAAGCTCAGTTTTATAAATACGTTTACCTGTGGTTGTATCATTCTTTACAGTGTGTTGGAGAACAAGAACTCAGGGCCATACCTATTCTTTCAGAGACAATTCTGGTCCTGTGTGAAGGTGAGGGAATTGCTTCTGTCTGGCGTTTTTCCCTATAGAGAAAGGCATTTGAAGTACATGGGTTGGCTCCCATGTTGATGAGTGACTGATAAGAACCTGTTCACATACAGATGATTTATTTCAAAATTACCTGAGAGCATGAAAGCCCGTGTACATATTGTCATATTAGGCAGCAGTGGAGCTCTTGCATCATCCAGTATAATTTGTCTGTATCTCCCAAGGCACTTTTTCTGAAGCAGGGCATTAGAAGTATTGGCAGATAGTGCCAGTTTTTTGTTTAATTCTGTGTTCTTGCTGTGTGTCTGTGTCTAGCTCCTGGGTAACATCCTACAGTGGAACGGAGTCCTGTCCAACTCCACACTCCGGGAGCTGGCGGTGGACAGCACCCTCAACCGCTACATCCTGTCAGCTTTGCAGACCACCGAGGCTGGGGAAGAGAGCATTGAGAAGAGCCGCCGAGTAAGAACTCTGACTGTTCATTGATATTTGCATTGCAATTACATTCATGCCTTGAGCACTGTGTGAGTACTTTTGTGTGCTTTACAAAGTGCTCACAAAATGTTTCGTCAAAGAATGGTGGCGGTGAAAAAAGGCTCCAGTGTCACACAGCAACTTATAGTTGTATCATCACACACCATGCAGCTCAAGAAAATGTGGATGAATACAGAACATTTTGGAAAATTGTCAAATACCTCACAGTCAGGAAAATGGTTATAATCTTTTACATTAAGCAAAATGTGTGGTTTTGTCTTTTCACCTCCCTACATAATATTTGTTCACAAAAATCTAAAATTATCTAGAAATAATGTGAGCTGAAAACATAGACCCAGTTGTCACTGGTGCAGAACTAAAACTAATGTACATACTGAAGTATGTGCCTTATCCATACTCACATCTGCACATGCACACAGTATTGAACTTGCAGGTTGCTAAGGAACACAGCACCCACGTCAACTGGTGTAGTGCCATGTGGTGCTTCAGGATTCTGTTGAAGCCTGTGCTCTTGCTGTTTCCCAGGTGGTGGACTGCTTCCCACAACAGTGGTTCAGCAGCCTGAAGGGCCAGCAGACTCTTCCACAGCTAGAAAACTTCTGCAGGTACCTGAAGCACCTGGCTAGCACCCTCTACCGAACCAGTGTGGCAGGTTCTGATGTAGACCGGAGGAACACAAGGTAAGATTGTTTTCTGATTCATGCCAACTGCTCCATACCCACGTCTTAAGCTCTTTCTAAAGATACCTTTTTAAGTTGTCAGTGGCATGAATTTTCTGTGATTCATTAATGAAGGAACTTGCAACTAAAAAAAGTGCAACTTTTCAAATAAAAAAAATGCAAATTTTTTATTTACCATCCTTGACAAATAGTTTATTCTGTAGGAGCTGTTGGGTTTTCCATTCTTATTTTGTCAGTGCTCTTAGGTACTGGCATGTGACTTTGTCTCATAGTCAGACTCATTGCATTGACAGGAACCTCACAGCTGTTCTGTCTGCCCCAACAGGGAACACATCAAGGAGGTAGTGAAGCTGCTGGGCCGCATCAACGCTCTGGATCACGTGGTTGCCATGGCTACAGAGTACGGCATCAAAGACATTAAAACTTTACTGGAGAGCAAATGAGACAGGGCACGGAGCTGGGACTGTTAAGAAACTTGAGTGTATGCGTGTGTTTGTGTGTGCGTGTGTGTCCTCTGTGTTTGTATATATTGTGAATACTGTACATGTTTAAAAGAAGAGAAAGCATCGGGATCACTGACCAATGCGATTGAAGCAGATGACAAAAAAGGACAGCCTCCTGCTCTGTGTCAGACTGGGATGAGGGACCAATAAGGCCTTGGTCCTGAAGCTCTCGGAAAGGATCTCATAGCTGTGCTACCAAGTAAACAGAGGAGGGTGCCGGGAGAAATTTGCACCCAGTTTTGGCCACAAATCAGAACTTCCAGAGCTGCCAATTTGCCGTGGGGATCATCGGGTTTCTGTGATCTCAGTGTATGGGAGAACAACCGGATGGGGTTTGAAGGACTCGTTTAGACAAAAAATAAAAATTGACATTTCCTACTCCAGAGTGGGCCATTGTGGACCAGCCATATGGCTCAGAGGAGAGCACAATGTCCAGTGGAGAGGGGCCTAAAAACCATAGTACACACACTGCGATTTCCAAGTGTTGTGAATGAGTGGACTGTCACAACCTTGGGTTGAAGCCCGGTGTTAGATGCACCATTTCTGTAGGTCATGAAGCGCTGAATAATATTCTTGGACTTGCCCAGCAGTAGGTTTTTGTCGCTTAACTGTGATTCCATCGCTAGCTGTAGTAGGCACCTGCAGTGGGACCAGATGAGCCATAGCTCAGTAAAATCGTCATCTTTTGCTCCAATATTCTGCAGCTGCCTTTGTGGGGCTCTTGCCCTTCCTTTGCAGTGATCCGGTAGTCAAAGCCTGGGAAGAGATGGACGATCCTTTTTGGTTCACTTATTGAATGGATACTTTTTCATTTTACTGTTGGCAAATCCACCCACGACATCACAGCTTCTGAAACCCCACACTGGTTGTTGTTGTATTGAATGTGTGCTACAGATTGACCCTTTGCACATAACCCCTTCAGGAGAAATTCCAGTGGTCTGTTACCACCTGACATACTGCATTGTGTAAGGTGTTCCAAGTACAAGGATTTCAGCGTGCATGGCCCAAATTTCATTTGAATCGCAACAAAAAGCATACTGCCTGCTACAAGTTAACGTGGGGCTGCGGCCCTGATTCGTGTACTAGGCTTTACGCATGTGGGTGAGAAATGCTTCAGTGAGCGTTTGTAACATCTGTGATTTTCCCGTTTCGGTCGTTGCAGCCAACCTCAAACTGGGAATTTACATTTTTTTTTAATTGTGGATAAACTAGACCGGAGTACCTTCAGATCCCCTCTGCTTACGAAGTGAGTTTTTTTTGTTTGGTTTTTTTTTTTTCCTGTTTAGGAGTAATGACATCACCCATCAGTGTTTTAGCCATTAACAGTTCTGTGACTGGCTTCTCAGCATGCTAGCGCTTCTGGTAAACACTTGTCCATCTCACTTAGCGGGAAATGTGCCAAACTGCACTCTAGCTACACCAAGACTAAAAAACCTTAACTTTAACGTTTCACCTTTTTTTCACTTTTTGATGGGGTGGTGTCTGGAGTAAATTTTAATTTACAGAAATTTGTACGTTTTATTGGCTTATTTAATAAAAACATTGCTGCTGAATATTCCCTGTATGGTTTTAGTTTTTGAAACTCCATTGCTTTCATGGCATATTTTGAAATAAACACTCTTTAACTCTGCTGAAACTCAGCAATATAACTTTATATTCTATCAAGACAAAGAAACTAGAGTTGGGCGCAGAGCTAAAAGAGTCTATGAGGATGGCCAAGTTGCTCAGAGAACCGATATGGTAACGTTCATGTGCGTCATGTCGGGCGGCGGCAGTGCAAGTTAACGTCAGGGCAGGTCCACCAGTATCTCACCTGAGTGCCTCCTCCTGTGCTTTGTGGCCAGTAATTATTATCAGATCAGGTGTAAATAAACGTGAACACATTCTGAGGTGGGGGAATATCGTCCGAATTCTGTTTAAGACGCACATGCGCCATTATCCTTCAGCTGTTGTAAAGCTCTTACAACCACAAACACACTAGTAATTGTCTTAGATCCGTCACAGTAGGCATAGTATAGTGCTCGTGCAGCCAGAACTTGAGGTTTCACGGAACATAAATGTCATGGAAAAGTCATCATAACCGCGTAAGTTCAGTACCACAAAATCCAAGTTTTAGCATGTTTAAAAACGCCTACGTATTGTCATCCTTCTCGTGTCATTCATTAGTCACATCAGCAAACAGGATTCCAGTCCTTTTCTCTTCATTCTTGACTTCGTGCGGGTCTGAAATCGGTTTTTTAAATTTGTACCACATTAATTATCTTTCATATCACACAAGTACAGTTTAAATGCCATTAAAAATGTGTACGTACAAATAAAATGTATACCACTGTACAAAATAAATTCTAATATTTTTCAAAAGATTTAAAAATTTATTTTTGTAAACCACATTGAAAACAGCTTGCATGGTGATTTCCTATGTTACTTCCATTCATCTTGGCTGTAAAAGTTGAACACTAGTGCTTCTCTACAAACCATAACGCCGTATGTCATAATTTTTCTTATGTTTTGGGTGGTGAGTGGTGGGTGGGTGTGATACTGCATTTCGTCTCCACAGTCAACGAATGGCACTAGTCGGGCGGAGTCGGTGCGAGTATACCCAAAAGCGCAAAGCTGCAATTTGACACTACTCCTACCTTGCATCACAAAGTAGCCCCTCACCACCTGCCAAAACGCTATATAACTTTGGCTTAAAGGAGAATCAGATACAGAAAACCAGTGTACTGTGTAAGCGCTCTAACGACGTGAACTTGTTACCTATCTTCAGCTTCGTTTCATGCGTCTAGAGAGTTCGTCCAAGGTAAGGCTAGTTTCACTTATTGCTTCTGCCATTCTCAAAATTGCCGCGCTTTGCCCGCGATTGTTTTATTGAAAGATCTGTTAGAACAGATGGCGAAAATACTATTCTACGTGCTTTCTTTTTTATTCTATGTTTTGCAACTTCCATTGAATTGGTAACCCCTCTTGTGCAGAAGTAACCATTGAACTCAGTGCGCACAGCTTTGCACATGTTCGAGTGAAACGGATCCATTTTAAAGCTGATGCAACGTAGCACAGAAGTCAAACGTCAGATGGGATAGTTAAGGGGGCCTCACAGCCTCGTGTTAGCAAACTATGAGCTCTGAAATAGCATATTTCTCCTTGTCTAATTTCACTGTACTGTTGCCGTGATATCCATCGATTGTAGATGACGTTACAGGGTTACGGTGCAGCGATGCTCCCTTTGATGTGGCTTGATTGGATGATTCATGGGCTTTTCCTTATAAGTACCGTAGTGTGCAGTTGGGGATACAGAATGACGGCGAATACAGCATTAAGGAAACTTTTTAACTCGTTCGTGTCTGCATAGTGTACCAGCTTGTCCGCCTCTGTAACAGTTGTTGCGAAATCGTTCCTTACAATTGAGTACTGTCAAAGTATACAAGACATGATTGTGCGCTGTAACTGATATGGCTTGTATTTTATGTATTTAAACGCGAAATACTGTACCTATATTGAATTTCACAGAGCATATTGTAATAAATTGTAAATGTGGTTTAATCAGTATTACCGTGGTAATTATGTACGTTGAACAGACAAGCAATGTGTGTGTCTCTAACAGAAAAGCACAATTCGCACATGATACTGCAGTGTGGGGAAATATAATTAGGCTGGAAAATCTATTATTTTTTTAATAAGCGCCTACAGTACTTTTAAATAATGGAGTGTTAATGTAAATTACACTGTCTTGTGGAAGGATTATTTGAATGCTGAATTGACAGTTCAGGTTTTTGTGGTGAGAGTAGCAGAGCTTAACATCTGGAGGAACATCTTGATGAACTGTTTTTGGTCATTGGCATGAAAGAGCTGGACTGACCAAGTGGACTCCTTCAAGCCTTTGTATAAGAGTTGCGTTTTTGTAGTGGGGTGGGGGGTGTATTTCATGGGTGGAAATGCTGGTGTTATGCACCTTCCCATAGCTTATTACCATTGGCTTTGACCTCATAACCCTCAGGTCCTGTGTCCTTCCTGCTTCTGGCAATAGGGTGTGCATGTGTCAACAGTATTAGAGGGAGTGCACAGTTAGCCATAATATTTTATAAGATGATAAAAAGCTGGACTTTCATGTCATAAAAGCCACTGTATGAGCCAACCATTTTTAAAGAGTGGCTTTTGCCTGAGTAAAAACTCAATTCGTTGAATGCATTTCTTCATGTTTCATACCATAGTCGCAGTGGTGCAGCAGATTTTCTCCTGGAACTTGCAGTTCACTAACATGGACTTTGGTTGGGAAAACAATTACTGAAGAGTGTTTATCTGTACTGCTGTTCATACTTCTCCACATAGTTGAGAAGAGGAGCTTGTGTAGTCTTTCACATACAGTGAATCTGTGCTGCTGTGGTCCTGTTCCATGAGAACGGTTTCCAGTGCAGGAAGTAGAGAAAGGTGGGTGATCAAGATTTACATGGACACAGTCATATCACAAAAAAGGTTAAGAAGTGTATTGTTGCTGCTAGCCAAGTTTCCACAGAGAGCACTGTAGCTTAATGTAGGTGTCTGACATACCTATGTCAATGGTCCTGACAATGAATTAGTTAGTAATGGAATAGATAAATCAATCAACAAATTTGTGCCGGTTGGACAGTTGTTCCAAGTGTTGAGGTGAGGTGCGAAAATGGTGCCCGTATTTTTTAATATTCTACATTAATCAGTGACTTCAAAATAATTATATAACAATTAGGTTATATTGCCAGAAAGCATTTGCAGTTTAAGTTTTTCATTTCCACACTAACAGGTTTGAGTAGATTTCATGGTGTTGCCTCATCTTTTTCATGAAAAAAATATGGAATATTACATCAGTGTCAGAGTGATTTCCAAGCTCTCGTTTACTTTTCACTCAGAGGTAAAAAAAAATATATACATATACTATCAAGCATTGGTGTGGTTTATTGAGCAACAAAACAACATGAGAGGGAAAGAATTACTGTGATAAATGACCTTCTATTTGCACTGCATTGACATATGGGGACACTTTCATGCTGTGGTAGTAAAATTACTTTACATAACTGGTGATGAGTCCCCCCAGACTACACAATGTTCATTGGGTTCTACTGTTTCTCCTTTCCACACTCCAGTGACCTCTATAAAATACCAACTTAAGCTAAGAGCTGAAGGTAAGCAGCAGAGCATATGAGAACACTGGTATGCAAATATTACATAAAACCAAAAAAATGTGTGTTCTCGTGATACACATTACATGTACATGAATAGAATGTAAGTTGGAATAAATTGTTTTATGTATCAGTTTTAATTTCAGTGCTGTTAATATTATTTAATATTATTTATATATTGTACATACATTTGTATAATTATAGTTTATATTACTTAAATACATCATAGAAAGATTTTTATAATACTGACAAGAGTAATTATGACTGTATGGTATGCTTGATTATGCTAATAATATTTCTGATACTATCTTTGTGAAAAGAAGTGTAATTATATGGTTGGTTTACCATTTATTTTAACTTAACTCTTTCTGTCTCCCAATTAAAAAAATATCCTTCTCTTCACTTTCTGGAATTACGAATGAGAATTTGTGAGGAATTCAGTAACATATGCAGACACTTTAGTGGAGAATGTAAAAGTGCAGGTAACACCTGGCCACCTCCATTCCTAAAACTTCACTGCAAATGCTGTGAATTTTGTTTGAATACAATCTGTACCATAACAAATGGCTGTAAGGTTGCAGTTGTTAGAGGAAATTGTGAGATCTGAAGGGATTGCCCTCATTCTGAGAAAATGCTGTAAATCTGTGCTGGAAAGAGGCCGAGTCGGTGTATATGAAATTGTTATTGTGTATTTTTAAACCTGGGGGCTTTACAACTAAGAACCCCTTTTTGCCCCAGATTTTAAACTAAATCACTTTGGTTTCATGGTTTGAAGGAGGCGATGTAGTCCCAGCAGTTATACAATTCCCAGAGTTATACGTTCTTACTTTCTCTCTGTTTGCCAACTGTGTTTATATTTGATTTGACTTAGGGGTGGGTGTGGGGGGCAGAAGAACACCACCCAACAAACCAGATACAACCGGACCCCTCATGTATCTAATGACCAGAATGAGGAAGGAGGGGGAAGCCTTACAGCTGAGGGCCACACTGCTAACATGTTTATTGCCTGTGGGTAGTACCAAAGAAATGGAGGGATTTGCAAGGTGAAAAACTGTTAGACCCTCCAAAATGTTTGTGGACAGACCCTGATAAAAGGTGTTCAGGGATTGCGTCAGCCTGAGTTTGATGACTTAGTTTGAGAGCTTGTCTCAGATCAAGTTTCAGGCTCTGTAGGACTTTCTTCAATTAATTTCTTGTTAAGGATATAATGACATTCATTACAAGAGGTGAGACTGAAGCCATAAGGCCCAGTAAGTCAAGTGGGAAGCTAACTTTAAGTCCTCTGCATTGGTCAGTTAAGCTGGATGGGAAAATTGTATCACTTCCAGGCTGCTTCAATTAATGGGGTGATTCATGGAATGACATGGGGAAACAGGTTTTGCGTGTTCGTGTTTGCAAAACCTGCGCAGCATGTCTAAATCGGAGCTTTGCAGATGACATTTTGCCAAACGGAAGCAGTGTCCTATATCGGCAACTATTTCCAGGCACCCGGCAAGGAAAGGAACCGTCAACCCCTTGCGACAGACATATGCTGCTGTTATAAATTCCACATCATATTCTGCATCTGTCATATGCTTCCACAGACAGTTTTATGTTTCTGATTTATTCTGTGGGAACTTGACTTTAATTTATAGATTGCTTTACTGTCCCAAATAACAAAATGCCATTGCAGCCATCCTGTCATGTAATAACATGTAACATCAGTGGTACACTAGTATATGGATTATATCCATTTACATTTAAACATTTAGGGGTTTTCAGTATACCCACCTGTTACCATTAGTAAATAAAGATATTTAAAAAAGAGTTACAGCATGCCCACCTACTCTGACAGTATACTCACTTACTTAGTTACAACAAAAACCCTGTGTAAGATGTCATCCTGGGAGGGAAATATCAATTGTATGTGTGTGTGTGCGTGTGTGCATGCGCATACGTGTATGTTTACACATATATGGGTTTATGTTTTTTTTTAACCTTTTGAAACCTTTTTATTTCCTCAGTCATGTGTGTGATTGAAAGTTCATTGTAGCCGCACCCATTTTGGGGTTCACGAAGCCTCACTCTCCCATAATAGCTGTACTCAGCTGATTGTTGCTAAATTTCAATCCATGAGTTACTGCCAAGCTACAGGGTCACTGAGCTGATTCCATGAGCTACTGCCAAGCTACAGGGTCACTGAGCTGATGCAACTGGTTCAGGAAGATGGCAGGCACCCTTCAAACGGAGAGGGCAAAAGGACAGGCTGCGTCTGAAATTGCATACTGATCAGTACCTACTAAATTCTGAACAAAGGCGTACTGCTCTGACGTCAGTGTAGCTCCTACTACTCAGTGGAGTACGCAAGCTTTTGGACACACCACCATAGATTCAACAGTTGCTATATTCTTCAGTCTAATAGCTGGTGGTTTACAACTGACGTACATCCGTCATCAATCTTCGTACAACTCCGCCGTCTCTGCCGTCTTCTTCTTTGGTATCTATCCACCCAACAGCCTTGTGGGATAGCGCACAATTTAGCGCTGTAATTTTACAGGAAGCAGTACGCCATCCGGGTAACGCTCACATACTGATTCAGCCGTTTTGAGATTTCGGGCACACTACATACTACGCGTCTTGATTTTTGCCAGCTATAATAGGGCGTAGTATGGGATTTCGGATGCAGCCACAGTCTTTTTAACATTTCTGGCAAGGATTTTCTGCAATCTGATTGGTGCCAGCAAATTTCTGGTGGGAGGATTTGGTTGGTTTTTGCAGTTATTCATCTCACACGTGCACCAATGGTACTCTGCTCACCGTATAAGTTGAGCAGGGTTATACGTCATCAGTGTAAGATGATATTCAGATTAAAATGAGGCTAGAAGTCTGATACCCAGACTTTTAGGGTGATGCTTCACACGCATTCATATACAACACCCAATGATAATACTGGCTGCAACCACAGTTGGCAATAATGCGTTCAGGATTTGAGCCCAGAGGACAGCAAGAGCACAAGAATTCTTACAACAAGTGTTATAATGGGATGGATCAGTCAGGACACTTAATTCATCAAGTGTATGTATGTTTTTATCATAAAACCAAAAATGCTTTTATTCCCAATTTTAATATAGTCTTGCTGTGTCTTTGTAATGATTGTTTTTGCAATGAGATACACATGCACATACATTTTTTTGTACATTGCTGTGTAGCCTTCCTGTGCAGTAGCACAGACCACACAAATCCATTCAAATCTTGATTTCTGTCGACAGCTTTTAAGAATGAGAATGATATTCATGTCTAAGAACTGTACACATAGCAGATTTATGCAATTGGTTTTCCTGGAAGGGATATGTTGATAATTTGTTAGATGCCGGTCTGTGTAAGGTAGGTAACATTAAACTGGTTAGTCTGCTGGGGCCAAAACAAGCCTCTCTACGCAGTCAGCTTAAAGGTATTAGAGTCCACATTCATTCCTATATCACAAGCTGTTGAAGAGGCTTGCCAAAAAGCACTGGCATGTGGCGTCAAGTGATCCTGATGTGGGTAAGGTTTTATTCTGTCAGCCACACTACCTTTAAACAGGGCACAGATATAAGGGACCTGGCCCATGCAAACACCTATATTTCCCCCTAACACCTGACTTTTTAGCTGTCTGCCGAGGAATGTTCCTGAATTGAATTGCATGAAATTGAACAAAATTATTCAAGGGATCTTTCTCCTCACATAATTACTAGCAGTAGATTTAAGGTAAGATGCAGAATAACCAGTGAGGCAACGATTTTGTATAATAATTGAAATATACTTTTGTATTGTTCTATGTTGGTAAAACAAAAAGTGAACCATGGTGTGTGTTTTCTTACATTTATTTGCACTGAAACTTCAACTTTCCAAAAAAAAATTAAGGTTCGGTTGGCTCCCCTTTAGTCTCCTCACAAACCTGGGGAGAATATGAAACAAGTAAGGACATGTGGAATGAACAGGACAGCTTGTGCAATGCAACTGAGTGCTTTCCTCTACAGTACTGCTGTTACATCCAACAATCAAACCTAAATACTATAACGGTTTTACAAGATTGTCTCATATTGCTCTTCAGCTGGTCCTTGTCCCTCATTCAAGCATGTAGGCTATAAACAACGCCAGCAAAATAGTAATATTATGATTAACAATACATTTAACATTTTTGAGGTTATACTGATCTGGCCTTTTTGTAACGTTGCAACATTGCTGAAGAATAAGGTTGGAGGTCCAGAGACTGGATTCATGCTGTGGTGCCTTTGCAGACCACCCCTACTATAGTCATAGGTGGACACCCCAGCTTCAGAAAATAGAGGTACTGTCATATAATTGTTCCATTCATGCAATGAACCAGCTGAATTTTCTAATTAGTCCCCCTTAGAATTAGAATTAGAATTAGAATTAGAATTAAAATTAACATCAGCTTGTTTAGTACATGGGTGGGACAAGTACATGGTAGTACATATTGTAATTTATGAAGCTTTGCTGCCCATTTATAGTTACATAAATATTATGGGACTGTGTTTTACATAAATTATTAGTTGTAATAGTAAGTAGTAAAAGTACTTTTGTTTTAATGTTGCTCAGTAGTGCTGACTACGATGCCTCAGGATGGCTGCGTTCTGTGATAAATTATAAAATAAGTGAAAAGTGCATGAATAAAAGCTTCTTGGACAGTAATGTTGAGTCTTTGTTTACCCATACTAAAACGAAACGTCATGCTTGCTAGCATGTTTCACACATACCAAGAGGGGAAAAAGCCTTGTAAGTATCATTTGCATGCACAAGAGAACGGTGTTCCGCATACTTGGTTTTGCTAGCATTGTTTGTTTTTAGCTGGTACAGCCCGCTCTTGCCACGGTCGGGCAGTGTGCCAGTGTGTCGTGCACCACAGCTGGGGTTGAGGAAGGTCACTGACTGCCCACGGGTGCTAATCCTACTGGGGTCCCAGTGACAGACCAGCTGATAGACAGCTGCTGTCCTCACTGGACATTCTCACGTGGCTATTTGTTTTGGACACACTTGCACACCCCCCCATTCCCTCAGCATGGCATCCTTTGGAACTTGGCTGTCTGTTTTTAGGACAAGTGACCCCTGTATCCTTGTAGCTAACAACAGTATTGGGCTGTTACCTGTGCCGCACAGTCGCCCACATGTGCTGTCGGCTTCACATGACTATCTAAGTTCCAGCACTGTTAATCATTCCCGCGGACCCACTTACAAAAATCCACAGCATGATATTGCAGCCACATGTTTTTGGAGGTTTACCTTTGGTTTGAATGTTGCATTTTTGAGAAAAACAAACAGGATTTCTCTTGTTTTGTTATGTAATTGTCATTTTTATTCTTATAACCATTAAGTCATTGTCTACATTTTCTTAGTATAGCCATGACTGCCATTGCTTTTTTTTTGGCCTGTTCACTTTAAAGGGTTGTGTAGAAAACCTCTGTGGACCAGCTAGTCCAGATGAACTTGTCAGAAGGTACATGCTTCTTTGGAGGCATTGAGCTGGGTTGATCAGTGAAAAATGTGAAAATCAAGCAAGAAAAAAATTATTGACTGGTTGCCCATCAACCTCTATTGTCATAACACATTTTCTACATACTGAAAATGTTACATGCCGGTAATGCCTGAGGTGTGTTGTTTTAAAGGCATTGGTTGGTAGACACACCTGAAGCGAGAATAGTCAGGTGACACACAGAAGACTTTATTGCCTCCCTATGCTTGTCTTGCCTACGCTGAGTGCATAATCCTCCATGGTACAGAATTTAAAAAAGCTGTCATTTGTCCTTTTGGTGACATGTGGGGGCAGCTAAGTTTGCCAAAATGCTGTCGAGTGGATTCTCCATTTTCTTTTTGGCTGTAGGTGGGGTTCTTGACCTTTGTGGTGATCCAAGCAATACCTTCTCCTCCATGGAATATGACTAAACTCGGATGAAGAACCTGAAGCTGTCATGTCCACCTTGACCTGGAAAAGTGCTGTTTCACAAATTAGATGTGGCCGTGAACTTTGCTGATCATACATGGCAGCGAGCAAGATTGTTGATGTTTAAGTGTAATCTAACCACCAGTGCCACCAGCTTTTATTCACAAATTCAATAGCTCATATTTATATATTTCCTGTTTTATGGAGCTGAATATTTACAGAAGATAGAGATTCCAGTTTTTACTTTGTGCAAATTCCTGCCCAAGATTTTAACCTGCAAGAGCTTACTTGTGATTTGAGTTCTCAAACCGTTATACCACAATGTTGCCAGTTTTCAGTTTCCAGCAAGCCTTTGCACCACAATGTGGTTCCAGTTTTCAAACCACCACACCACAATATGGTCACATCATTGCATATTTTCATTTTTTTTCCCCTCATGATTTCTGCCTGAAAGATCTCTTTTTCTCATTTATTTACTTGTTTGTTTACTTTGGAAATGAAAGCGCTGGGACTTGCCAATGCCCAGTTTGTCTGTCCGCCTGCCGTGCCTGGGCCTGGCTCAGGTTTAGAATGTGTGTCCCGTGTTTGTGATTGGTAGACAAGTGGGCTGTGACCCACGCTGCCCACCCACTAAATTTAGCTGTGGTGATGGCAGGAGGAGGAATATATAGGTCAAGCCCCACCCCCCACCCAACCCCACACACACACACCAGTCCCAAATAGTGAGTCCAATCATGATCCAGTCCCCCATGCTGTTTCACCTCATCTACCCCAGTGCGAGGAATGTTATACGCCACTACAGCACTGTGCCCGTCCACAAGCCAAACCATGTGTCTTTGTCAGGGGCTGCTTTTATTCCTCTCTGTTTCTGCATGGGCGGTAGCCACCAACATTTGGATGTCCTTTGTGACTCCTAAAACCTACTAGCTATTAGCTACAAAATATTTCTTGAATACTTTATAAAGGGCTTTGGTTTTGCTACTGGATGTATGTCTTAAACTTAAAGTAATCTCAGTCTGCTTACTCTGCATCAAAGCTAAACATCTCTAGATTGTATGTGTGTATGTGCATGTGTGTGTGTGTCTGTTAACTTTCAGTTACCTGCATGTTGTATCAGTTTCCTCTGTCGAGGGTTCTCTCCTCTTGTTGCATGTGTCTGCTTGAAGGCAGAATGATGGACTGCAGCTGATTCCCTGATCGGGTTGGATTAGTTCAGCAGCGCATGCTTCACTAGGAATACGAGAATTTCCGTGAGCCAGCCAGCTGGAGCTGGATTGACTTGACAGACTTTACAAGGGGAAGCGTTTCTTATTAAGTACCATAATTTACGTATTCACAGCACTGCTGTAGAGTACCGGCACTAAAATAAATGTTGAATATCAACATAAATAGCTCACAGGGCCATGGGGACTTTTATTACACAGTTGGAGTATAATGAAGGTTATGTTACGATCAAAATTACAGGTGACGTTTGCCTGTGGTCAGGCTTCAGGTGATTTGTGTACCGAGCCTCTGAATCAGGTGCCGGTTACATAGCCTGCAGCTTCAAAAATGCATTAGCGTGGTTCCTGATAGGCTGCTGGAAGTTATGTGTTCCTGTGGGGTGGGTGGCGATGGAGAGGTGGGGGGTGTGACTGCTGTGTGGCAATACAGAACAGAAGAGTGACAGCAATAGCATTGAGGTTGCAGTGGAACAGCTACAGTCGCCCGGAATAGCAGAGCCATGTGACACCTCAACATTCTATTTGTAGGCCGGGTTTCTAAATGGGCTGTACTTTACAAGGCTGTCCGAAGGATACTACCCAGTGATAGGTCCTTGCTGTGTGCAGGTGAATCCGTGGTGACTCTTTGTGAGTACTGGAAACCTTCTTCTAGAGTCTACCTAGCCCGCTCTGTGCTTCTGTGGAAGGGTCAGCACCTTTTGAGTTAACTTGACAGATTTAACGTTTGTGCCATGTCTCGTACATGTTAGTTTTGATTGTTTTGCAATGTGTTTAATGAAACAAAAACACAGAAATGGTTATTATGTATAAAATTGTAGTGCAGGAAATACATTTGGTGAAATGGCTCATACGGGTAACTTGTATTAAAATTATTATATAATTTATTTGATTTATTGAGTATATTTTTAAAGCTCGCTGTATCGGATTGCTGTTGCATAATTTCTGTGATGTGGTTCAGTTAATACATGTGGTAGGAGGTTTTCATCTTTCTTAATTTGCTGGTTTTAATTTTCCTTGGCGCTCAGCACAGTTTAGGCAACCCGTTGCATGGGCATATTGTTTGAGAGTGCCCAGCTTGGCCTGAAGGTAAGCTTGCAAATTTGTATTGAAAGGCAGAAAAAAGCTACCATTGTGGATGACCTACTTTTTCATAGCTCTAACACTCTATTAAGACATGCATAATTGGCCCTAAATGTTTTAAGTGTTGTTCAGTGTTATTTAGTGGTGTTTCGCTGCTTACGGATCCTTAAGCTTGTTTTAATGAACTGCTGCTTCTGATGATTAATGAGGGTAACTTGAGCCAAGGTTATTAGGAAGACTTTCACTGGACCAATATAATTCACTTCAAGGCTGCTAAATAGATGCATGTTGAGTTTGGAAGCCATGAACTGTATGAGGTGGGAAGAATGGGCTTAAATGTTTATTGTGTTTGCAATGCCAGTTCCATGGCTCGTCACACCGTTGGCAGGGTGTACAGCTGGTCAGTGCCCCTGGTGGGTGGCCTTATGCAATGAAGGGGCAAGGAAAGCATGCATGCGTCCTGGAAAAAAAGGTCATTGCTTTCCCCCCTTCTTCCTGAGACCGTGGAACTTTCCATTCAGAGGGTGGCGTGACAGGAAGTGGGGTTCCTTAGAACCCCTCTAGTATGCCGCTCTGGGGCTTCATTTTTTTGGAAGGGGGCCAAGCTGAACTGGGTCATGGAATGAGGCGGTGTAGCATGTCTTCTTCCACGTATGCTTCATCAAACAGATATATCCTCTTTTGGTCAGCATCGGCATACCCATACATGCATCTAAAGTCAGTCTGTGTGCCTCAATGGAGCGCTGCTTTATGGTGGTTTGTGCATGGAAAAGGGAGAAGCTCACTCAAACAGAAATGGGGAGAGGCTTGACTGTCATGCAAGTTTTGCATACATATCTGCATACAGATTCTCTCTTTTTATTCCCCATTGCTAGCCTTTCTTTTCCATTTTGTCAGATCTGTCTGGCTGCGGTCTATAATGTGTCTTACAGTAAGATGGATTATCCTCTCTGAGGCTCCCGAGTTCCACCAGTAGTCACACATTATGGATTTCCGTGTGCGTTACCCAATTCCAGTGAAAACAATGTCACATTTAAGGTCTGGGTGTTCTGCAGCACAGGCCCTTGACTGGCTGGTGAAATCTTGTCGCACCGTTTCCCCTCTGTGCAAAGCCGGTCATTAAGGGCATCTGTGCTGACGGTCCGGTGCAGAAGACGGGGCCTGGTTGTGCCGTGCATGCATTAATCTGCAGCTATTTCACAGATCACAATGTTCCGCCAGACAGGCCAGGCTGCCCCCAGCCCAACAATGCTGGCCTGTTGTTTCTGTTGTTTAAGCTAAGCAGGCGGTGGTTCATAAACATCTCATAAATCTCTCTTTTCATGTACTCACAATGAGCTAAATAAAAATGTGTTTGTGATGTAATGCAAAGCAAAGACTGCTTGAAACTGTTTCTAAAAAAAAAAACATTGCAACACTCCACACTATGGTTCAATGCACCATACACTCTGCCAGTAGTTACTCTGTTAGGACTTTTAGTCTTGGCGCAAATTAATGAGCAGGTTTGCGTACATGTGGGACACTTTTTTCAGTTATTAATCATTATTAATTCCTCCTCCTCTTGCAAATGCTACTATTTCCTCTTTACTTTCATTTGCAACAATAACGTTTCTGGCTGATAATGAATCCGTTTGTACTCAAAACCCACCTATAAAACTGGTTACAGTAAACACATTTTAGCCTAGAGCTAAACTGCATCAGTTACAATGGATGCTTTTGTCAAGCATCAAATCAATAAAATTTTGTTTGCCTTAAAACTTCCACATTCTTCAAAGAGACAGTCTACAGTTAACAGTCAAGAGACTTCTATCTACAAGTGCTATCTACAATTAGCATGATTACATTTTTAGATTATGGTCTGTTCAGTCTTTGTTTTCCCCCTCCAGGCTTCCTCTGCGCTGTGACCTCTGACATCTTACCTCTGACCTTTGCGAGTGCTGGGCCATGGCTCTGAAGAAGCTGGTGTGGTTTGGGAAGCAGCTCCTGCGGGTGAAGGTGGTGGACTGCAGCACGGAGGACTCCCGGCTGGCCCGCTGCCTCAATACCTTCGACCTGGTGGCCCTTGGGGTGGGCAGCACGCTCGGCGCTGGGGTGTATGTCCTGGCTGGGGCAGTGGCCCGCCAGAACTCTGGGCCTGCCATTGTCCTCTCTTTTTTCATCGCCGCGTTGGCCTCTGTGCTGGCCGGGTTGTGCTACGCTGAATTCGGGGCACGGGTCCCCAAGACAGGGTCAGCGTACCTGTACAGCTACGTGACTGTGGGAGAGTTGTGGGCCTTCATTACAGGGTGGAACCTCATCCTGTCCTACATCATAGGTGAGACCTATAAAGTTGCAAATATATGAAGATGGCGGGACAGTATGGCCTTCTAGCTGAGGATCTGCTATAGTCTGGTTCAATACACAAAAAAAGTCTTCGTAATTAATTAATGTTTTGCAATCCGAAATATAAGGCCATTCAATCATAAAGCCCATTTGTAGAAATTGAGCCAATTTGTTGGGTATTCATAAGGATTCATTCAAGGGCCTGACCAGAGCTCTGTATAAAACAGTAAACTAAAAATGCCTCATGGCAAAGATTGAACTTTTCAGAATCGTGGGAAATTTTTTTTAGCAAGATAAGAATGTGTCCACTTAACAGAAAGATACTGCCAAATGGCAGCATTTGACTGGAATTCGTCTGCAAGACATAAAGTTTGTGCCTGTCCATTCACCCTTGTGTATTTAAGCACTTAAGAATTGTCCCTGAAGCAGTGGGATGTCCTGCCAATAGCTGTCCTTTAGGGAACCATAATATTCACAATGAAAGTTTTTTGATTTAATGAAATTTGTATTAAGTATTTTTTTGTTTCCAGTTGTTGGTTCTGATTGGTTGACATGATTTTTTTTTCCCACAGGAACATCCAGTGTGGCTCGAGCATGGAGCGCCACGTTCGACGAGCTGATCGGGAAGCACATCGAGCATTTCTGTCGCCAGAACATGGCCATGAACGCCCCCGGGATCCTGGCTGAGTACCCCGACATGTTCGCCGTGCTGATCATCCTCACCCTGTCAGGTGAGAAGGGCATGACGTCATTGACAGACAGCGTGTGCCCAAAAGTCAGAGAAATAATACTCTCATAGTGAACAAGGGAACAAACTGAAATGCTGATTAGAGAAACATGATTCAGATGTTGTTTAGAATTTCATGAATCAGTCAACGGATGCCGTTTTTGCTAGAATATTGGTCACGATCACAGGTTGGCAACTCTGAGGTTTGAAGGCTGGTGTGTTGCTTTTTATTTCGCTCAATTAGCTTGGCTCCGTTAGCAGCCTTCACACGTGCTGGATCAGTTGTACATTAGACCACGGTAAAACATTTCATGTTTGAGACGTGAGAACTATCATTGGCTGTTTCTCATGAGCTTATCAGGCAGAACTATCTCTCCAGATTTCGGTTCGTTTTAATGTTCGGGCTTATCAAATAATCAACAGCAGAAGTTACCATGGAATCCAGGTACAGATACTGTTCTCCTTGTTCACTCCTGTATGTTTATGATAATGGGAAAGAAATCCGGAGGTATAAAACAAGCCATGAGACATCATAATCAGTAAATGTCAATAAAATGTTCTTATGTGTCATGTCACTTTTTCCTTTACATTTGTAGCTCTTTCAAGATTTTAATTATATTTTGTTGGGAAAATCATAAGAAAAATACTATACAATATTTAAGTCATCTACATGAAACTGTGTTCAAGGGTATCATATAAAAAGACATTGCGCTCAGTAGGGCTGCATAATATGGAGAAAAAATGTGATAAGCGATTAATTTATGGATCATCGCAATGCAACATGTGATGCGATAAACCAAAGATTCATGTATTTGATCAGTTTCAATTCTTTTTGAGTATATTTAAAACTTGAAATAATGACAATTCCAAGATACATGTTTAATGTTCTTCCTGGGTAAAGAAACACCACTCCCAAATTCACAGTGACCAGTACATCTTTCCTGCATATCATTTCTGATTGAGTGTGGTCATCACGTGTAAAACCATAATACTGCCGCACAACAGAGGTGCTTCTTCTTTTGCCCGCTGTTCGTCTCGCATATGACATCATCGGTGCACACGCATCTGCTTTAAAAGCCAATTGTGCATGTGACTATTCTCTGCTGTCTGTTTCCATACAGTTGCCAGCTTGTTAAATGAAAATAATTAAATCATTTCAACACACTGCGGTATGCTTTTGCAACATTTTAAAAAAATGTGATATATCATGCAGCCCTAGCATATGCAGTATACATGACATCCATTGAAGTGCTCCTCATATACTCTCATAGATCACAGTGTACACAATATACAATAAATACAGTACAGTAGTCAAAGTGCAATATTTCTTAGGCGTCAGTCTTAGACATGGTCTCTGCTCCCGGTTTTTTCCCGCCTCTCCAGGCTTGCTGGCTTTCGGTGTGAAGGAGTCGGCCATGGTCAACAAGGTGTTCACCTGCATTAACATACTGGTGCTGCTGTTCATGGTCGTGTCTGGCCTGGTGAAGGGTACACTGAAGAACTGGAACCTGGTGCCCGAGGACGTTCTAAACGGCACCAACTCCTCTGTCAAGTGAGTGGCCTTGACAGGGTCTTTTGCCTGGTTGTTTTTGGGCACTTTCTAGACTTGAATTTAACTTTTAATTTCTATTCATTGTTGTGTCATTGACCTTTTTTCTTTATTGGTGCCTCCATTTGAAAAGGGACTTAGAATATTGTGGGGGACATAGTTAAATGGTAGGTGGCGGCCACTCCTGGTCGTGGACGGATTTTGTTTTAGCACTGAATCCATCAGTTATAATTATTGCATTCACACCTACATTCCTTTCTAAGAGAGGTACTGTTCAGGGGAAAATGGAGGAAAGGCAGTGTCCTGGAGGATGATTTGATTAAAAAGGTTACTCCAGCTAAGTAAAGTCTGTCTCTGCCTGTGTCAGTGTAACAGAGCCGTTGCCATCCAAAGAGAGTCTGGGTGTTGGGGGGTTCATGCCTTTTGGCTTTTCGGGAGTCCTATCGGGCGCCGCCACCTGCTTCTACGCATTTGTGGGGTTCGACTGCATCGCCACCACAGGTGAGTGACCAGACGTTTTTTCTTAGACACGTTTTTCTCTGTACATTTTAATATATGCCTTTTCAGGTGCCCCAACTTAATTGGAAAGAAGGGTCAACTTACCTATATTTGTCCTATATTTTATGTAAAATAATAGGTGTTGGATAGTTGGACAGTTAAACCATAGCATTTCATTGCTAAGAAAACAAAGTAACCCACTCACAACCTTCTAACGATTCTTGTCAACAAGTTTAGGGCTCACTGGACACGGCTCTGTTAAGTTTGATCGGTGTCCCATATTAAGCCTCGGAAAGAATGGCCACCCTAAAAGCTGGGCACCCTGAAAACACAGCCCAGCCCATGCTTGCGCTCACAGTGATAAGAAAAGTCTTATTTCCCAGTGTGGAAGCTTTAGCTCATATCAGCTAACCCTTTTTGTTTTTATCCTCCGCACTGGCACTGAGACCAAGGTCAAAACGCTAATGGATAACAATGCAACAATCAGGAGATTCTTGGTTTTCTTGGTCACTTTTCCATTGTGAGCCTTTCAGGTTAAGACGCATGTCAGGCTTTGTCTGCCATTTTTTTAGTCTCCCTGTCCTCTGGTTAACTCTTTTTCAAGGACTTCACTAAATATCTCGCTCCTGTTTATTATTAGTTTATTCCTTGCTTTCATAGATAATTTTTTCCCCCTTCCTACCCATCTGGGTCACTCCCCCTGTTCCCATCTTTGCGATTGGCCCGTGGGTTTGGGCCCACCCAACATGTGGAAGCGTGCGCCATGAACTGTCTGTGCACGCCTTTCCTTCCAGCGCTCTATGTATAGCCTCACAGAGGCCATGCAGAGGATAAACTACACAACCCCCACAACCCCCTCCCCCAATACCGCCTGCTAGCTTCAGGACAGACTTCAGTAAATCAATGGGAAAAGGGGTGTTGGTTCCATAGCGTTAGCCTGCGTGCTTGTCCAGCTGGCTGGAGCACACTGCTGATCACATTCCCACCCCAGCCGCACTGTCCAAGGTCAGTTTATACCAGTCTGGAGCTACATTGCTCCAGACCCAGGTCAAGCCCTTTTCATTTTTTTTCCACTCTCTCACTCAAGGAAGTTTAACTACTAAGTTAAGAACCTTGCATTGACTGTGGCAGTGAGGTAGCATTCAGGTAGTCTGTTATCTCCCCTGTGTTTTTCAGTAAGCATTCTTTATTAAAATGCATACAGTTGGGAAAGCTCTACAATCATATGTCTACATGGTCTGGAAATGTTTTTTTTTTTTCTGTTTTAATCTATTCAATATGTTCAAAAGGTGAAGGTGATATGTATTTTCGAGTTCATCATTTCATATCAGAATGGAAAGGAAAGTTTTCATGGTATACAATTTACAATTAGGATGTAGAAGTCTGTAGCTACAATTCAAACAAAGCATTCTGCTTCTAATGAATCAAGTCCATTTGGTTCGGTTGGATCCCCTGGGGTGTGTCAACAGGATGCATAGCCTTTCGTCTAAAAATACTGCAAACATATTGCGAAATAATTGTGTTTTTTAATGTAAAATGATAGGAAGATGTCCTAGTTTTCCAAGCTCACAGTGTTCTCAAGTGGAATTTAGCAATGATTATCAGGGGGCAAATAAAGCCTCCGTCTTTACCGAAACCATTTCAAAGGCCGTCTCAGAAATGATTTATCTTTATACCATATCTCTTGTGTACGGGGTTTTGACATGCCAGATTCTTTGAGAAGTGTAGAGGTTTATTTGGGGAAAGGTTTATTTGTCGTTTGTTTGAGGGCCAACTGTGCAAAAGTCGTTTATCGTAACATGTATTCTGTCACCATTTTCCAAAAACTTCCTAAACCGACATGGTGAAGTTCTTGTGTTTATTGTTGAGTGAATAAAAGGTGCTTTTATACAGTATATCTAGCAAGTCCTGCCTCCCTTTGCTATTTTAAAGCTGACACATGAGAAGTGACTCCTCAGTATTGACATTAAAGTGGGGTTTGTATTTCACTGAATGTATTGCGGGTACATCAGAAGATGCAGATTTTGAAGGGAGACTTCTAGATTTTTTTCTAAGATTTCTACAAAATGCAGACATTTTAAGACAGTCTGAGTTTTTTTTTTTTTTTTTTTTTTTTGCAATGAGTAGGGATTTACAGTGATCACTGCCTATCCTCAATGCTTGTTGAATTTCCTACTGTAACAATCTTCATATGCCACTGCACCTGCTTGTCATTGCAAACCCTCAGAATTCTGTATCTCTTAACGGTAAGATTTCTGTTCTAGGTGACATAACTTCTTCAGGTATATCAGGAATTAGAAGCAATTTCTGCAGTTTTTTTGTCCACATGCTCCTAGTTTAGGATGAAAGAGAGGCTGAAAATGTTGACCTGAGTTACCCGCCCACTCTAGGTGAAGAGGTGAAGAATCCCCAGAAGGCCATTCCCATTGGGATAGTGTCCTCCCTCCTCATCTGCTTCGTGGCATATTTCGGCGTGTCGGCAGCCCTAACGATGATGATGCCGTACTACATGCTGGATAAAAACAGCCCCCTGCCGGTGGCCTTCAAATACGTGGGCTGGGAGGGGGCTACCTATGCGGTGGCTGTGGGCTCTCTCTGTGCCTTGTCCACCAGGTAAGCTGCCCTCTGCTGGTTCCATCTGGCCTGTGATGGTGTGTGTGTGTGTGTGTGTGTGTGTGTGTGTGTGTGTGTGTGTGTGCGTGCGTGTGTGCACATGAGAGAAAGAGACAGAGAGAGAGTAAGAGAGAGTCTCCTTGCATGTGTATATTTGTCTTTGGCAGAGCATTTGAGAATCCTTGCTAAAAATATTTGCTTAAAGTTGGCAAGGCATATTCCACCTTTAAAACAAGCTTTAATGTTTATTCTGACCCCCCGAATGGAAAAAGAGATGCATAACCACAATAAACACAATGTCCATTTTGTGAGACCTTCCTAGTTGAATCAAACGGGTAAAAAAAAAAGTTATTTAATAATGTAACTCTCCTTCTCCACTTTTAGCTGTACTAATGGAAACGATTTGCATGAAACAGCAATCCCCCTACACTTACCACTTCCAGATTACAGTCATTAATTCTCTGAGCTCTGGGATCACACGCTTCAGCCCCTTTCAGATCAGTTCTGAACTCTGAACTTAGCCTTGGCCCCAGAAGCCATCCACAGCATTGTGGAAAAGAAACATGCTCTGTGATTATAGTCTTAATTCTCCATAAATGGGTTTCCGCTTCAGGCATAATCCTATTTTAGAGTGCAGTAAATGTCTATTCTTCTTATTACAGTTTAATACATTTATAATGTGGAAGTGAACATCCAAATTGTCCTACTTCAGATTTTTCCACAATCCAATTAAAAACTGATGAAGGCCATCCTGCTACAAACTAATCTAGTTATGTGTGTTTATGGACATATCTTTCCAGAAGCCAATTATAAAAAGTTTAGTGACATTGTACATAAACTGTAACAATGTAATAACTAAGTGTTTGGTGAACAGGTATTCTTGCATGTAGTTAGACCATGCACGTAGGGCTTCAGCAATTACACATTAGAATAGCTGATTGTGATATAATTGGCAATTGGTTTGAGCCTTTTGGCTCTGTTTTCACAACCCAAACTCATGGCATAATGATGAAAAAGACTGCAATATGTTGAATCATTTATGCAGCATTTTTTTAAACTCAGATCTGTGTAACATCTATGTCAAGGCATTTAAAATTTTGGAATGTAATTGTTGCAAGTCTAATGACTGCCAACTTCTCTTTATGTTAAATTGAAGCAACATGGTTTTTCAATAAGCATGGGAGCAATTACTCCAGTTTATATTCTTTTTTGACCATTGCACAATGAGTTTGACCATTAATATATTGCCAGTTATCTCACTGCGGTCGCAGGTGGTCTGTTTGGAGTTTCTCTGGGACTTTTCTGAAGTAAGAAATTTGTAACAGGTGTGTCTTGCCATGGTCCTTGGGTGGCCACACAGTCTGCTGTATTTCATTGGTATTCTGTACTTTATTGATCAGTTAAAGCATCTGCTACAGAGCTTGCTGGGTGTCTTAGGTCTGAACTGGTTGTGGATTGTTGGGGTGAAAGCAATAACCAGCAGACCCTGTGCCCCCCAGTCCACCACAGGACCAGGGTAAGCCACCCCTGGTCCATAGACTGCCAGTCAGGGATATTCACCTCTGGCCCCTGGTGGTGACTGACTGGCCTCAGCTTTATTTTGACTGCTATCACCTGATTCAGTTAACCACTGTCCTGACTGAACCAGTTTCACTTCCCCCCCCAAGGGGTTCTAAGAGCATTAGCGGTTTAAGGAGATCGAGGTTGGACAGTAGCCATCCAGCACCAGAGCTGAGTAGCCCCTGCCTTGGGAAATATGGTACTGTGAATTAGCAGGGCCTTCAGTCCAGGCCTGTGTTGGTGGCAGAGCCGAGCACTGATCCAGTCCTCAACTTGTTTTGTGTTTTAGGCTGTGTCTGCTGTGTGTTTGACGTCACCTGTCCCTGTTCACTGACTTGCATGGCATGGCCTATTCTCTCTCTCCCCCTCCACGTTAGCTTGCTTGGGGCCATGTTTCCAATGCCCAGGGTCATCTGGGCCATGGCAGACGACGGCCTGCTCTTCAAATTTATGGCCGAAATCAGCCCGAGAACCAAAACCCCCTTAATCGCTACTTTAACATCGGGCATTGTGGCAGGTGAGGCTGGGACTTAATGGCACTAACAGGTTGGCTTTTTTTCGGTTCCCACCAGGTTGCTCCCTCAAACATGGTCTCAGCACACACCCGCTCCTTTCGCACCTGGTCAGAAATGCATCCTAGGGACGGTGAAGGTGGTGGGGAGGCTTTTTTTTTTTCAACACAGCATTTGGTTATTTTTGTTGGGATGTGTAACTGCACTGGACAGTACATACATTACACAGCTTCATAATTAACCACACTCTCCAATGAGAGGGGAGAGGTGCTGTTGGAGCTGGTTGAAACCATGTCTCTGACCGTACCATGGCAGTCAATGATTTTTTTTTGTTGATTTTTTTTTCTTTTTGTTTTGTTTTTTTGTTTGTTATAACTCTGTACACCCCCCCCACCCCTTGCGTAGTCTCCTGGGCTCCATGTTTCCCCTCCCCCGAATTATCTTTGCCATGGCCAGAGACGGTCTGCTCTTCTCGTTTCTGGCACGAGTGAGCGAGAGGAAGACGCCCATCATCTCCACCCTGGCTGCAGGGTTTATGTCCGGTAAGCTCGGGCATGCATGGCCGGCTTGGCGGTGAGCGCGTGAGCGGCCAGCGTGGAAGGTCTGGAAGGCCGTGTTTGGGGACGGTGGTACTGCAAGGGCGGACTTTGTTCAGTGAGGCTCAGCCAAAAAAAAAGAAAAGAAAAAAAAATCGCAAACTGTCATGACACTGACAGGAAGAATCTATTGGGGTGATCATTGTTGATGATTGGATTCTAATTAATAAATAATTGTAATAAATTATTTTTTAATAAAAAAAGCATTTTGATTGGCAAAGACATGGAACATTGAATTCATAAGCTAATCAGGCTTAAATGCAGCCAGGTAATATATTGAGAAATGTTATGTTGTCTGAATTGTGTGAAAAAAGCTTTGTTATATTTATGTACTGTTTAATATATTTATTGCATTTATTTGATATTTTACTGGAGTTTGTGTGGAGTGGTTGTGAGTGCAGGCTTGCACCTGCCTATACAGTTAGTGTGAAATGAGCTTTTTATGAGAGGAGCTGAACAAGGTCAACCTCGTGACTGCATCCATACGGAACAAAAATGTGTAACATGTCCAACTTCATGCTTTTTTTATGCTTCATTTGTTTTGTTTGGTCTGGGTGTGGGATGGGTTTCTTCATGTGATATGTCAAATACCTGTTTACAGTAATACCTGTTTGTAATGTATGTATTGTGTCTAGGCTCTGGGTCTGTTGATTCTAAAAATTTCCGTACTACAGCAGGTTTTCTTTCCCCTGGTGTTCTGGCTCATGTTTAATCTGTTGAATCTAGCATGGTATATTGAAATTGATTGCATTAACAACTGCAGTTGTCTCATCTTATCTCTGCAGCAGAAACCATCACCATGCTGTTTTGCGATCAATTGTATAGCCTGTATTCTTCCATTTAATGTTCTGCATCAACGGGCAGAAATGTTGCCCCTTGAAGGGGCTACACTATATGCAAAAATGGATTTTATTCAACTGCCTCATTGCTGGCACCATTTTAGGGGGAAACAAAACCATAACAGTATTGTTTTCAGTGATAAGTATCCATCTTTTGGAAACATAAATCATCTTTGTCATAAATTTATTCATATCAAATCTGCATGTTTTTGATGACAGTTTCTTTCTTCCCACAGCGGTTATGGCTTTCCTGTTTGATCTGAAGGATCTGGTTGACCTCATGTCTATTGGAACTCTGCTGGCCTACACACTGGTGGCTGCCTGTGTCCTTGTTCTGCGGTATGTCCAAATATACTGTAGATAGAGTACAGCACTATGTGCGAGGATATGCAGAAAATGAGATGAACAATTACATCATTTAAGAAATGACAATCATGCAGTATCTGGGACGCTGGATCCCCTAAACTCCCATAATGTCAGTCCAGCAGCAGTGAAAAAAATTAGGCTCCTCATTTTTATGTGCTACTTTGGTGAACGTGTAATTGTAATACACAACAGCAGGACAGCTTCCAAAAGCTCTCCTCTGACATCACAGAATCTGGCATGAATCCGTGCATGTTGTACTGTTGCTCATGGCCTCCATCGCTGACTGCCGCTGGCGATACCGAGCCGCTGGGCCGTAACAGTGCGACCGTCTGCCTGCGGCCCAGGTACCAGCCGGAGCAGCCCAGCCTGGCGTACCAGATGGCCAGCACGCAGGACGAGATGGAGATGAGCGAGTCCATGGGGGCGCCCAGTATCAGCATGCTGCCTGGCGTGGAGGAGCGCTGCAGTGCCAAGACCCTGCTCTTCCCCGACAACACCGAGCCCTCCAACCTGTCCGGCTTCGCCGTCAACATCTGCGCCAGCTTTCTGGGTACGGTGCACCAGGGCATCTGCACAAAACAAACACACGCACACACATTTTGTGTCTTGGTAATTGTAACCTGATCAATGTGTCAGGGAACACTTGAAGAATTTTCCAGACTAAGTAAAGAACATGTTAAAGTGAAATGCACTTTTCCCTGAGCTACATCTTTCATCAAAGCAGCCTGTGCAAAACAACACACTACCCTGAAAGGTTGCATCGCAGGTTGTGTCAGATACACACACACACACACACACACACACACATACACACATACATGCTCTCTTAGACACAAGATCAAAGCTTCATCAGAACAGCCAGTGTCAAGCCGACCCTTCCTGTGAAAAACTGAGGTGTTTATCGGACAAAGAACCAGCTGGTTGATCTCTCAACCACTAATGAGCGCATATTGCCCACATGTTTATCACACTCACAGCAGACTGTAAAAGGCATCAGAATAAATATGTGTGACTGTGTAATTACTGTGCTCACACTTATGCAACGCCCTCCTTGAGCTCAGCTCAGTTGGCAGAAGCAGGTAAGCGAGAGAGAGAGAGGAGGTCAAGGCCTCTTCATCTTCTTCACTCTCATGTTTCACCGCACAGTTACATATACTCTAAACAGGAGCTCTAAAAGCATCAACTGAGCTCATCTCTTCACGTAGATTTTTCCCCTCCTTTGAAAGATGAGAACCGTCAACATCAACAGGAGGTAAATCAAAGATATTTGAGCATCAGTGCATCATTTAATCTCTCTCTCCCCTTCTCCTCACTTCCTTTCTCTCCCCTTTTTCTCCTTCTCTTTCTCTCTCACTTACTTTCTGTTTCCCTTTCTCTGTGCTCTCTCTTTTTCACTTCTCTCTGTCTGTCTCTCTTTTTCTCTCCTCTTTCTGTTTCCTTGCTCTCTTTCTCTCTGTCTCTCTCTTTTTCTCCTCTCAACCTCACTCTTTCCTTTGGTCTTTTTCTTTCTCTCTGTCTCTCCCTTATCCCTCTCCCTTCCACCCTTTCCTCTCTCTCTCACTCCCTGCCTCACTCTCTGTCCCTCTCTCTCCCTTTGTCTGTCCATCCCTCCCTCCCTCAGGGTTCCTGATCCTGATGTTCTGTGCGCTGGCGGTGCAGGGTGGGGGTGTCGCGTGGAGTGTGCCAGTGATGAGCGTCCTGGCTACAGTGTGCCTGGGTCTCACGCTTATCATCTGGAGGCAGCCGGAGAGCAAGACCAAGCTGTCCTTCAAGGTCTGTGGCTCCTCCTCCTACCTCTCTGAGTCTCCCACAGTCCTGCCCCCAGGCGCTCAATCTCTGATAGAGCACCTAGATAATTTCGCAGACATTCCCGACTTCACTGCCTGCAGTGTGATTGGTGTTAGAAGATTCCTGACGGAGGATTTTAATTGGTGGTTTGGTTCTGTCATTTCACATGCCAACCCCTCTGGTTTATGATTAAAGCACATCCACAGGAGTTGTACAATGCTGTCACATGCTGCTGGTCTGTTCCTAGAATCCAAACATTCGAGCCCACTGGCCAGGGTCAATGACTTCCAGTGTCATCTATCAACTCATCCATTTTTATCTGTCATTATTGTTTTCAGAATTCTAGCAAGCAGTTATGTCAGCTGTCATGACTGTCACCTGTTCATTTCAGTGCTGCCCATTCAAACCCTAAAGTCTAAAATCAGTTAGCTTTATCATGGAGCTAAGCATCTCATTCACAAAAATACTGCTGTAATCAGAAATAGGAGCTCTGACAGCTGTTCTGCCCCTGTTGGAGATTGAACAGGCAGCACATAAACCCTTAATACAAAGGGTTAACGTCTGTCTCCTGTTCCCCCTCCCCTTCACTTCCAGGTACCGCTGCTGCCCTTCCTCCCTGTGGTCAGCATGTTTGTCAACGTGTACCTGATGATGCAGCTGGACCGGGGCACCTGGACCAGATTCGCGGTGTGGATGGCCATAGGTAGGCACACCCCCTCTGTCTGTCTGTGTAGACATTCCTCATGGTTTTAAGTTAGAGGACTTCTACCCGCTCACCAGCAGCCAGAATGTGGCCCACCATGGATATACTCTTTTCATCATTAACGAGATATTACAGCACTATGAATTAGCCAAGTATCTCTTGTTACATATTTGATGTGAAACTGTGCTTAGTTTTTAGTTTTTTTATTGCTATAAATGAATATAAATGCTATGGGAAGGTACTGCTACCAAATAAACTTTGCAGGGTAAGTTATGTTCATAAGGATCTTGTTGGAGTCTTCTCCCTCAGAATAGAACTATTCTCTTAGTATGGAGGGTATGTTGACACATTATATATATATGTGTATATATATATAAATTTTAATGCAATTGAATGTTATGAATATGATTATAACATGCATAATAATGTGGGCAATATTATAATATTATGAATATTCAGAAACTTTAAACATGTCATGTCATGAATATTCATATGCATTGTGATATACATAAATTTTAATATGTCCTGGTCTGCATCTTCACAGTGTCAGCATACCTTCCACCTCTGACAGAACAATGAGTCATATCTATGCATATTTTAAGATGGTATCTACTTTGTTTATTCAAGGACATCTTATTCATACATAATTTAAGAAGTAGTACATGGAAATGTTTCGTCATATGAATACAACAGTTTTAAAACGGATCTGGTTCCCATGACGAAAAAGGCTGTGCATGGGCTGTTCACCCTTAGTGTTAGACAGCTGGGGATGTAGCTCAGAGGTTGCTGGTTTGATTCCCAAGTAGGGCACTGCTGGATATGGGTGCCTGTTATATGTCTGTAATGAGACGAACATGCCCCTTGATTAGCTGTTGCAATGTCTTTTAAGTCTGCCACAAAGACAAGATACTGCTTAAGACATGAAATGGTGCTTCTCTTTACCCGCAACAAGGAGTAGGGGCCTCCAGTTCAACCACTCAGCCATCAATTAAAATTGGCTGGAGAAAATTAATTACAATTTATTTCAATTATTTCTGCCTCCCCAGGATTCATCATATACTTTGGCTATGGGATACGGCACAGCACAGAAGCTGCTCTGGCGCGCTCCAGCACTGAAGCTGACCTTAATGGGTACAAGCCTGCCTGCACGTTGAACGGGGACCCCATCGCCCCAGAAAAGGAGGCCTTTCTCGGTAACGGGCTCGCAGCCACAGGCGAGGAAGATGGAGACCTCTGAGGATCCAGGGGTGTCACTGTCGTTTGAAAACCCCCAGTATCAACTCTACGAGCTTTGTTTCAAGTCGGTTGCAATGCTTGCAGCATAGGCTCATAATGTAATTTTTTAAATTATGTATAGAGTAATCTCTCTTGCAGATGAAAGGGAACCCAGGCAAAGTCAGTAGGTGTCTGGTCCAGACTGCTCCTTACCGAAATTAGGAGATGGGGGTGGGGTCCTTTCTCCAGGTGCTAGTTGGCTACTGAATTGCCTGTGTGCTGTAGTACTCTGACAGCTGTTGTTGGTGTGGCTACTTTTATTTTCACTTTGCAAAAAAATAAAACAAAAAAAAAGACTTCTTTGCGGGGTAAGGGGGAAGTAGGGCCGTGTCACAGTCGCAATTAGCCAACTGCTTTTTTTATTAGTTAATGTCTGATCTGGAGATCAGCAGCTTCTAAGCAGAACGCCTAGGTTCTGAGATGGCAATCATGTTGTACTTTAATGGCTGTTGCTGTCCATTGACTTTGTCACGTATGCTTTCTTTTGGAAGCTAGTACAGGAGCATGGCCCCAGCTATCCGTTCAGCAGAGCCGCATACCTCATTTTTGGGTAGGTGGTGGGGGATGGGGGGGTGGTGGGCTCTTTTTTCCAGTGATCCAGAAATACTGCAGGAGTCATGTGACTTGCTCTGAACCGTGTGACTGACTTTAAAAATACCCCTTAGAGACGGTCTCTGCTTTATTGCTTTTATTTCAGTAATGTACAGTGGGGAGAGAACGAACGTGAGAAAAAAATAGGGTAAAAAAACATTTTTAAAAATTCTCTGTCCATTGTGTGAGTGCTGCAGCACATAAAGAAGAACACAGGCTAGAGAGGTAGAGTTATGAATGGAACGGACTCTCACCCAGGGACTGCGACTGCTGTCCAGTCCCTGGTGACCCCATAGCTTCTCTGCATCGATGTTACGAATCCAAAATTATAATTCTTACCCCACAAGGGAGCTGATATTTCCTCTTTTGTACTGACAGGTATGGGTCAAAATGAATGAATGTGAAATTATGGACACTTGGATTGTTTATGGATTTCTGTTCCATGGAGACTTTCATCCCTACATAGTAATACTGTAACCGGTAATGTTGTGGGAAGTGCTCATAAAATAATTTGAGAAATCAACGGATCTGTTCACATTAATATACTACATATCTATTCTGGAGAAAATATGAATTTGGCTCACCACTTTTGCATTATCAGCTGTCATATCTATTGCAAGTGAGAATGTTTTTTTAACAGAACTGAGAACAGTTTGGGACAGAATTAGGGCAGCTGTGCCAAGCCCTACAAAATGTCCAAAAGCAATGTAAAGAAACACCTTGCTCCTTGCTTTTGTATGATAATCGCCCACTCATGTGTTGCACAGTGCCATCTGGTGGTATGGCCCAAAGACAACTCATGGTACCAGAGAATAGCTGAGGTGATACAATGTATTGAGAACAGTGCTGGATTCTGTTTCTCAGAAAAATCTCACCCAATAATGATGTCATCTTCTTGGTTTCTATGTTTCTTTGTTGCTTATTGTCACATTGTGTAGCTGTTACTATATATTTACAAGGAAAGAACTTGTGTAACCTTATTCCTTTTCCTCCTAATTTTAAATGCTCAGCTGTATTTGTGAATCAAGGTTATTGTTGCTGTCAGTTTGGGACAGCACAGACATGTGTGCACTCTTGTCCAATTTGAGTGGTGTGGAAAATTTCCTGCGAAACGGCTTGTGCAGACATACGATAGGTATATGATTGACTTAGCGGTAGCTGCAGGAGCTTGATGATAGGAGGTCATCCTGCCAACTAGATATGTAATATTTATTATCACTGTGGAGCTTGTGCCACAGAGCTGTAAAATGTGAGACAGACCCACCCACAAAACTGCTGAGGTCAGCAATTGATTAATGACATGTCATTTTCCCCAAAGGATTGAAATCTAGTTGTTGGTCCATTCTTGCATATGGAATCTGAACAATGACGAACTCAGCTCAAAATTCATGATGGATTACTTCAAAGAGTGTTTGCCATGAAGAAATTGCATTTGCAATTTATCTTTCCCACTGTGGCATATAGACAGTTGACAATCAGGTCAACATAGATCCCAAACAAAGATTGTTAGATCTTCAGGGTCATGCCATTAGTATCATTTCAATCAAGCAAGAGGAGCTGAGTCAACTTCTAATATTTCATATGAAATTATAAAAAGCATGAAACAAGTCATTTAATTCTGTATAAATATACATTGTAGTATGCACATGGAATTTTCTGTACATAACATTTTGTTTATATTTTCCTTGTGGTAAATTATTTGTAAATGACAAATATATGTTGTTATTTTTTAAAAAAGCAATTGCTAAGTGTGTGTGTTAATTGTCTGGAGACCTTGAGTGTTGGTGAATGGTCCGTGTAGAGCATATACAGCACTAATAACTGCTCAGCACTTGTCTGGGTGCCCAATGATACATGTTTAAAAGAATATTGTGTGTTTTTGTCTGAGTATCGTGTGAAGTAGCTGCTTTTCTTACACAAAGCTGGTATGCGCCAGGTTAATGAAGGCTTTAACCTTCATCCTTTTGCACTAGTGTAAGATAACATTGCGTGCAACATCCACCCGACAGGGTTCGAAATGACAGTTGGCGCCTTTGGGGGCGGGGAGGTGGGGGCATCCCCTAAAAGTCTTTGTAGAAAATCTTTTTCAACATGTCCTGTAGAGATTTTGTGTGCCTGGGTCGATTGGGGGCAGAGTGGATTTGTGGCACAAGAAATAGTGCACTCATTTATTTTAAAAAATAGTTGTTATTAACCAGCACTTTTGAAATCAAAAATCACGTCTTCAAAACTGTGAATAAAATCCTTGCCCACCTTGGCCAAGATTTACTGTGTGAGACACAGCATCACGACAACACTAACACATGGGACCCCCCATAGGTTATATTTTTCTAAGGAGTTTCCCCTGTGCTATAATCGAGGTCCTGGACCCCCATGTGCCCCCCCACCTCCCTCATTTCGAACCCCACACCCAGACAACGTGAGCAACGCAGGTTTGGCCATTAACCCAATTCATCTTGGTATCTTTACTTTAAACATTACTTACTTATTATATATATAAACAATTACATTACTTATTATATATATATATATATGTATTACACAGAGGCCTTTTTGCCTTTGAAGACTTGTGAGCCCTGCATATGCTGCTCTTGAAACACGCACACCTGCCAAAGCTGTCAGAGACCCTATTTACAGAGCGCTTCGGCGGCAGATGGCAACGTGACGGAATACGGCACCACTGTCTCATCCAGTTCAGCAGGTTGTAATCTTTTTTTTACTCTTTGATGAAAAACCGAAATATTTACCTAGTTATCTACCCAAGGAGAATATATTCTGTAACTACCATTGGTCTCTTCCTTGTAATTGTTTTCCAGAATTTAAAAAAGTAACTATTTTAGGAGTGAGTGACTTTGTGTATGTATTGTATTGAGTTTTACTCTTGTTTTCTTGGACCATTTCAAATGTCATATTTTTGGTGTCCTTGTATGTGTACAAAGTGCCTTTAAGATAACACTTTAGATTAGGGCTCTGCTTACATATAAATAATGCTATAGTCTTTAATGACATAAATAAAAATTTTGACTGTTGATTAAATTGTATATCCATTATTGACAATACAAAAAATTAAAAAAGTATTTGTTACTAGTGTGGAGCATTTCTCTTGAGTGTTATCATGTTTTTGCAATGTTAAATATCATTATGTATTATTATGTGTTAACTGCTGCTGTAAATAAATAATTCTTTCCAAGACTTATGATTTCACATGTCTGTCTTTCCATGTACACTGCTGTGAAAATTTCATAGACAGCTTGCATAAAGAGACAAAAATGTTTACTAAATGCAAACTCACCTTTTTAAAATGGAATGTGTTATTCATATAATCGGTTGGTTGCAGAATATAGTCGCCTCATGCAGCCAGTTTTCTGCATCTGTTTAAAACCATCCGATATTCCTCCATGGCATGAAGACTTTCCCATTGCTGTTCCATGGGGTTCTACACTCTTCCAAGGTGTTGCAAAGCTAATCTAATTTACAGGGATATTTTTACTGTACACAATTTCCATGGCAATTTTGTTTATGCACAATAGTTAAAAAAAAGACTTTTGGAAAGCAATGTATATTGCATTTGAAAATAGATGTTTTCCCACAGCCTGACAGAGATATGTTTTTGAATATGGTGACTGGTATACAACCTGCTGAGCTAAGGGTGGTTAGAGTTTTACAATGTTTTTAATCTATTCTTATCCCACATGCAATTCATTCCACTTCCCTTTCACAAATTCCAACCATTTAAACTTTGTTTAAACACAATAGATTGTTCTTTGAAATGAGTTGTCAGAATAGATTATATCCTGTCACTAATTATAGTTGTCATATCTGTTCCTTATATCAAATAATTTACTGTTTTAATTATACCATCAAAATGCCACCACGAAACATTTGCATACTACAAACATTACTGTACCAGTACATCGATTGTGACATCAGAATTACAGTTTACATCACCTGAAATGTTGTCCAAAGGATCCATTTACCTGCAAGGAGCGTTCGAGACGTGGCCAGCAGGGGGCAGGCCTGACATTCATGATATATTCCTTTGGGAAACTCATGGAGCGGAGTCTGCTTCATGGAAGAAGGGAAAGGAGAGCCCCGCTGTATGGGCTCGTCTCCCACATCCATTTGCTCGCATATCTTTCTTCTCAGTAGATCGGAGAAGATCATTGGTACCCTGAAGGAAACAGGTTGGGGAAAATAGATGCGCAGCCCTTTTCCCACAAGGACGTGTGGCACCAGATAAAAAGGTAAGAACAGATTTTCGTAGTTATACGCTGTACAATGGCAATTTGCGTCAACAACACGTTTTGTTTTTAAATTCTGTGTACTGTGTATGAAGGTTCCATGCTTCACCGTGCGTCGGGAGGAATCCAAACAGCTTACTTCCAGGTGACCATATTTGACTGGTGCCGATTTAATGTAGGGCGTCCGTCGTTTAAAAAAAATGTTGGTTTTAGGTAAGAAATGGTTTGCCAGTTAATTTTAATTTCTTTTCAATAATCAAGTTTATCTTGTCCACATATGAATGGTCTATTTACGTGTTTGTTTTTAAAAAGCTAAATAATTGACCACAATGGTTTATTTATTTTATAGCTTTGTTGTTTTGGAAGTAGCAGCATATATCATAAATGTTGTCTTGCAAATATGTGTTAGATCATTGACAGTTTGGAGTTGCATTTTGAAACCGCGAAATCTACTTTGTACATTGAAGGCACGCTGTTTTAAGTCTCTATTGCTCCAGGTGCTTCAACTATTCGCCTCGGCATTGAAGGTGTTTGTTTATTTATGATTTCTCTTCTTGTTTATCAATCGCAGTGCCGTATACTATCTTGTGTCACCACAGTTGCTGTCGATGACAATTCATTTAATTAATTTTGTAGCCTACCTGAGAAAATCTTTCAAAATTTCAAGTACTATTAATACAATGAACTCGCGGGGAAAATTTGAAATGTGAATTTTTGGATTCTAAAATTTTCGATTTTGACAACTTGGCGAGATAAGAGTACATCAGAAACAATTAACGCAACGTAACAGAAGGAGACCTTAGAAATGTCTCTGCTTGTCTCTTTTCTTGCAAAAAAAAAAAAAATTCTTATGATGTTCTCAGGTATTAATAAACATGCCTTTTACTGCCCACTTCACCATGAAAAGTTTGATATTCATCAGCTGAGTACTCCTACAGTTAAACTTTCAGGTGACAGATATCAGCTGCATACCTGCACAGCCCAGTCAGGTCACAGTTCATAGTGATTTGGTTTTCCGGTTTCAGTGATAATCACACAGGTCATATGCAACCATCAGGTTGGGATTATTTCAGGTTTTCCCCCCATGGGATGTGGATTAGCTGGTCTTGTCCCTGTTGGACCAGCCCATCATAATATCCTGTCATTTGCCTCTATGCTTCACATGTATGTGTTGTACAGTTGTACTGCTTATTTGCTCATACTTGCACTGAAGTACCAATCCATTGTTTCACCAAAAATTAAATGTCACATTCAGTGCTCCTTTGCGTATTAATTTTCATATCCTGGGGAGGTACTGTATTTGTACAGTTTCTGGTCTGTATTCTGTTACATATTTTACTGAGCAATTTTTTACTGGAGAAGTAAGGTAAAGTAAGGTGTCAGAGAAGGCAGAAATACTGCCCTCCTTATAGGAAAGTTTGAATGTGTTTGAATTTCTGGTGATAGGCAAGACAAGTTCTCCTGTTACTGTGATCTGTTAATTTAACTATCAGGGGAAAAAGGATTGGTGTTGCAATAGTGGATTTGAATGGGCTGGAGGCAGAAAAATCCAGATAATATACAATGTGCACATAAAAAAAATGAATGAAGTCACACTGTGCAGTGTTAATTTATGTTTAATTATTAAGTTGACACAGTAACACTGAAGGTGTTGATTTTGAAGCTGAGTCAGTTTCAGAAACACATGGTGTGAATGTAACTACGATAGTGTGGGTGATACATGCAGCCCAGTTAGAGGGGGATTAACTCGTGAATTGTTGCTGGGTAGTGATTCAAAATCATAGTCACCACATACCGTGAGTTGCTTCCCCCTCCCTCGAAAAAAAAGATTTGTTCATGTTTGTAGGGTCATACATGTAGATTAATGATGGAGAAAATAGATTTTTTTAATTTTTTGTTTTAAGCTACATACATCCTACTTAGCAAAGACCTACTTAAGTCCCGCTTAAGTGCTACCTTATCTGTGTTTTGCGTTTAGAAGATTAACTGAAATTCAGGATGAATCCGTGTCTTATGCTGCCAGAATGGGTGTAGCTGAAATCGAGAGCTTGTGGATATCAGGTTTATCCAGGACACATATGTTTTGTCTCAGAGCAGCTCAGCAGACAAACACATTAAACAACTGTGTGGGAAAACATATAATTCTACCTAGGAAATTGCTACCTTGGTTGCCTCAGAGCAGCTCAAACAAACACAGCACCTAGGAAATTGCTACCTTGGTTGCCCTCAAACACAGCACACCGCCTCCCTATTAGGTGCTTTTTGTGTAGAGATTGATAGAGAATGTAACCCATGAGAAAGCCACAAACAATTTATATAATCCGTAGGAGCAGCCCTGTCCCGGTACACCTCACTTCACTCTGCTATATTACTTATTTGTCGATGTTTAATGACACATCAGATCCCTGAATCCCTCCAACCTTCTGTTATTGCTCATAAACACAATATAATGAAAAGGAATAAAAATACAAACAGGGAAACGTATGCTGTTATATGGCTCCGTAAATATTGTGAAATGATTTTTGGCCCTCTGTACATGAGGTGACTCCTGGGTGTCATGACCCTTTCCAGAAACTCGCTGAGGGGCCAACTAGTGATGAGAGAAGCTTAACCGGCTTTCCTGCTCACACTCTGTCTAATCTGCCCTCCTGTTTGCAGGATCTTAAAACAGAAATGAAAGTGAATCTGCTAAAGGAGATGTGGCTCCAGATGGAAATTTAAAGAAAATGACTTGAGACTTCTCACTTAGAAGTGAAAAAAGATACAAGAAGAAGAAAAAAAGCATTTCTTCCTTGTTTAACAATGTTTAAGTGGGAGAGATGTACTGTGACTGAGTGAGTGAGTGAAAGATCTGTAGAGGAGGAGGTGGAGGAGAAGTTAGACTGGACCAGAGCTGTGACTCACTCTCCATAGACACACAGATGACCAGAGGGGGTGTGAGGGGACGAGATGAGCGCCAGCTGGTTTTCGTCTCATTGTTTGGTAAATGCCTTCGCCCACTGTCTGAGGAGATGCCTCAGCATGTAGTATTTAATACGCTTTTTGGATATTTGGATGTGGGGGTACAGTTGAGGGCCTAAAGGGGCCCTGGCCCAACCTCCTCACCCCCTCACCCACCCTCCGACCCCCAACATGCTGACCGAGAGAGAGAGAGCTACCCGGGGTCTGGACTTACTGTTGGCAGACACTCATTGCCAAAGTAAGACACAGTCTCACTGCAGATCCAGCTGCCCATTGATATGGCTGGGTGTTGGCTGCAGAGCTACGCTCGAGGATGAAACAGCAAGCAGCTGCCAAGCATTCTGATTCCCCTTAATGAGCAATTATGTGTGCTGTGACTCACCCGCTATTGCACTGGTGCCTGACATATTTTCAAATATGGAATTAATATATACACATATACACCGTCACTAGTGCAGTGCATGTTGTAGGTTCAGTGTTTATGCTATATGAATGCCAATGCCCCCCCCCCCCCACCCCCGCGCTTTCATGCCCTTTTCACGGTCTTGTGCCCACTTCTGTATTGTCTCTTTCGAAGGTTTATTTATTTATTTATTTGTGTTTAAGCTTTTATCATGAAGAGTAGGTGTTGGAATGAGGACCAAATGGCGTAAAAAGGGTCTCCATATGCTTATTCATTATTCGTTGTGATTGACAGATTTATGTTGCCCTGACCACTTGGAGATGGTGCTGTCCCCCTGGCTGCTGTATTACTTTGAACTGTAACCGTAGCGATTAGAGAATGAGGCATTATGACAATAAATGTGGGTGGAGCTTTCATATGCCGCCAGTGCATCAGTGGTTTTCACCAATCATTGTGTTTTATTGTAAAGAGCATGACCTTTTGATTGGTTGAAGTCAATCAGTGATTGACATCTAATTGTACTTCCACCTGTTTTTGCTACTACAGTGTCTTGTTCACCCTTCCCCTATTGTGCAGTACTTGCTTTGTTTTATATTTCTGTAATCTTGACATCAAGGGCTGTGTTGTAGAGGAAGTGCATTCCTCTAAAGATTACTGACCCAGAAAAAATCATTTCTTTTCATATGGGTTCTTGGCTATTGTTGCATCAGAAACAAATTTCTGGACAGAAAAAAAAGTTTTGTGTGAGTGTTTGTGTGGTGTGAAAGAGAGAGGGAGGGGGAGACAGTGAGATTAAATAATGCCTCTCTTACTGTATCATTGATTTACCTCCTGTTGGTGGCTCTCATCTTTCAAAGAAGGGGGAAAGAGCTGAGATGGGGCTGAGATGAGCTCAGTTAACATTTTTCAGGCCCTTTTGTGTAAGCACATGAACTGTGAAGTACGACAGTTTTCCCTGAAGCCTGAACCTCATCCCTCTTTCATCTGCCTTTGCCAACTGAGCAGAGCTCAGAGGATGTTGCTGATGTCTAAGCGCAATAATTATAAAGTCGCACATTTGATGTGTAGCTTCATTCAGACACCTCTTGCGGGCTTTGGCTAGTCTCAGCGTGATCGATATATGGGATCCATTCGTGGTTGAGGGTGGACTGACCTGCTGTGTCTGTGTTTGATACAGACAACCTCAGTTTTCTGGGGAGCTGGTCAGTTGGGCAGTAGCTGCTTAGGCGAGGCTTTGAGTTTGGGTGTAAGTGTGTGTGTGTGTGTGTGTGTGTGGGTGTGTGTGTGTGTGTGAGAGAGAGAAAGAGTAAGTGTAGGTGTGTGTGTGTGTGTGTGTGTGTGTGTGCGTGTGTGGGTGGGTGTGTGTGTGTGTGAGACAGAGAAAGAGTAAGCGTAGGCGTGTGTGTGTGTGTGTGGGTGTGTGTGTGGGTGTGGGTGTGTGTGAGAGAGCGAAAGCGTAAGCGTAGGTGTGCGCGTGTGTGTGTGTGTGTGTGCGTGCATGTAGCTATGCTAATGATGGTGGTCATAAAGGTGTATGATGCCCTTCCCTGTCTCAGAAGAGATTGAGAAAAAATAGACTAGTTTTTCTATGATGACTGAGTACCCATTTGACATTCCCAGGGTAGTTCAGTAATGACAGCTCACAGACCACCCACTTCCCTCATCTCTGTCCTCTACAACGACCTTGATGCTTCTCCTCGTTGTGCTGAAATATGGGTTTCCTGCTGGTGAGAGTAATTCTCACAGGCCCGAAAAACACTGCTGTTTTCGCATCTCCCTCCCTGTCATGATGGATTGACTGGCCCATTCCTGTAGGAGAATATCATGGAGAAATATGATGGGTTTTTAGATTTTTTTTTTAATATGATGGAGATTGTTTCGCCATCAGAAGGCGCTGAATCGTGTTCCCCCTGAGACCAAATATTCGTTTCCTTAATCCCTATCTCCTGCCATCACACACATCAATGTGAAGCTTAAATTATTCACGATCACTCTCCCTTTCACCTCATTCAGCTGCCCCCACCCCAGCTTCCGTCTTCAGTCTTGACTCCTTTAGCTTCCCCCAACACCACATGTAAGTTTTTTTTTCCTTGTAGCTTAGCCTAGCCTAGCCTAGCCTGAACGTCATTCTTTCCCCCAGGCCCTGTTGTAAGGGCCATGCTAATGTTGTCTAGCATCCCCAGGGGAGGAGGCAGAGATCTGAATCGGAGTGAATCCCTCCATCATCCCTCAGGGGAAATCTTAGGCTCGTCAAGTGGGAGGTGAGGAGGGAAAATCTCACCTCAGAAAATGCATTAAGATGGACCACCAGGAGACTCTACCCTGCTCGAGAGCTGGGTGGTGGTGGTGGTGGGAGGGGAACTAGTGCCAGAACAGTCTGGCTTTGTCAGACACGTAGATTCCTAAGCTTCAGAGTCAACATCAGGCTTGGTCGTTAATGAAAAGATGAACCAAATCCCCCCACCCCTCCCTGCCAGGATCCTCAAATACAGCAGGTGCATTCGTTTGTTCTGGAAATCTCAGATTTCATTAACCTGAGTGTGATGAATGGACCACGAGAGAATATGGGTTGCCTGCATTGTGCCAGTCACATTGTGCATTTGAAGTATTATCACTCTACACTGTCTACTCAGTCACTTCCCTTCTCTGCCTCACAAGTTGGCTTTGAAATTGTGTGTTTACAACCATGTGCCTTTTCTGTATAACATACATTCACATGTTACATGTACTGCATTTCTAGAGTACAGTTGTCCAGGTTTTAGGTCACCAGTGTCTCTTATGTGGGCTTGCTTTGAAGCCAGGTGACTGGAGTGGGAATTGTCAGCCGAGGGACCCCATTGTGAGAGACCTGGTCTGATCCATCCTGATCTGACCAGGATAAGCTGTCACCCCTCTCTCTAACTCGGTTGTGGGCCGTGGGGGGGGTGCGATATTGTGAACCTCTGTTGCGTTTGAAGTCCTCCGTTGCCGTCGACTCAAATGTCAATGCCTTTGCATTCTTCTGTGAAAGCCCCTGTGGAGCGCCCCCCCACCCCCACCCCCCACCCCCCCCTTTGCCATTTGATGTAGAGATGATTTTGTCTGCAGCGCCTCAAAACACTTGCAAACTTGCGAAAGGTAGGGAAGCCATTTTGCCCTGTGGTGCCTGGGGATCTGGAAGTGGACCTGTACTGGTTGATGCGTGGGGAAGAGATGAAGGCTCTGATCCAGCCGTGCACCCTCTTCACCATCAATGCTGTCATTCATCTGGAGCCGTCGCACAGTTTTCCACACGTCCGCCCATACACAGCGGTTCTGTATCTGCCCGTTACACACCCCCACCCCCTGTCTCATCTCCTCCTGTCTCTGCCCAGTGACAGGCCCTATCTTTGTGTACGAACGGAATGCTGCCTTTTTCTCTAATTAATGAGGGGCCGGGTGACAATGAGACGCCATCGTAATGGGTTAGTCAGAATCACCAGAACGACGTAGGGCAGGAAACAAAAAAGGTCCAAATCTGAGTGGCCTTCATGAAGAGCCAAATGGTATTTAATAAGGGGGTGCCCCCCCACACTACCCCCACTTTAACCCCTCTCCCCCCCAAAAAAAAATCAAAGAGACCATTCTGCTATAATGACTTGTTAATATGTTTAGCTGTAAAATAATTGGATGTAGGGCTGGCTGTTTTATTCTCCTGACAGGAATGGGAGCTCATTCTGATCTTCTATCAGCATATGTGTGTGTGGGCTAGGACAGTTGCCATGTTGGAGGATTTTACCCCAAATATGGAGTCATTAAAAATGCATTAGGTTTTGGAGGTAAACAATAATGGGAGCCAGCTGATACAGGGAGATTTAAATAAAAAGTGGTGTAGGGGAAAATCTTGAAAATTGAAGGTAGATGGGAATTTTGATGAATATTTGGGGGGCTGGAAATCAGAAGTGGGCTATAACCTCGCAGAGAGGAGTAAGTCAAGTGACTGTAATTGAAATCTAGATTGGAGGGAGGGTAAGCAGAAGTATCGACCAGCTCAAGTGATATTCAATTTTGTGTTCATATCGCGCATGACCTCTCTACTCCCAGATCTATGTGTGTGTGTGTGTGTGTGTGTGTGTGTGTGTGTGTGTGTGTGTGTGTGTGTGTGTGTGTGTGTGTGTGTGTGTGAGTTTATTAGGACAGTGTTTCCTCACTGGAAACTAAGATTAGATTCTGCAAACAAATGAGTAAATCAAGAAGAATTTGTGGTAGGCAGGAGTCTTTTTTCCACTGTTAGCCTCATGCATCACTTTCACACTCTGTCTCATACTTTCATCTCACAAAGGTGCACCCAGAGCAATGAAAACTGCATCTGCTCAGGTATCCTGTTCTCTTTACTGCTCTGCACACATCAAAAATCATATGTGTGTAATATTTCGTATCTATACAATAAAAGTGACTCAAGGGGCTTCTGGGATTTGACGGGGGAAAGATATATACATACAATAATGAGACAAACGTGTGCGCATGTGTGTATTTGTTTGGCCTGATGGACACCTGAACGAGGACACAATTTTCCAATTCACCTTCAAAAAACACTTTTATCACTATCCTTTCTCCCCCTAATTTGCATTGACCAATTAGGCATGACCCTAACCTCCATAACTCCTCCTATCACATGACTGAAGCTCCGCAGCTGAAGTGTGTGTACTCTTCCGTGTGCACACTTTCCCTGTGGCGAGCCATTCATCTCCACTCCACTGGCCTTATAGCACTACAGGAGGGGGGCAGCATCACAGTCTCACAGGTTGGTAGCCTGTGGGTGTCTGGTGTGAAGTTAGAGGGGGTTTGGGGCTAATGTACCGGTGACTCATTGTACCCATGCCAACTTTAACCCTCCTTGCCCTTATCATGAGAAGACCAGGTTATAGGCAGCTATGTCTAGTGACATAGCAAAGTTGTGTGTATGTTCTGCATGAGTGATAAAAGAGCTGTTAGTCAGGGGGGACAGCCATTGCATTACATTATAGGCATTCATCTCATTTCAGACTCATTTCACTGGCTTTTGTGGCCATTCCTGAAGCTCCTCGTCGCTTTCCTGCCCTTTGTCTAGAGCTGAGTGCCTCTGCAGTCATTCCTGCCTGGCTTTGTTTTAAAAACGCCTCTTCATGTCAAAGACCGGCACTCAGCGTGGATCAACAAAAACCTGACAGCAGAGGTTTGCCGTGTATGTGTGCGGTGGTCTTTCTTGGGTTTTCTTTGTGTGCGAGGTGGAAGGTGCACACAAAGAGAGAGCCTGGTGATTTTCAGTGCAGCACCCAGCAGAGCTGCTCTTTGGTACAGCATCCCGTCTTTATGTCTGTCCTAAACGTGGAGTTGTTTGGCTACGTTTTCAATAATTTATTTTTCCGTGGGATATATTTTATCCAGCGCAGACTGACTATGACATGGAGCCATGATCTGCATACATTCACGGCTTGCAGTGAATTGGCAATGTGTTTACCTCATTATAAATTCCTTCTTCGGGTGTTGTGGGTGGAGCACATTGCAGCAGCAATCGTCGTTCATCGTGTTGTGGAGTGATTCAGCAGACAAGTGTCAAAACCCCTGTCTGCTGATTCTAATTGCACCATCTTAGTGTGTGGGTGTATGTGCGTGTGCGTGTGTTTGTCTGCATCGAGGGAGGTGTGTTATAATTTGAGGCAGCAATTTGCCTTTCAAATCGAATAACCCTGCTTTATATCAGTTTCTGTTAAGGAATGTGTGAGAGATCCAAGCCTGACTCATACAGTGTGAAAGGAAGGAGCAGAGCCCCTGCTGGTGGCTCAGGGTACGACTCCATTCCTGGCCTTCTGCACTGGAGGACAGGTGGTGTGTCCACGGCAACCCAGATACACCAGTGCTGTGAGAGTTACCTACACAGGTAGAATGGAGGATTCTGAGTTAAGAGTTTATCAGAGGAAGCCTTCCGAGGAGAAGGAGGTTTCGGACTGAGGATTTGTTAGGGAGAGAGAGCAAAAGAGAGAGACAGTGAAAGAGACAGTGTGTGTGTGAGTGAGAGCGAAAGAGGGAGAGAGAGAAAGTGGGGACAGATGGAGGGAGTCATAGAGAGAAGGTCTTATATTGGAGATGGAGCAAGAGAGCACATTGAAACCAGCGGGGGTCTCAATAAAGCTGTGCAGCTATTGGCCAAACCCCTACCCCACCCCCACCTCCCATTCCCCCTCCCCATACTCACACGCACCGAGGTTTTAACTGCTTGTGTTCAGGTAGAAAGGTAGCAGAGGAAGGGGAGAATGGAAGGAAGAGGCAGCAGGTCAAAGATTTAGCAAGGAAAAAAAAAGATTTTAAAAATCTGTCAATTGAAAAGGTGACACTACAGGTGTTTGTGCACAACAAGCATACACACATAAGCACACACACAGAGGTATCACAACAGGTATTGCCGGTTTTGGTGGATCTTGCAGTGTTACTTTACTATGCATAAAAAGGAATAAGCACATACATTAAGCTCTGTACCATGGCAAACAGAGAATAGCCACGGGGTTTGCTCATTTAGCAGGTTTGAGCAGCAGACGTCCAGGGTGTCAGGTGGAGGTTTCCATGGCGCTTTCAGAACGCAGGACTGTCACAGCTTGAGCTGCTGACAAACTGTCAGGGAACTTTTACAGGTATTTCACAAACCAGCGCACCAACCTGCACAACTCTACCGAAGTGAGCCTGACAAACCGAGGGAGAGATAAAAATCTCTCTTCTCTCTTTAACCCCCACCTTCCCAAATGTATACTTAATTGTGATTCTATATAAATATGTAGTGGAGCTTTTGTTTTATTCATTTTGAAGTTGTCGACTGTAAGCATCTGGGCAGCGGAATCGCCCTCTCCAGAAAAGGAGCCCGTTGCAGGGAGCTGGACCATTTGGACCGTATTATCGATCCGGGGGAAGCTCTGCAAAATGAGAGTTGGATGAATTCATGCAGTCCACTCTGCCATATTTCTTTGCTAAACGCGCGGAATCACGTACGCGTCTGAAAACGAGTCGTGGGTAATTTATCCTGTAAATGATCTGTGAGAGACAGGGGCATTGCGCCTTTTGTTTTACCGCAAAGAAAGACTGCTGTATATGAATAGGCTAACAACAGAGATGGAGCATGGGTTTAAAAAAACAAATTAATAATGTTGGTTATTTCTTGAACCAATACATAAACAAGAGCAAATTGCAAATCATGCATCTTGTGTTATTCCCACATTACCAATTCACACCCACACCAGAATCCCCTCATCTCCGTTCACATAACAAATATCTTTCTCTGTTGTCTTTTTTTAGAAACATGGAGAGAAAGAGAGTGCGATAGAAAGAGAGAGCAATGCTATATTTATAATTATTTTCTTCAGACCTTTTCCCCTCTGCCTTTTTTAATGCAAAATAGGACAATTATGGTGAACCCTATTATCTGGTGTATGTAGTCATCTCTGGAATAGATTTCTGCTTAATGTCTTAGAAATGGAAGGAATTATGTGGGCTGCCACCATGCAGCGGTGGACCTGCATACCTTAATTTACACAGCCCAGAGAGAGAGAGAGAGAGACTGCGTGTGTGAGGAGGAGAGAGAGAGAGGGAGAGGGAGAGAGAGAGGGACAAAGAGAAAGAGAGAGTGTGTATGGGGGCAGATGGAGGGAGTCTGAGAGAGGGAGGAGGGAGGGTAGAGAAAGAGAGAGAGCTTACTGGGATGGGTAGAAAGCAAAGAGGAATCAAATCAATGTAATGATAAATGCTCTGTGCGTTTTATTTTTTTTGTATTGTGTTTTTTTTTTTTTTTTTTTTTGTGAAGCAGTTAATGCATAAAGATGCACACTTTTGACTGCCCAGCAGTTTCTGTTGCAGTGTTGCTGTGTCAATTCTGCTGCCACAGAAAGCACATAAAATAAGATTGGAGGCCCCCGTACTCTCTCAGACAAAGCCAGCAAGGTGATGACAGTGAGGTGGGGGAGAGAAAGGGGGAGCTAGTGCTACATTTTCATTCATTGTTTAATTTTTCATGAAAATCCCAGTTTGGATGGGAGCTCTGTGCTGTGAAGTGATTGCAGTGCTAATTAGTGTGCCAGTTTGTAGATGGGGGCATGGGAGGGGGTGAAGTCACTTGGGACGGGTACGGAACAGGCAGAGACCTTCATGCACACACCACACGGACACTCACACACACACACACGCATGCACACACACACACACGCACGCAAGCATGCACACACATGCATACACACACACGCATGCACATGCAAACACACACACACATTCACACACATGCACACACACACGCATGCACACACAAACACACACACAAAGTATGCACTCATGTAAACATGTGCACACACACACAGTCACACACTACCACATGAAACTTGCAAAAGAAAAACGCACATTGCCACACATATGGACCGACACTCATGCTCACACACAAAGCCATACACTAAACACACACACACACACACATAAATACATGCTCATATGTAAAGCAGGTCTCTGTTCCAGCTTCTTCCAGCCTGGGCCCCTCGATTAGTGAGACTGACAGAGGGAAGGTTGGGGGGAGGCAGCACATTTGAGGCTGGGTAGCTGCAGGGCGAGTGTGTGAACGGGAGGCAGTGGAAGTGCATGGGGAAGGAGGCAGCGCCTGTGTTTGCGTGTGCATGTGTGTGTGCGTGTGTGTGTGTGTGCAGGGGGGGTGGAGGGGTTAAAGTGCGCATTCGCTCCATTCACTGCATGTGAGCGTGATCTGGCTGAGACGGCAGGGGAGGTGGCAGTGACGGCGGGGTGGATGAAGCAGGAGGGAAATGGCATAAAAACAAAGGGGAGGCAGAGTGACAGGGACAGGCTGACTGGATCCAGCCAGGCTGCCGCAGTGGAACCGGGGCAGGGTGAGTGTCATTCTCCCGCCACGCGGCACGCGCACCGACACCTGCCAGGGCACAGGGGACACGCGGGGGACCGCTGCCGTTATGGTCTGCACGTTGGTGAAGCACCTTTGTGTGAGTGAGTGTGCAGGTGTGTGTCCATTCAGGGGTACTGTTCTCCATTGTTTTATAGTGGGTTTGCATGATGTTTGACCCCCGTCATTATCACTATATGTTTTACAGGACTGTTTGTGTGTGCGGGTATTTGTGTGAGATTGGGCACATACATGTGTATGCATGTATGTTTGCAGGTTTTATTTCCATTTGAGTGACAAATGTGCTCAGAGGAAATGAACTGTTTTCTTGTTGTTTTTCATGCGACTGGCATACATTAAAGGGAAAAATTTGTTTTTGTAATAAGGAAATGGTTTAGAATAAATGCACTTCGCCACCAAAGTCCGTATTACCTGCTTGGCTAATTGGGAATGTAAATTGTATTAAAAAAGTAACTGCGGAAACTGTATAAGTCACATAATGCCTTGTTGTTAGTGTGAAGTTCAGTTACCTGCTTCCCGCACTGAAGAGGTCATCCTGGGTACATCCGTGAATGAAATGTTCTGTTTACTCTGTAGTCTTTACCTGCAGTTCTCCCCAGAGTGCACCTGACTGTATCCCTGCTGTCACACTCAGTGTCCTTGTGCCGACTCCTCGAGGTGACATTCTCCATTGTGTGGAGTGCTTCCCTTTGTGAGAGACATACCCATGAACAGCCAGTGGAGCAGAGCACCCCCTGCTGTCCACATTTGTTACTGCACCTTTCTTTCATTTGTTCTGCACGCTTCATGTGGCAGCCCACTGTGTTGAAATCCCCAATGCCTGGCTGTGCTGTGACAGCACAAAACGTCCAGCGGATTTGAAAGGAAGTAATAAATCTGGCTTTGTCTCAAATCTTCATATGTATGCTGTCGCCTCCCTTCAGACAGTGCTGTGGGGAAGGCTTGGAGATGTGTTGGCTTTTCATGTCAGTGTCTTTGCATCAGTCTGTGACCATGTGGCGTATGCGTGTGCGCTGGGAGAGATCGCTCTCATATCTGGCACCTCCACACTGTTCTACCTGGACCCTTTCCAGGAGACATACAGAATTGTACATTCGTCTGTCAGTTGAGGGAGATGTGGAACATTCACCATGAATCACAGGAGACAGGAAATGAGCGTGATGGCTGTGTGTGTTTGTGTGTTCGTTTTTTTGGTAAATGTCTGTTTTATTGAGTTTCTTAAAATTTTCAGCTCCTGTGCCCGTTTTGGGTGGTAAGAACATGTAATCCAGACTGTTACACATAAATCAAAACTGTGACAGATAAGGACTGAGCAAGTTCAGCTTTAACTTAAAGCTTGTACAGTATATGTCCTTACTTATATTACGTACTGTATGTAAGCTCATAGGAAGGATCAGAACAGATTCCTAGTGCAATTCAGTTCAACAGTCTAATCATCAGATTTCCCACTGATGTTTAAACAAGTCAATGTAATGCAGGTACATAGATTTGCTTACTCTTTCACAACCCACGGTATGTGTTGATGAGCTCTTAAGTGGGATAGATTATTTGCCACTGGACCTCAGTCCATCCCTATGTCCCCCCAACCTGCATACACAGTAACCTGGCTGAAATCCCCCGGAACTGACAACTCTGATCCGTGGGGTCACCAGTCACAAGGCTGAACAATATCGGTTATTTACATTACAACAGGCAGTTCCTCAAAAAGAAAAACAGGCCCTTATCCGCCATAGAAATACTGGATCTGGATTTGCTCAAACATCATCACTTGCATAACAACTTAGTAGGCAGCTGAGTTATTTCCTTCTGCTTATGTGCTGCATTGTAAAGATTTTGCCCTCTCAAGCAACATTAATTTCAGCAGTGAAACTTCTTATCTCCGACGCAGCTCATAACTGTCACTGATATGAGTGTTGCTTTTGCTGACTCGGTTTCAGAACTGCTGGGTTTTTTTTTTTTTTTTTTGTATTTCAATCGATAAGCAATTTTACATCCCATGAACTGCATATGGCTCACTGCATAGACAGCCGTTCACATGTTCCAGTGCGTTTAATTTATAGATGCACCGTGAAAATAAAAGGTATTGATAAGCAGACCTGTCCCGGCCTCATGAAATCTGTTATACGTTACAGGGAATGCTGTACTGGAGCGGTCTGTATCCGGGTGACAGAGAAACTACTGTCAGTGTAAGTTGTGTAACAGCACACCCCTCCTTAACACCCCTCCACATCCAAAAAAAAATATACAACTGCTATAAAGTTTCCAAACAGAGAAATGTTTCTCCTCCCTTTTAAAGTTAGTCAATAGGCCGTGCCCGTTCTCCCATGATCATCTGTCTTCACTTCCGACTGGGTTCATATAATCGTAAATCCCTATTGATGTTGGATCGATTTTAGCCACACTCTGCGGAGCCTGATCAAGACAATGCAATCCTTGACATGCATACACAGAGTACACAATTCAAGTCATCGAAATATTGTACATAACCCCTCTCAACGGCAATGTTGCCTGTCCATATGGTGACGACAACCCCAAATGGCTCGTCTTTTGGAGGCCTGCCGCCTTGGTACATGGTACGTGTCACACGTCAGGGGATAGCTTAAAATTTTGGACAGATGCGTTATTGCATGTTGTTGCACATAATAAAATTACATGAGATTCAGAGGCATAAGGTTATGGGAGCATATTGTAGCGGCTCTCTCAGCAGGTGGATCTCATTTACAGCTTGGGTTTAGTATCTCATTATAGCTGCCTCTGACTCGTTACCTGCTTATGTTAACAGCTCATCCATCTTGGCTCCGTCATGCGACTGTCTGCCGTTTCTCAGTAATAAGGTAAGAGGAAAAGAGCGCTCCGCTCTTCGACCGTACATTATCTCAGCCATTATGTAGATGACCTTCGTAATGTGCTGAAATAGCGCGGTTGCGAGGTGAGGGGTGTCTCCGCTCTAACCAGACGGAGTTGGTTGAAAGCACGTCTCCACCCACCTACTCTGACCTCTCACAAAATGATATACCGGAACTGCTTTGCCGTTTCTGAAGACCGCCCTGGCTGGCTTTGTCCTGTGGAAGACTGGATGGGATTGATCCTGTCGGCCTCCACCCCGCTTTCTCCTGACTAACTGAAGTGTCTCGGGGGAATTTCCTGAATCTTCCCTCTCCTCGTGTTGTTTTAGGCTGAGTTTTATTGAGTGGCGGGCGGGTATCTGATTCCGCTGGGAATTGGGTTGGTAATGAGCGGGATCGACCGGATGCACGGCGCTTTCATTCTGCAGGTGAAGCACAGCGATAAAGGCTGTCTGGGAAATGTGGAGGGTGGGTGGAGGGAGCACCTCTCGTGAGAGAGAGAGCTGGGGGTTGGGGGGATGTACGTCACAGGTCTTCCATGTGCTATCTGCAGTGTGAGGTTCACACTTACGCCACAAAACGCCCTCTGCTTTTATACCCGTCTGGTGACAGTTTTTTTTTCTGTCCCTTTGTAAGTGAGAAGTACGTCAGTTCCTGTTAAACATGTGATTCTCTCAGGCAGCTGTTTTGGGAGCTGGGAAAAAAAGGGAACGCTGCACGGCACGTTCGCGCAGCTGTGAGGCGGCGGACCCCAGCGGGGCGAGAGCGCGGATGCTCGCGCTCGGGCGCTGATCGATGGGGTCTCTCCACTGCACTGCAGGTGCTGAGATGGCACTTGTTTGGGGCCGCCTGCCTCTCTGCCAATCAGCTTCCGACTTTCATCGCCACCACCCCCCCGCCCCCCCCGCGGCCCCCCACTTCACTCCTTTGTGGATTTTCTTCTTTACAGCATTGTGTGCAGTTTACACAGCCTCACCTTCTGCGATCAAACGCATGCCAACTGGGCCTCGCCACGTGAGCCCAGGTAAACGGTGACGGCTGCCAGTTTTACAGCAGGAAGAGCTGGTTTCCGTTCAGGTTAAGTCCCTCCAGCACTGGCTTCGATGTGGTCTTGTTTTATCCCAAAGGAGGATTGAATCAGGATATCTCCTGTGAAGCCAGAGCATCAAAATCCTCCAAATACTCTTTCTTCCGTGCCCTTTTCTGCATGTCCCCCAGCCCCCTCCCCCACCTCCACCTCCCCCCACACATTGTAGTGATAACCTTTACTGGAGGAATATTCTTGTAATTGTTTGGCAGCGCTAAACAAATGTTATGACATTTTCAAGATGTGTGATTCGACAGTTCTGGTCAAAACTTGAATGTGGTCTCTCAGATTGGCAGTGTGGGGGAGGCAGGGGCCGCTGAGTTTGTGTGCGTTTGTGAGAATCGCTTGTGCGTGGTGTTTCCTTTGTTTCCGTGACCAGGTATGGCACCTGCATTCCTGGTTCTTTTGTACCTCTAAATTTAGGGAGTGCTTCAGTGATACACCTGTATCTGACTATGACAGGGCTCCACCCAACCACATCCTCATCCAGAAAGAGAGATGCATCTTGGGTACCTCTGGCAGCCCGCCAACTCAGCTAATTGAGGAGAGAAAATGGAGACGAACGTGTGGAAGAAAGGGGAGGGGGGAATCCCGCTGTGGAGGAGCAGGAGCAGTGGAGGGAAATAGGTGTCTATGAGTGTGTGTGTGCGTATGTGTGTGTATGTGAGTGAGAGAGAGAGTCTGTGTTTATGTGTGTGTGTGGGGGGCTTTGCATTGTTGTGGGTTTATTTTGGTATGTGAGATAACACTGAATTAATCCTGTCTGTGGAAGAGCACGCATGTTATCGACTGTGCCATGTGCCGCCTATTCTTTAGCAGGGTCTTTCTGTGTTAAAGGCTAAAGGAAAAGTAGTTGGGTCTGTAGACTGGGCAGTGCAGTAATTATAAACCTCAATGAGCTCATTAACGTCTGTGTGACATTGACTTTCATGCGCTGCACCATCCGTGGAGGAGGCTGCTGGGGACGAAAGGTGAAACTTTGGAGGATTTTTTTTTTTTTTTTTTTTTAAATTTAATCAGTATAATCAATTCAGTGCTGGCAAATTAAATGAAATTTGTAAATGTCTATTAAAAGTGATTTTCTGGCTCACAGAACAGATAGGCTTTTTTGCATAATGAAATGTTTCACACACAGGCGTACACAAACACACACACCATACATAAACACACACACACATGCTGTGTTCACATAAACATACACACACACACATAAATAAAACACACCCTGTGTGCACACAAACACATGCACACACACACAATTGCACACACACAGAATCACACACTATGTCAGTAGATTAGCGGGGCGCATGTGGTCGCTGCTGTAATTGTAGGTAAAAGGAGGGGGCGATGTTTTATTTATGGTAGCCCAGAGAAGCCTGTGAGTGTGTCTGCCTGTCCTGTGGGAGCCCCAGCTATAAAAACACACGTTTCCAGTGGGGGGCATGGCAGCCATGGCAGCCATACACATACACAGGAGACGGTGAGTAATGAAGGACGTTGCACAAAGAAAAAAGAAATCTAAAAAAAAATTGAAATCAGCGCGCTCCTTCGAGGTGAAACTGTGAAGAATCATGGAAGCCACGGCCTTAGTTTAGAGAGGCTGTCTGATTTCTGAGCTCATGAATAAAACATTTTCCGTAATCTCCAATGAGTATGATTCACACGTAGCCCTCTTTTCTCTTCCTCCTTCCATTGTGTTCATTTAAAATTGAAAATCTCTCGTTTCACCTTTTAGGACAGTGCTGTAGTTATGAATCAGAGATAGAGTGCAAATATCCTGCCGCTTTTTTTTTTTTTTTTTTTTGAAAACGCTAGTCAATATATTGTAGCGGGTAGCCCCCTGTTTTCATTTCTATGTTTGAAAAGATCAGCAGCGGTTGTAAACGTCAGCAGAGCGCAGCGAGATTTGATTAATTACCGCTTGATAAGAATTTTCATTGTGGATTTCCAGAGCGCGGGGAGGATCGTACCCCAGGGTTTTGCCTGAGAGGGGTGCGCAGATGTGGTTAGTGGAAGTGGCTTGTCGTCTGTCATGAGAACAATAGCTTGAATATCGAAACATAATTGGGTGCAAAAAAAAAAGATACAGTGTCGCATGTTATCCTGAAATCAAAATTTTGCCCCTGAATAATAATTAATAGTTGAGGATAAAACCTGAGAAGGACATTACAAAAAATGTAGCCTTATTTAGTCTACATTTAAAAATTGGTTCTGCATAATGGAACATAGAAAATAACTCAAATTCTAAGTCACAAAGCAATGTGTGACACCTGTCTTTTTTTCATATTAAATATGTCATTCTTAAATTCAGGCAGCAGGTGCCCAAAACCCCAGTCCTTCCCAAGCCTTATTGAATTCAGGTCAGTAGTGTAATAACTGTTCTGAGGGGTCCTTCAGTGTGCTGGGCTTTGTTAAGTGAGGTCATTTTAAGCTCTGTGCAGTCACCTTTTAACAGGTATCCTGAGACTAGGGCCGGTGGCCAGGTATGGAACACAGCGCCGGTGCACACCTGAGACGTGGTAAAGAACAGAATCAGTTGTGGGATAAAAGCAAAAAGCAACACCCCCTTTTATTTCCTTCCCCAATTGACCTAGATGTTTGGTTAAAGTCGAGCGACTGTCTCCCATAGACTCCCACCGACACAGAGGGAAGAGGCTGTGCACATGACTCTTCCACATGGCGATTAGCCCATGCTCATTTAGGAATAGCAAATGTGACACCAATAATACATTGACTTCACCTTCTGTATGATCGGGTCACAGATCTTGCAGGTACCTGGCTGGCCAGGAGAAGCTGCTAGAGAGCATTGGGACAGGTGATTTAACCCATTTAACCCCAACACTTTGCTGTCGAGGCTGAGCCAATTGTTGTCTTGCCATTGCAGACCTCTGGCCATAGCTGGTAATAGCACAGCTGGGACTCGAACACCCAGCAGCAAGACCTGCAGGCCCTAAACAAACAGGTATTTTTACTCCTGGTGGACCTGGAGCCCTGAAAAAGCACACCTGTTTCTCAGGTATGGGGATGGCACAGGAGCAGTCAGAGGGATGTTGTCGCACTCATGGCCAGGATAAATAGCACAGAAAGAGGATCGGGCCCTGCCCCTTCCTTCTTTGTCCCATGTGAATCATGGGACTGACAAACGTCTGTGTGTGTGTGTGCGAGTCTGTGTGAGTGTGCACATAAGGTTGTATCCGCCTCTGTTTTTCTGTATACAACTTTGACCTCTGACCCATTCATGATATTTGGGCCAAAGCCTCTAACTGCTTATAGCTAAACTAAATCTTCTTCTCTAACTGCATGTTCGGCTGGGATCAGTCTCTCTCCCCCTATCCTGTTCCACTATCGCTGTCTCCATGGCAACCACCCCTAGGAGCCATGGACTGTTTAAGGTCTTCCCCCACATGGTCTGGATGGCAGCCCCCCAGCCAACAGGGTTCAATGCCAGGGACACCATTTATTCTTAAAACTCAATAAAGCTTTCAGGGCCATTTCACTGTTGCGCGTCGTCTCTGGCTCATGAACAATGCTGAGAACATGTCAACGTCTAATCTGTTTCTGAAATGGATGGTTGTCTGGTGAGTCCAACTTAATTTTTTTTTTTTTCAGCAAACAAGCCTTGATTCTGACCACCTGGATATTTTTCAGCCCTGGGAAAAACCTTTCATTTCATTTATTTAATTTAATCCAGAGATTAACCAAATATTTTTCACATCTCCCCTTTTCATTTAAATATGTGGTCTCAGTTTATTCAGAATCATTTTACTGTGATGTGCACCCCCTCCCCCACCTGCCTCCCTTTAAAAGCTCAAACATTTCACCAGTGCCAACACAAGCGCCTGTAAACTGAGACTTATGTAACAGAGATAAGGAAGATGATAATTCCTCCTTCGCTCATTTGACGAGTGACAGATGAATAAATCACAGAATCTGGAGCCACGGCTCTAAATTCCAACTATATCCTTTTTATTAAATGCCAGATGCTGGTCTGTATTCTGGAGATGTCTTTTTTTTTTTTTTTTGCAAGGCAGCTTGGGAAAGCATGTGTGTAATCGTGCTGAGGTGACGGGAAGCTCCGAGGAGCAATCAGGTCTTCTTTGTGCCGTTCCACGGAAGGAGCCGGAAGGTCAGGATTGAAATTGATCAGCCTCGCTTCGGTCCGCTCAATCGAAATAAGCGGCTTCGTCTCGCACTCCCCCCCCTCACCCCTCCCTCCCTTTCCTTCCACCCACACCACCTCAACCAGCCATCACCCCAGCTGCGGGCTTTGTGAGGAAAAAGCCATTCGCCTTCTTAAGGTTGACTCCCCTTCTTGATTCACGCTTTATTGAATTCTCCATTCTGAATGCTGTTTGGGCTATTTTGAGGTTCCCTCATTCGCGCCGCCCCTCACAGGCACGAGCGGACGCTCTCCTTCTGTGTCCTTCGATGCAGAATGATGGCTGTAGCACAGCACAGCTAGCCACATCCAGAGCTGTCATGGCCATACTGTGTCCATAACCCAGTTAACAGGCTTTCAAGCCAGAATGGCTGAAAGTGTATATTTTTGGCCCTCGCTTTTTTTAAAGCCTTCAGGGCAAGAATATTCTAAAAAAAAAAAAACATTTCTTGGTCCTACTTTTGTCATTACTTTTCATTACAACAATGGCCATAATTATTGAGTGATATTCTGTCATTTACTCAATTTTGAAGTGCCAGTTGTAAAATTCAAAAGTAAAGAAAATGGACCATACTCAAGAGTATGCTGTACATTTTTTTTTCTTTTCATTGTTGCATATTCATAGATTCAATGTTAGGAGCAGACACAGACATGGTGCGTGGCTGAATTGCTTCTTGCGCAGTACTGTCATCGCAGCCCCTGAACCCTGCAGATGAGCCGAGCGTGCTCTTTAGATACACGGGCTCATGGGCCGGGGCCTGTTTCTCACAATAACAGCAGCAATGCATTATACAGGAGAGCTGGTGGCGATAACAGCGAAGCCACATTCCTCACCGACTTCAGCTGCGACTGCTAAATAACTGATGGGTTATTTTTGAATATACAGAGGAACCCTCACCGGCTCAGGCATACCCTTCCCCTAGTGAGGTAAAGTAAGTTTTATACTGCAACTGCAAACTCTGAATAACAGTTACTTAGAATGAAAACAGAATTTTCAAGGCTGTAAGGCCTGTGTGTGCTGGATCTCTCAGGAGATTCCAGTTTTGTTTTGTTTTTGAAAGCTATCGGTTTTAAATTTTAAGTTTTGGTTATAATTCTGAGATTCCTCTAACTACTACATTTTTGAATGCATATCAACATAAACCAGGCTCAGTTCTGTGGTTTTATCAGCAGTAGGTTAGTGTGTCCTGACTGATTACTTGGTCTTGGTCAACATTGCCTCCCTGACATGAAATGGCAAATGCACACCAGTCTGCACTGTCCTTTTGTTAAAATTAGCATGTGTCATTCGTTTTGCATTAGGATGGTAATGGAATTTAAGATGATGAAAAACAGATATCGCTAATCGGTTTGTCTGGCCACCATAATCGGCGTCAGTCACAAATAGCCCACACAGGTTCACCCATATCAACATTATTGTCAGGAGACGGCTGGAAGGAGCTAATAAATCCTTTGTTTAGTGGTTTAATGAAATCACAGGGCAGGATCCCATTAATATCAGTACCATTGATCTGGTCCTCTAATGCGAAACAAAGGTCCCAAGATTTCATTAATGTCCCCATGCTCCGGTGGTCCTGCAGCTCTCTTTCTTGTGGCCATCGGCTAGAATTGTCTCTTCCTCATCACTGTTGGCGCTGACAGCAGAAATCCATCTCAGTCTGCAATCATAGCCAGGCCCGGGGGCGGCTCCCCCTTCATACTTAATCACTGCCAGCAAGAGCCGTTGGGGAGGTTCCTTTCGCTGTGGCCTTTTTTTAACTGAGTTTGATGACAGAATTCTGGTGCACTGTTCCACCAGTCAATGAAGGAAGAGAAGCAGGCGAGGAAGAGGCACAAGACAACTGGGAGAGAGGGTTTGCCTGAGAGATAGAGAGAGCGAAAGACAGACTGAAAGACAGAGGGAGAGAGAGGGAGGGAGATCGGTGAGTTATTGAAGGAGGAGAAGCAGGCAATGATGAGGCACACAACAACTGGGAGAATGGGATTGCCTAAGAGATAGAGAGAAGGAGAGAGGGAGCGAGAGACTGAAAGGGAGAGGGAAAGAGAGAGAGTGTGGGTGAGCGATAAAAAGAGAGAGTGCTGTTGCATTGTTCAGCGAATCATTGATGGAGGCGAAGCAGATAATGTTTGAGGCACAAGTCAACTGGGATAGAGGGAGTGACTCTGAGCGAAGAGACAGAGATAAGAGAATGAGAGAGCGAACGAGAGAAAGATGGGAAGAAGGGTGATTTGATTTGTTTCTGAATTGTAATTAGAGGGCCAAACACTGAAAAACCTGACTGGTCTGAAGGTTGAAGGTTAATGTCCTGTGTGGAGCTGGGGTAGTGGAGTACCTCATTAAATGTCTGCTGTGATTTATTAGTCATTTCTATATGTAAAGCTATGTGCACTGAAACTGCCCTGGATGACGACATCAGTTCAGCACAAAGGCAAGGCATTGATAGACGTAAGGAGAGTGGAAGAGAGTGAGAGAAAAATCAGATAGAGAGAGCCTGTGAGATGGTTCTGTGGTGGGCAGAGAGAGAGCCCCTGACCCACATGTAGAACGGATATTTCTGATTGAACACATCATGAACCTTGCGATCCATGTCCAGGAGCCCTTGACCTTGACCAGCGTTGTCCTCTGGCGCCTCCCCCGCCCACCGCCAGCCATTCTTTCAACTGTCTGCGTAGCGCTCCGGTGGATAAAGGGAGGGTGAGAAAACCGCAAGCACTTCAGAAAAGCTATTTTCAGCTCCAGTTCCAGTGAGAGTATGTGCGTGAACACACACGTTCTGCATGGACTGAGCTGTCCAAAGTGTCATTAATAACATGCCTGTGGAAGTCTGCTGTGTTCTGGGACCATCCCCTTCTGCTCAGAGGTATGGTGCTGACTCTGTAATTGGGCCTCTTCCATGAAGGCTATCGCCAATTTCTTCCCCTTTTTTCCACCCAAGAAATTAGACCTACGATGTTTTACGTCTAACGGGGCTTCCGTACCATCTGGTGACTTTCACTGAGTTTTTTTAAGGGGTTTTATTTAAAAACCAACATGGCATGACTTTCAGTGACAATGATTTTTTTTTTCCACATTGCTTGCTAATTTTGACCTTAGTCATGCTTGTCCTTGAATTATCCTAAAACCAACATTTATACAACCACAGGGAAACATGTCAACATGCCTCATCACAAAGTTAATTAAGTAATGCCACCTACACCTTACTTTGGGAACACTTTAACCAGCAATTGAAAGGATGTAATTTGGAAAGAAGTTACTAGCTACTAGTAGTCCATGTCTCTGGTAAGTGCAGTGATAATTATAGCATATCTTGCTTACCATTTAAAAATAAAATGAAGCAACAAGCATGCCCCTTAGGGCCAACCCATAGACCTGCACCAAATTCATTTCACTATGGCTTTGGCATGGCTCTTCAATAAATTCAACAACTGGTGAAGATTTTGTTTAGTAACAATATATTAAGCATTGGTGGACACAAACAATTTGTAATAGAGGTATGTAGAGGTCACTGCTGAAGAAGATAAAAATCCTGAGAAAAAGTTTCAGTTGCTTGTATACACATGAAAATAGGGGACAACTGTTCATGTTTTAGACAGGGCTGAGGCAGGCTCTCCCTGGGTCGCACCCCTGTTCTCTCCAGGCCTCACTAGGAGGAACAGGCATACTTGCCAGCGGGGTTTGAAGAAGCCAGTAGAGCTCCAAGGGTGGTGGTTGTCATGGCAATGGAACCCAATATCAAAGCAGCAATGACTCTCTGCAACATCTTCCTGTTTCACTTAATAACAGTCTCATGACAGCCTACATTTCCATGCCTACATTTGCATTGTGTGTTGTATATGTGTGTGAGTGTGTCTGTGTGTTCTGTTTGTCTGTGTGTTCAGTTTTCAGTACCTGCATTGAGTTTTGTACTTATCCATGAAAGGATGCACAGATTAATGGAACACAGGTGGCTCACAGGTACATAGGAGAGTTGTATCTCATTGCTTGGAGTGCGAGTGAAAAGAGTCACAGATGTAGAAAAGCCTTTTAAAGAACAACTGGCTGCCACGGTAAACAGATGCTGCTATGTTTCCAGACTGATGGGTTTTTGATGGTCAGTGCTGAGGTAGTCTCCGCCCCAGATGCCCAATCTCTGATAGAGCATCTGAATAACTTCATTAACTTTCATGGCCAAAGCTCCATCCTGAGTTTGTTAACTTTGGTGATTTATCATTTCAAGCTCTGCTGCGGGGATCATCAGAAGTAGCAAGTTACATCTCTGTTTTGGCGTTTATTAGCAATGAGTAAGATCTTAGTCATTTGTATTTTTATGAGTTTCACAAGTGAAGCTATTACTGGCCCTAATAGACAGACCCATTGCCCAAAGGCTTCTTATAAAGAATAGCTGTATGTGAACATATTTCATTTATAATACACTGCAGCCCTTTTGGGGTTTTTCCTGAGTGTTTTTTTTTTTTTTTTTTTTTTTTGACATGTGTAAACAGCACTTGAAAAGCCTTCCCAAGTCTCTTCATATTTAAGCAGCTTCTTTCTACCACATGAGTAGTTTCTTCTGCGTGCTTCTCATATACAGTATTAGAGATATATTTTTCTAAGAAGGTAGTCCCTCGGGAGAGTGGGTAACCACTAACCAGCGTACTTCCACAGTTACAAAGACGGTGCAGCTCTGCTGGTCGCACAGAGGTCCCTCTCAAGCTCAGCAACAATGAATCGCACCCGCAGTCAGCGTGGAGCTCAGGTTCATTTATCACTGCTTTCACCTGTCCCTTCCGCTGTGATTTACACAGGAGGGCGGAGCTTGCGGCACAGATTTGTCCCGAGGGAGCTTGACTCCATTGATGCTCTTTTTTTCCATGAGAGGGAGTGGATGTGAGGTTTGCCGTGAGGACATGGTGGTCGTTGCCTGGGCGATGAGATCACCTGCTACATTGTTAATGGTGGTGATGTACTACCCAGGATCTGGGGTGACGGAGACGCCCGCCGCACCACCTGAGCCCTGTCTGTTTTTGAACAGCTGGCTGCCACCCCTCTGAACGCACAGCACGTCTGATGTGACACATGGCCAAATACGAGATCCCCGCTCTCCCCCTGTCCCCACCCCCGACCCCCTTACCCCCAGTGCCCTTGTCCGTGCTGTGTGCTGTCCTCACAGCTGGAGATGCCACTTGAATTACTCGAGGCTCACTGGAAGCTTCTGTAGCGTGAGGAGAACTGGACTGTGGTTTATATACATGCACCTGTGCAGCTTCTTCTTTGTGACCTTTAAAACCTTCTCTCCAACCTCTGTCTCCTCTATTTTATGTCATGCCATGGCTGGTGAAATATGTGAATCTGATTGGTAGTAGTGAGAATGTTGATTATTTTGTGAAAACCTGCAGAGAGAATGAGCATGCATGCATGTGTGTGTAGTAGTTCTTTGTAAAACAGTTTTATCATTATTCACTATCAATATGTAAGTCGATTCAACATGATATTTCAAATTAACATTCAATTTACAACTGAAAATAATGGCAAAAAGTATGGAGTTTACAGCAACCGTATTGAGCTACAGCAAAAATGTTTACTGTTATTTGGGGGTTGAATTGTTGCGTTTGCAAAGAGCCATGATATAAGCAGGACTTATGGGTGACTGTATACCAGAAAACAACAGGACAGTCTTAGAGTACTGTATATATTATACATTCAAAATGTAGTATACAAAGTGTAGGAATGCAGACTGCTACAGACTGTAGTGGAATCAAAGCAGAATGTCCCTGCAGAGGAAAAGGTTAACCTCATCCCTGTTCTTCTCTCACCCTATCCACTGAGTGAGGCTCACAAGTAAAGATCGCTCATCGATCAGATTGAGCGTGGAGTACTTGCTTGGAAGTGGCTCGATGAGGCACTGGGCCGCTCGTGTTATGTGAGAATGAAACATTCACTAGACGAACGTGTTCTTTAATAGTATTGGTGTTAATTTATCAGAAAAGCAGAATATCAATGAATTTCAGTTCATAACATGAAAAAGCCCTGCCTTTTCCCTGTAGATGAGCATCCACTGCTCTGTCAGGATTCCGGAACAGCGCCTTGAATTCTGCTACAGAAATCAAAGGGAACATTAAGCATAGTTTAGGTTTTATATGTTAGGTTTAAGCTCAGGAGGTTTATGTTCAGGAGGCAAAAGGTTTATTGTTACTAGTCTATGGTCTGGTTCAGCGACAACTCAATCACATCAACCCAGCTAGACGTTTGGGAGATGTGGTGTCTCTCTGTTGAGCCGTTTGGAAAATGCACATAAACCTGTCAGGCATCTAGCATCAATCTTAGCATTGCAGCCTTTCAGATAAATGACATCCTGGACAAGCATACTCTGTGGAGTCATTCCCGATGTCAGCGTTCCGCACCTCAGCCTCACCCCAGATATCCCCTCACACTCCCGACACGAGCTGCCATGAGCTGAAAGGCGGAGAGACAGACGGGCCCGGGTGCAGTCATTTACACAACCATAGGGGGAGTCGGGTTGTGAAGCTTGCAATCCGGTCTCACCGCTGTTGTCCTTAAAGCCATCTCTCCACACCATAGATGTCAGACTATACAGGGCTTTCCTCCTGCATGAGAATCTGCCTCTAAAACCCCCAGCAACTGGCCTGGTTGCACAAAAGGGAAGTGTGACAGGCGGTCTGCGCCCGTCAGGCATTTCCAGCTGATAAATCACGCTCGGTCGCTGTTCCCGTTTGAACTCCGAGTACTTTGCCTCCAGAAATAAAAACGGAAGACACAGAACCCCCACATGAGCAGCGACCGATGATTGGTCTGCTCACTCGTTCAGATTCGGTCACATACTCCTATGAGGTACTCAGCCGTTTTATTACCTGGCGAGCAGGTCTCATGTTAACAGTTACTGTAGTAAAAGGTAGCCGCGAGGATGTGTGGCCTCCAGTGAGGTTGTCCCCAATGTAGACAGGTGCCCTCTGTGTCCCGTGCAGGAGCTGAGAGCAGATTGGGCAGTGTGGGTGTGGTAGCACATGGCCAGGAGGGCCGGGGGGAAGCTATTACTGTACCTGCAGGGGGTCCACCATCAAAAACTGCCGGTCACATCACAGTCAGTCTAGGCACACTGAGAGGCAGGATTCAGTGAAATGACCTGCTGGTCTGTTGTGTGTTTTTCTATTTCTCTCCCGTCCACTGCAAAGGTATACAGAATATCTTCCACTTGTAAGACAGTAAATATAAGATTTGTAAGAGATGACTACATACACCAGAAAATAGAGTTCAGATTTGTTCTTTTAACACTGAATGGGAAAGGAAAATATTTTAAAAATACTGTTTCTCTCTCAGTCTTTCTATCCCACTTCTTCTTCCTCCTCTTTTTCATCATCATCATCATCATCATCATCATCATCATCATCATCCTCTTCTTCTTCCTCTCTTTTGCTCTTTCTGCCTGTAAATATCTCATTTTTTATTGATTCAAATTTGCATTATATCAATAGAAGCACCCCAGTTACTTATTTGGCATCAGTCCCTGTGACAGCACACAGCAGAGCAGCCCCTTGGTGGAGACAGGTCAGGGTTGGCATGAGATGGGTGGAGGTTAGTGTAGGTCTGTGGGATTCAGCAGGCAGCTCTGGCTGCTTCCAGCTCAGCGTGAACCAGCTGTAACTGGGAGGACTGCTTTGACCAGGAGCAGTTGACATAGCGGGGGGCTGCTGGGATTCGCTATGGTGAGGCCACACCTCCACGACCATTTTAATCTGATTGGACACTCAGCAATGCTGAAAAAGCCTTAATGCTAACAGACATTTTCATAAGGCCTGTTTTCAACCTGGAACTGAACCGTGAACTGAAAGCACAAAAACAAAGTAGTCCTTTTATTACATCCAGTTAATTTTTCAGTAAGGAGGTACCATTTTCAAACAGGGTTTTTCATTAGTCTTGCCTGCAATGCACATAAACACCTGCCCAGCAGTTTTTTTATTGTGTGTGCCCAGTTGTAATCATTAGATTAATTATAAAATCCATGTTGAGGGTATTCACAAGCCCACTGTAGCCCTTTATGTCTGATTAAGTGTGGTCATTAATCAGGGGTAATCAGGATCTCTGGATATCCCCATTGTCTAATTACTGTTGGTTTGATGTTAACTTCAGATTCACTTGTGGTATCCACATTTGGTCTGAATTAGTTTGAAATTAGGTCTGACTAAAACAAAACCAAGGGGTTCCCATCCATTATGAGAAAGGGTATTTTAGCCCTCAGGGCAGGCATAAGGTTTCTTTTTACATTAAGATGTCAAATATTGATTTATCGTCTTTCTTTCATTTTTCATTTTCTTTTTGTTTCAATACTATGTCTAAGAGTCTAGGGAGGCCGATCTCACTACTGGTTCAGTGGGACGGTCCACTTATTAAGCTAAAATTAGAGATTGAGAGGGAGATAAAAATATGATGGAACTTTTTTTTTATGGAATGGAAAAGATATGGTTTTCATTAACATTATAAACTAGTAGCTCCTTAAATCCTAATCCAAGTCATTTTCCTATGCAGGTTTATGTCCAAATAGATATCCCATTATAGACATCCCATTATCCTGCAACTGCCAAAACTCTATGCAGCAGAGCAACTGCAGGAACTCTAATGAGGCAGTGGCAGAGACACTTGCCTTCCAGGTACATTTCCGGCAAATACTCTACAGGGATATCTCTCGTCATAATTACCATCATCATCATCATCATCAACATACGCTTTGTGCTTTCAGAGCAGAGCCTCTCATTGAAATCTGTGTTTTAAACTCTAATGTATGTATCTCATTCTTTACCCCCTTCGCTGTAAAAAAAAAAAAAAAGAAATAAAAAAAAAGTGAGGGCTGTAGCCATATTGTACACTGGAAGCGATGAGCTGTTCCAGAAAGTAGGTCAGTTTTTAAAGTTCCCATGCGGATGCGAAATGAGCACGCTGAATAACATTAGGGAACAGGGAGAGAGACAGCATTAAGGAGATTGTACTCGGCCTGGGCCGGCCCAGGTACTGCCATTATGAGCCAGGCTCCTCTGCGGTGCACTAACCACTGTGAGGGCTGTCTGGGGCACCGGCAATGCTCTGGGTCCTACTCGATCGCATCCAGAGATTAAAACAAAAAGAAAAGAAGAAAAATTGGGCAACAACTCCTCACTTTTCATTTATAATCATCCATATTTTTCAGTTTTAATCATCCAGTTTTATTTCCCATATGGATACTCCTAGCTGGAGGAAGTCAACTGCCAAAACATCTCTGATCACATATGCACATTGATATAATGAAGCGAGTGTTTGGAATCTGTTGTCAGATATGTGATTGGAGCTGAAAAGTTTCTGTTCCCTTTGAAAGGGCCTGCAAGACCTGAAAGAAAATCAGCCCGCAGAACAGTTAGGATTTCAGTCGATCACACCCAGAGTGCAACAAGGAGAACGCTGCCAAAATCCTGTTGCATTTCATTTTAACTAGGAATGCTGTGAGTTTTAAATACTGATTATACAGAACTTTATGGTGTAAATGCTGCTGAAATCACTTAGGATTAATTTGAGGATCGTTATGTGTTCTGACAGTCGTAGAATTAAGAGAGTAAACCCAAACCTTGCCTGTGAGACAATTTGACAGCTTGTCCTTTAAAATGTGTGACAATGTGCCATCTCAGAGTGTAAACAAGTTAATTCGAGTGCTTTATTTTTTACAATTTGGATTTCATTTACCAAGAACCATGCATATTTCTAGATAAGAGAAGTGGCTATTGTAATATTAATCAACTGGGACAGCTCCTAGATAGCATCTTCCTTCTAGCCTGACATAGCAATTAGTCACACCCCTATATGTTTCCGTGCTCTGTGATTGGCTGATTGTCAGGATAGATGATAAGACAAGAGCAGCTCATGCCTGTGACAGGCAGAGCAGGTAGTTCATTAATTAACTCCGTGTCACCAAATTAAACCACGGCGCAAAGAGGGCGATTTGCCCTTCCTCTCATAACAGCGTCTCTGCCGGAGCTAAAGCGAAGATGACAGCAGACATTTTGAGGACAGTGAGCAGAGACTGAGGCCCGTTACAGTGTCACTAAGGTTTTTAATTAGCCCACCACTGTTGCTCTCAGAGTAATCTAAATGGGATTGTCTTTTCATTTTCCCTCATTAAATGCACCGCGACTGTTCTGAAAATGACATCACCCTCTTCCTCCTCATCCATCCCACTTGGACACGCATTACTACCCAGCCCTCCATGACGAAGAGCACACCAGCTATGGGAGAGTAAAGCACAATGCCAACACACACAGATAGAGCTCTCATGCACTAGCCATAGCTCACTGATTTTAACCAATCATTGTGTCGTGCTGTGAAGAGAAAAACTTTTCTGTTAGTTTGTTTCAACTGTTTCATGAGTGAATGAGAGCTAACTTTAGCTCCACCAAGGTTTAGTGTCATGCTTCCTCATTCATCCATCACAAGGGGGCACTGCTTTATCCCTTCCCTTGGCCTCAGACACCTGGACACCTCTTGTGGACTGCTTGCGTCTGGCGGCAGTTCGTGGGTGAGAATTCCCAGCCACGCCTCCCCTTCAGAGGTGATTTTGATTTGTTGATGCACTGCTCGGAATACGGCTGAGCTTGCAGAGATGTCCCAGCAGAACACCGGCATTATTAAACGTTCCCTCACTCAACGGAACGAGCCAAATCTGGCCTGCGTGAGGGAGAGAGCGCCTCCGGAGAGCGAGGTCTGTTCCTGATTTACTGCATGCTCCCAAACGCCAGCAGGAGAGGTGCCTCTGGGAGTCTATTTTCAGATATTTTAGCAAGTGGATGCAGAAAAAAACTTGCTTCCCGTCTTTGCTTCAGGTGAAAAACCATGAAGAATAGGTCTCATCTTAATCAGGGTTGTCATCATACATCCAGTACCAGGGCTTTGTATTCTGGACAGGAGGCTCTAATTGAGAAGTGCGTTTAACCTTTAATTAGCATGGGCAATTTCTATCCCTTCCGCACCCGTGATGTGGGAGGACAACATCAAAGTCTGTCAGCAAACACATGAAAGCAGCTCAGGTTGAAAGGTTGGGAAAGTGGGGAGAGAGCAAGGTTAGAAATACAGGAGATGGGAAAACGCAAACAGAGACCAGAGGCGCAGCAGGAAGACCAGAGGACAGAGGAGAGAGTGGGAAAGAACAATGGGAGGTGATAGGGTTGGAGGGAATGAATGAGTAGGGACAGAGAGTAGGATAAAGGGGGAAGAGGGAAGGGAAAAAGGAGGTAAAGAAGTGAGAGTAAGGTGAGGGGAGAGATATTAAGAGGAGACTTATCAGCCTCTGAGTGAGTCACAGAGAAGAGGCATATGTTTGTGGCAAAGTTGTGAGTTTTGGGTGTTTTAATCCCATCATAGTGATTACTGGTCATGGCCGTAAGTCTGCAGTTGTGAAGGAGCAGTTGGGTCAACCGGGGAATGATGGGGGTTAAGCCAGTCAAGATCATCAGTCTCATGTTTTTTTTCAGCTGGCCACTCTTAGTCAGTCAGGCTGACTAAGCACTGTCTGTGGGCAGAGGCCACTGCGATGGGTCTCATAAATTTGGTTTGCATGGAGGAAAAGGTGGGAGAAATTAAGGGAAAAAAGTAGAACGATATAAGAGGAGAGAGAGAGGAGAGGTGGAGGAGAGCAGACCGAGACGAGAGGTGGGAAGGGGCTAGACAGGAGGGAGAGCTCAGGTGCACAGGTGTAGACTAGGAGCAGAGAAGGAGAGAGATCAGTTGAAGACCATGGAAACGACACTGTGAGGAGTAAGGAGAAGGCGTAGCAATTGCACAGAGCAGGAGGAGAGCTGGGACAGAATGGCTCCTGGCACACCCAGCTGTAGTATCCTATTCTCTCTGATGACATCTTTTGGGGGGTGAGGTTATTTATTTCCTCTCTTTGCTGCAGCAGTTCTGTGAGGCTGGCTTTCTGTAGGATGTCCCCCTTGTACACTCTTATCCCCTTCAATCTTCTGCAACAAAAAAGAGCAACTATCTTCTGGGTCATGGTTGTTAGGCCAATTTCTGAGTCTGTCACATGGAAAGCAGGAGACACATAGATCCAGTGCGTGCAGACAGTGTGTACTCGGCCATCGGCCTACTTATCTGCATTGTCTGCTTCAGATCGTCTGGCTTATTTGTCTTGTTAGTTGATTTGGGTTCTTTGCTCCAGCTTGTTGAAGAGCTGTGAGGAGCTGGAATAGTGCACAACATAGTTTTAGGGATACTTGATACTTGAAAAGTTTGTTCTTGACAATTTGAAAGTGCAAAGCGGTCTTGTGAGTATGTAATATTGAATATACCATTGTAAAGGTAAGGGTAAAATAGTGGAGATTTATGTATCTTTTGTGCGTGTGTGTGTGTGTGTGTATGTGTGTGTATGTGTTTGTGTGTGTGCATAAGATGCAGGCATTCATGGTTCAGTGTTCTTTTGACTTAAATAAATTGGATTAAAAGTGTGAGTCTGGATCCTTGATCCCGGACAGCCATGTTATTGAATCACAGTGCGGCTCTACATCATGGAACACAATACCTACACACAGTTCATTTAGAGCGAGCATCTGAAAAGACTCTGCTCTGTTCAGTTTGCTGCTTGTCCTGTACCAGACAACCCATCATGGGCTTTGAGCTATTTGAAAGGCCCCTCCAGCCAATTTTACACCCTGGTTTTCTTGAATAAAGACATTGCTCTTTATTGGAACTATTTGGGCAAGTAATGCCCTCGCATTTGCTGACCTTATGTAGGAAAAGGTTAGCCACACCACATTTTACTATGTATTGTGTTTGTATATTGTTGTTGTAAATATGATTTTTATTTGATTTTACAGTGTCATCGGGTGCTTTGAAAGGCATTTATAAATAAAATGTATTATTATTATATTATTAATATTATTATTATTATTAATAGTAGTCGTAATAGTAAAATATTCAAGGACATGCATGTTACTACATGTTGGAAATCTTTTCAAGAGTAAAAGCAAAAGTAATGAAGTTACATTTTCTGGCCAAAATACTTGTCCCTTCACTGAAATACCAATCTTCACATTTTGATCATTGTGCAACACACTTTATGTACAAGTTGTAAAATGCCAGCTGAAAATGTTAAACTAAGTTGCAAGCTGACTGCATTCGGTTTGGATGGGAGCTATATGAGTTTGTGTCACTTTCCCACAGGTTCTCTCTAACAGCCACATTTTTTCTCCGAGCAGCATCTTTGCTTTCCCAGACACTCTTTTCAAAGGAGAAAAAGTAAATAATTGAAACTTGTCTCTGGGGCACGGTAAGAGAACTGAAGCGGAAGATAGATTTAGCTGCGATGTGACTACATAAGTCATAAAGAGTGAATGGAAAGATGAAGGATGGTGTGTGTGTGTGTGTGTGTGTGTGTGTGTGTGTGTGTGTGTGTGTGTGTGTGTGTGTGTGTGTGTGTGTGTGTGTGTGTGTGTGTGTGTGTGTGACTTCTTAGAACAGTGCAAATAAACACTTCAATCTCTTGCCCAAAGGGAAGCTCCACAGGTTAATTACTAAAATGCACTGTCTATTCACCAAAGCGACTATCAGAAAAAGCAGGTGGTGGTGAAACACAGAAAAGGTAAAGTCATCACCAAAACCACAACCCATAAATCTTTGCTTATGAGCAGAAAAATCCCCATTCATTTGTATTTGTACATAACAATCAGGCTAATATATTGAGATCTTTCACCACAGTGCCTTTAGCCTTTAGCTGATTATCTTTACTTTGTGACTATAGAATGTAACCAAAAGCCTATGAGTTAGTTATAATTTAGGAGAGGAATGGTGAATCAGTCCTAGCTATATTTTTAGTGAGGCTGTTTACAAGAAAATATGGAGCTTTGTGAATAAAAACAAGGCTAACAGATTTCATTTCGGCCTTTGTGTGCATTCTTAGCATATTTCATGTAATTTCACAATTTTAGGGCTTTGCATTCTGTAACATATACATAAAATTAATCAGTAGCAGTGAAATCTGTACACCATGGCTTGCATGTAATATAGCATTTAATTTAGCTTTCATTACAGATAGCTTTGCTAAATAAATTGGGGAGAAAACAAGCATATTGATCTTAGACTTGCAAATTGAAAACAAATGACAGAATCGTGAAATCACTTTAGACAAGCAAATTAGAAAACATTATGGAAATTCACACTGGCTCAGTAGATTCCTTTGATATTCATACAAACCCCTGCAGATTATAATGCATGGACAGCTGCAAGATTCATTGGAAATATCTTTTTAAATGAAATTGTCTGAACGCACAAGCCCCTTTATGAAAATCTGCTAACTCAAAATGTGTTGTGTTGGCTGGTTGGAAAATTGAGAGCTTCAAAGGCACAGGTTTAAGTTATCTTAAATTATTCTATCACTTCAGCCCCTGATAGTGTCCCTGCCCCCGGAGCTCTCTGATGGAAAGAACCACTTGGCTTTGCTGGCCCTCTTGCTAAAATGCCGCCCCTCAACTTCCATATCGAACTGGAGTGGATTTTGAATTTAATTCTTCTCCCCAGCACAGAAATGGAACACTGTCTCCAGCTCAAACTGCAGGATTCCCTGATTTCCTTCACTTGTATTTAAATGTGAACACTTCACCTGAGTTCATGAACCTGCAAAGGTAGACTTTCCCAAAAAAGAAAAAGCCATCAAGGGCTATGCTGTGCCATCACAGAATATAACTGTCTGCCTTTTTATGTGAGAATATGCACACCCTTTTGTTTTTAATGTTCCCTTTCCCCCGTCTTTAAATAGAACAACGGTTTTGCACCAGCAGGTGTGTCCTAACTGATCTGCCTGCTGTTCTTGCAGACATAATTGTGAGAGAGGGAAAATGTGAACGTACGTGTATATGTATTTATATTCAAGAGTCCCACGATGTGACCAGCTGAATACTCAGATCAGGAAGATGGACGACAGTGATTTATAGGCTGACACTAACTTTTGCTGCCTCTTCTTCATGTACGTTGCACATGTTCCAGTAGCTAATTAGCAGGATAAATAACGCCCTAACCAGAAACAACAACAGATGCCATTAGGGACCTGAGCTTCTGTGAAACACACATACATCTCTATAAAAAGAATATTGCTGATGACACAAAATGGCTTTTATGTGTTATATGTCTTCCCCCCTAGCAAATTACAGATGGATGTTTTCCTCTTTCTTGAAAAATCATACCTTCCTATGAAGTAATTTCCTGGTGTGAATAAATTGCTGTGCTTTTAAAAAATGTGATCGTTTTCAAGCAGCCTTGTAGTCTGAAACATATTTCTGTTCTCGAGATATAAAACTCTGAAAATAAAACCTGAATCTCACAGTATAACATTATCATGACATCCTTTTCCCGTGAATGGCAGGGACCAGTCTCCTTTACCTTGAACGCATTTGCATTTAAGTATTTAGCAGACGTTCTCATGCAGAACTATTTACACAGCTTGTTTTTTAATACAGTCAATCCAATTATACAACTGCATATTTACTGGGGTAATTCAGGTTAAGAACTATGCTCAAGGGAACAATAGCTAAACCATCCAAGAAATAAACTTGCAATCTCTGAGTGATAGGGCACAAAAAATGGAGAAAGTCAGTCCCTCAGCTGAGGAAGGATGAGGGGTGTTTTAGCCAGTTGTTTGCTTAGAAAAAAAAGAGTAAATTAAAAAGAAATTCTCAGAGAATTATGGGCTTTGTGGACCAGAGTCTATCACGGATTGATTGGCTACCTCCTTTTCGGTCTAACCAGGAGTCAATGAGCCTCACAAGGGAGGAGGTAGCCAATCACAAGTCTTAGATTTGTTATATTAATTTGAATATTAATAACAAAGCAAATAATAATGTTTATATATATATCATAAATGAATCAGGGAGATGTTGAATATATGCATTTTGGCTGGAGTGTTTAGCAGTGGTGAAAGAACTTGGGCCCATATCCAGTGGAATTCAGATTAAAATGTTCTTTTGGAGCTCTGCCATGTAAACATGTGAATCGGGTTTTTAATCTTATTTGCCTGAGTAAATATCCAATTTTTAAAGTAATAGTATTAAAATTATGTACATCACAGATAAGGGTCTTGGCTAAGCAAATACAACATGTTGACAATTTTCTCATGGGAGTGTAAGGTCTTATCTTCAGTGAGTGACTCCATTGCCTTTCCGTTGTCAGATACAGGTAGTTTGAGTGCAGTAGCTGTCCTTTCAGATGCCTGCTCTAATTGTGCACATGTTTGTAGGGTTATCATCATAAGTTCAAAGGCAGTTTCGGCCTAATGAAACGTTCCCATATTTTGGGAATATTTTGCCATATTTTGCAGATTATATTTGAACCGCTGCTGTGTTAATCAGCTTGGTCGATCCAGGGTGGGGTCAGTTTCCTGTTGATCTGCTTGATTATAATGTGTGAATGCATGGATATGAGTATCCAGGGACAATCTTTCTGTCTCTTCCTCTCTCTGCCAATTAAGGGTGCTGCACTTGAAGCAGACAGGTACATTTGTCAATGTCTGCATCTGTTGTCTCTGCTGTGGAGCAAATGGTCCATTGGGATAATACCAGTGCACTACTCCTACTTCTGTCTCTCTTAGGTAGCTTTCATCTGCATCTCCAGTCTATGGAATTCTCTCCCTCTTTCAGACCATTAGGGTAGTGCCTAAGTGGTGGGAATGATTCAGTCAAATGTTTCTTACCTCACATCCCCATGGGACGTAGAGCAGACAGTGTATTCACAGACCGTGTCTGTATGGTCAGAATCAATAACCCCTTTACCACTGTAGGGCTGAATGGTTACCATGCCCACACTGCACCGTTCCAGACTCATAGGAACAGTTACCGTTTCTTTTTCCATCTGTGGTCCTGCTAAAATTATGACGAGCAAGTACCTAAGGGAAAGGTACTATCCTATAGGTACTGAGTACTTCCCCTATCTCTTGGAACACTTTTTCATTTCTCTTTGCTCCTTCCAACTGCTCTTAGTCTTGCTGGCGGACCAGATGTCAATAAGTGTATGTGTTTGCTCCACAGACCATGACAGGTATTTTTATTTTTTGTAATTTTTTTCAGAATACCCGCAGTGACCGTCCGCAAAGGAAAAGGATGGATGGATGGGGCATCACAAATGTGATGTAAATGTAAAACCAATCAGAGAATATCTATGTCATTATCCCCTCCCACCGAATTGGTTCTGCTGAACTGAGCACAGGTATCCTAACTGTGCTGAGAGAACCGTTCTGGGCATGGTTTGTAAGTATTCCGTTCCAAATCATTTCCAAGTTGAAATGCCATTGGAATGGTTACTCTCCATGCTCAGAACCGTTTAGCCCCACAGTTGAAAAGCAGCTAATATGCTTTTCTGGAGAACCTGCCAATGTTTACAGCATCACTGTGTGGATCGAGGGATGTGACTGCTGCATTTCTCTTTTTTTTTTTTTTTTTGCGAGTTTGCAAGTCCATTCCTCGCTACTCTTCTTTTCCATACTCTTAAATTGGCCTGATTGACTAATGATGGGCTATGGAGCTTCAATGTGTTTTTTTTTTTTTTGTTTTTAATTTCCTCCCACTTTCCCAACATTACCCATACCGCAGAGAACCCTCCTTTTAAGGAAGTGGCCACTCATGACTCTTCTGAATGACATGGCAACTATGCTACACTCTCTTTACACAGCAGATGCAACACATTTCACATACTGGCCATGTCAAAGACAACTTATGTTGATTGAGGCTGATAAGTTTAACCAGCTAATTGCCTCACCAGTGTGGATCCACATCTTTAGCCAGTCCACCATGGAAATGTGTCTTTGGTCTGTAATCAGTGATTGTTTTTATGTTTTTTAAATCTCTGTTTGATATGTAAATAGTGTTGTGATCCAGTCTTCAGGTTGGTTGCTCTGTGACTCCATTTTAATTAATCACTTTATGGTCACTGACATTAACAGCCTTACTGAAGAGGACAGAAATCAGTCAGATCGATGTCCGAGGGGCTGTGTTACATGGTTAAACTCCCACTACAGAGCAAACAATCCCTCTGTTCTTATGCTGGATCATTACCCTGCCCAGGCACTGATTCCCTCTCCTGTACTGTAAAGACTGATAACTAATGAAAACCTCCCACGCCAACATCTTTAATGAAGCTCCGCTGTTGCCTCACAATCTTCCCCGGTCCCCAGCCCATTCAGCAGGAGGGGATGGGTCTGTGTCAGTCTGCAGCAACTTCGCTCAATACTGTATCTACCCCGCAAGAGTGGGTATCAGACAGTATTATTGCGGTGAATTGTCACTTTAAGTTAAAGTATCTTTCTCTTTCTTTCTCTCTCTCACACACACACATATATATATATACTCTCTCCCTCTCTCAATTCAATTAAATTTAAAATGCTTTGTATGGAAAAACATACAAGTAAATATTACTAAAGCATTGCATCTCAAATGTAGCATGGTGCCTCTTGAGGGAGGAAGTTAATTGCATAGTGTTTCTCACTCATATTTTCTTTTTGTTTTTCTAGTTTCTCTCATTTTCTCATTGGGATTCCCTTGGGGGGTTCCCAGTACAGCGGGAAGTCATCCGTAGATGTCTTCTTCCTCTTTCTTTCCTCTTCATTTTCCTCAGCACTACTTGCATCCATCTTCATTTGTAGTAATTGCTTTCTCTTTTCCTTTTTAAATGACTCTCAAGAGTGGTGATTTGAAATTTTAATTACTGAACGGAGCTCCAATGCCATCTGCTTTTAAGAGGAAATGGAAAATTTTCCTTGAATTAAAAGCTATTTAATTTCATCCCTTTTTTTTGGAGCTACGTTTTTGCGGGCCCATCACTGCCAATGGTTAAAAAAAATTGAATTTACAGCGATGAGTCGTACAAAAAAAGAGTAAGATTTCTAGTTTATGTTGTGTGTTTTGAGCACAGAAACAAGAGAGAGGGGCAGAGAGATTTTGGCTGAAAGTGACACTTTGCAGGATTTAATCTCGCACACAAAAGGCTCTTCCTGAACAGATTAAGAAAAAGAAATGGGGCGACATGGTTGAGGGCATTGAATTAAGAGTGTGACACTGAAATCCATTTCGACAAGCGACACGGCAAGGAGGAGATGCCGAGATGACTCTGACAGGCCTGAAATGGTCTGGAAAATAAACGATGTTTGCCAGAGCGGGACAGATGACTGTCTATTACAGATCTGTGTATCCTTACAGCACTGCAGTGTGTTGGAGTGGGCAGTTATCTCTCCCTGGGGGTCCTTGGACCTGTGATTAGTCCCTGCAGCGAATGTGACGCTGCTCTCCATTTGTGGAGACTGATACCGATGGAATCAGTTCTCTGGCCTCAAGCATCTATCGTCCAGTAGGACATTAGCGGGCTTTTCTGCGCTCGTGAACGCAGATACCTGTGAAGTAATCTACTTAATAATGTATGAGAGTTTGCACTGAATGCCCCGTCCACCCAATTCTGATTAAAGTTTTTCTAAAGAAATACTCCAAAAAATAGCAAGTTGTTCAGGAAATTAGATGGAAAAGTAACTTTCCCTTATTTTCTCAGTAATAGTTCGAAGAGGATCACATCACATCAGTAATACATGCAAGAACATATGACTCTGTTCTTCGGAAATTGATTTTGGGACGTTAGAAAATTTTATTTGACAGCCAGAATACTCATGTTGACATGTGAATTGTCAGTGTTGGCTCACTGCGCAACTGATTAAAAAATTGGATGTGATCTATCAGCTTATAAAAATTCAGAATGACCAGCCTTTAAGGGATACTGCACAGAATAAAAATCATACCAGCAACTATCTGAACCCATTTGAAGTATACTTACGAAATTTGGCTCAGTTTTATGAATCACCTGTTTATATTGGCATTATTCACAGATTTGTAATGATTTAAGGGTTTTTGAAGGTTAGGTCATGGCTTAGCATTTCACAGATGGGTGCTGGCGTGGGGTTGAACAGAGACAAAGGAATGGTTGTCCAGCCATATTCGCAAAGTGTACTTGAGTGTATTGCTGGTGTTGTGATTGAACATGAAATGAAGTGTGTGTTTTTTGTTCTCCCTCTTCATTGTAGGTTGAACAGACCAGCTGATTTTGGTATTCTCAAGAGATCCCGATGACATTTACTGAGTAAAGCTCATACCTGGAGGGGTTCCACTCAAGGTCAAGGTCGCGAGGAGGGAAAATGTGAAATTACATTTTGAGATCGTGTCCAAGGGCTGAGAACGAAGAACAACCCAGGAGAGGGGAGGGTGAAGGAGACACGAAGCCAGGGTCGATCAACATGAATTTACAGGGCACCCTCAGGGTCCCTTTAGCCTCCGGCTTGCAGGACCAGAGAGGGGAGATGAAGAACAACAACAAGCAAGCTTTATTCACTCCCGAGGGCGATGCCAATGCTAACCAGATCCAGGTGGGGGACGGGGGTCTGACGGTGGATGTGGGCACCCTGCCCCCGCTGGTGTCCCACAGCGGAGACCAAGACAAGCTGATCATCTGGGGAACGGACTCCCCATGTGAAGACCCAGACCTGGAGGAGTTTGAGCTGCTGGAGTGCCAGGAGCTCGAGGCCTTCCTCGTGGAGGAGGAGGAGGTGTACAAACAAGAAATAGTGGGTGGGACGGAAGTGGTGAAAGGCCCTTTGCCCTTCGACAAACCCCGCCCTGCATCCTGTGTGTCCGCTCCGGTGGAGACGGCAAAGGGCAAAGAGAACGGGCAAGGCACGGGGGAGGGGAGAACCACATGGCAAGGGGGACGGGACTCAGAGGCTGCCGTCTCATACCCAGGGAGGGTGGGGGGTCAGTTCCGCTCAGAAAATGACATCTTTGTGTCCTGCCTTTCTGCCGTGCCCAGTCTCAGGGGAAGCTTGGGCAGCGCCTTGGACAACGCCGGGCGAGGGTCTGCTACAGACTCCTGGCACATCCCCTCCTACCCTCAAGGCGCCACCCCCGAAGACCAGGCCACCCCCCCAGCTACCTCAGCCAAGAGTGGAAGGGGCGTGGACGAGAACCTCAACTCCACCACTCTGTCTCAGGGACTCCGCCCACAAGCACAACCCGAGCAGAAAGGCCTGCCACAGGGGAGCGGTGGCGCACTGACCAACGGTTCGCGGAAAAGTCAGGGGAGAGAGGAAGGACACAGTGGGCAGAATGAGTCAGAGGAGGTGAAAAGGCAGAGGAATAGCATGTTCACAGGCCAGTCCATGGCACGCCCCGGACCTGAGGTCCAACCCAGGCGCTGGACCTGCCCCTCCCTGGTGGCTGATTACAAGACAGGTCTCAAGACAACCGTCAAGTACTCCCAAAAAGGAGAGGCTTCTGAGATAAACAGCAACCACCTTCCATCAAATGCTGGACCAGGAGCGACTCCCAACCTTATGGCAGCTAAGGAGCACAGAGCTCCTCAAAAGCAGGGCTCGGTGGAGCGAGTGCGTGACCGTTCTGCAAGCCCCTCCAGCCTGGAGAGGAGGGCCCAGATGGGGCAACGGAGGCCCTGGGGCAGCCCCACCCGCCCACCAACCCCTGGTTCCCCCAAGAGCACTGGGTCTCCACGGAAAGTAGCCCCAACCTCCCCTGCAAGGTCAGTCGGGGCCAGGAGCTCCTTGCAGGAGAATACCAGTGACCTGAGAGCCCCTGGCAAGGTTTGTATGGGCAGCGGGATCCCCAAACCCCTCCTCCAGCACTTGTCCAGGGCAGCCGAGAGAGCCGAGCAGCAGGAGCGTAAGAGCGAGAAGTCACCCCCTCCAAAATGCCCTCCGAAACCCAAGAACGTACGCCCCAAAATCATCACTTACATTCGCAAGAGCCCTCAGGTGAAGCCCCAAGTATCAGGGGGGCCCTATGAAGCCTCCACCCTCCCACCCAGGCTGTCAGCCTACACCAGCCCACCAGCAGGAAAGGACCCCAAAGCTGATGGGGACCCCAAAACCTCACCGGTGCTCAGTGCCTCTAACCTGCTGTATGATAAGTATCGGCAGGAGATGCAGAGGGCACGCCTCCTCTCCAGCGGACTGGCGATGTCTGGCATCAGGCCGCCTAGCCATACCCAAACCGTCCCCCACAAACTGAGCGGGAAATCAGACGGATTCAGTGGAGGCATGGAGGTAAGGGGCTAACGTGTGTGTGTGTGTGTGTGTGTGCGTGGTGCATGTATGTGTGAATGCCCATGCGTATGTGTGCGTGTATCTTCATGCGTGTTTTTGCGTTTTGGTGTAAGTTTGTGTGTGTAGAGGTTAGTCTGTGTCTGCTGTGTCTGCCGGTTTGTTTCAGGATTTAAGTGCTTGATTTAATGGTTTGATTGGCTAGAGTGCACACACCTAGTTTACAAGCTTTAAATTGGCTGCTGAATGAAAGGAAAAAAGCTTGTAGAGATTGCAGCCCTCCAGGGATTGATTTTTACATACTTGGTGTATTTTGTGTGTGTGTGTGTGTGTGTGTGTGCATGTTGCATGTGTATGTGTGCACATATTTTTGTTTGAGTGTGTTTGTGTGTGTGTGTATGCCACATTATGTATTTGCCTGCTGTTTTCTGGAGTGTTTCTGGACCTGCGTACTTAAATTAACTGGTTGAATGGCTAGAATGCACACACTTACTTTATGAGGTTTAAACTGGCTGCTAATTTAAAGAAAACAACAAAATTCTGTTTAGACTTTAGCACTCCATGAACTGAGTTGTGTGTGTGTTTGAGAGTTTATGTGTATATGTATGCCTACAAAATATAAAATGTGTGTTTATGTTTACGGCAGTGCTCATGAGAGAGAGAGAGAGAGAGAGAGAGAGAGTGAGTGATTAACAGCAGCCATGCAATAATGGTTGATGGGTGGAGATGTTTGTATGGGGAGTGCATAAATCCTGGTGGCTTTCCCATGCGATTACGCTGAACTCACTCTTTCCAAATAATATTTGGCCTGCTGTGTGTGTTTGTGTAAATGAACGGTTCGGCGCGTGAAGTGTGAAACCCACTGAAAAAACCATTACAGCCTCCTGTTCCTCGTGCGCACCAATTGGTTTTGTCAGGTGTTCAATTTTTAAAGGTTCAAGTGGGTGCTTGTTTTCAGTTATTCTCCCATGGGAGGCATGTATATTACATTTCCCCACTCGAGCAACTTGGAGTTTGAGTGTGCTTTTATGTGCCTTTCAGTTGCCTGTTTACATGGTTTGTGTTATGTTTCCTGCTGTTTTTAAGATGGCCAGAGGGGGCGGTAGCCTTGGAGGTGCTGGCCGTGGGGAGAACCTAGCCCAGCAGCTTGCACCTCATGCGACCGCCAACCTCTTCCAGCCCCCCAGGGCCCTGAGGCCACAGCTGGGGGTCGGTGCTGTCAACAGACAGCCCTTCAACAAGAACAGGATGTTCCTGACGGGTCAAAAGCCGGCCCTGACCCCCACCCAACCAGTTCAGGCAGTCAGCCCAACCGTCCACTGCTACCAGGAGCCTTCAGGTGAGGGTGCACCAGCTACCCCTGTAGTATTCACATTTTAAGAATAAAAAGATAAAGTGAGATCAATAAAGTGAGATAGGATGCAAGGTCTTTCAGGGAACCATCAATAATACCAAATTAAATATTGCATTTGGTCTGTATCAGTGCTGCTGACAGTGGCTGGTAGCCTTGCAGGGCAACACTTAATTATCCAGGACAGCAGTTCTCAACACTAGTTGCTCTGACGTGTTTTTGTTACTTGGCTGTTAATTGACCAATTCAAGTGGTCGATCGCACAATTAACTCACCTGACCTAGTTTCTGGGAACTGAACTGGTTTCTGAAGATGGAAACAGAAACCCAGCAGACCCAGCAGCCCATGAGGACCAAAGTTAAGAACCTCAGATGTAGGATTTTCAATCTGCGTTATCCAATGGAGTTGAAATATCTTTCATTAAATTGTTCCAATAATTTGTATTGCTTCCCACAGCCAGTAAATTTGGGATTTTTCACTTCTGGAAAACTGGAATGAGGTGAGAGAGATACTAATTAAAATTCTGCTTTGGAAATTAATTTGAGCTTATCTGATGCCCAGGCTTCAAACGCTGCTCCGAAGGGGTTTGGTCTGCTCCAAAAAAAGCAAGATTCTTTGCAAGGAAAAAATAAATTACTACAACACATGGATATGAGACTTTGTTGTGTTTTATCTGACGCGAAGCAGCATGTCCTCGCGCATCAGGCAGAGATCTTTAATTAAATAGATAAACCCTTCTGTGGCTGGCAGCAGGGCGGTGAACTTGTGTTTTCTCTTCCCTTTGCCTGAGTGATATTGTTGTTGTACTTATTAAGTGAGGCCACTTAGTTGTGAAAACCAATCTGTTGAAGAACTCAGAGGAAGGTGAACTCAACAAGGTTTTTTTTTATTATTATTTTTTGCAGATATGAAAACTTTCATAATGTAACTCCCTTCTCCCTTCTCCCTTCTCCTATCCCCCCAACATGTGCACACACTTTTCAATTTTTATCCCTCTCTGCAGTAAATGCACAGATTTCAGTTCCGTTTCCAGCTTGTCCACATTCATAATTTGCTGTAATGCATATTTATTGCAATCCTCGTGGTTTGGCTCCAGGCGCCTACTGTAACACTACTGTCCTGCGCCTTTGAAGTGCAAAGCAATGAGCACATGTAACTGACTGCAGCAGAGCTGGATCCCTCCGGCAGCCTCACATCCTCAGTGACTGCCCCCACCCCCACCTCCACCTCCCCGACAACCCCCCCCAAACATAATCAAACTCAGTTGAAAAGATCATTATTTTTATTGATTGGTTGTCTCTATATAATGTTAACCAACATCTCAGTACTCCTCTTGTGTGTGAATAAGTTGTTTTTCTTTCTCTCCTCTTTTTGGGGGCTAAAGATGGTGTAATTTGGCCCCTGAGGGCCTCTGTAGAAATGAGTTGCGGCCGAGCTGGGTCTGGGTCCTCCATGAGCCGCAGACGGTACCGCTGTGTTTGATCTGGGTCCCAGATTCTCTCAGGGGGCAGGGTCCAGCCCTCTCAATCTGTCCCCAACTGCTGTCCCCAAGGCCTGGAGGCAGGCAGGAATGTACTGGTCACCAGTATGTGGCCTTACAACAGCATGCTGGTGTCCTGTATACGATCAAGCTACTCTCAGCTTGTATGCAGTACATGATTTAGTTCCTGCTGGTCTGTTTATAACTGGTATATGGTATATGGTAGATAACTTATCTGTAGTCTGGTGTCTAGTATACCACTTAACCATATGCTGGTCTTCAGTAGGTATCTCAGCTAGAGTCTGGTGGTCTCCTCTATGTAGCTTAGCTATAGCATGCTGGCATAGCTACAGTCTGCTAGAATCTGATATATGGCATAGCTACAGTGTGCTGGCTTGGGTACAGTCTGCTGGTCTCCCATCTGTTGATAGGCCTCAGAGCCGTGGTCTTGGTTACATGGGTGGCCATATGCACTGATGTACATTCTGCAGTTCTGCAGGTCTGCAGGCTGGCTGAGGTGGAGCTCTGCTCTACCCTGCAGGGATTGGCTGCAGACTGAGCCAGCGGCATGCTACAGCCTGTCAGTCACATTTTGCATGGTGGCCTGGCTGTTTATATGTCTCTGTGCAGTATGACTGTCTTCAGTTCTGAAATTATATCCCACAAAAGATAAACGTTGGGATTCAATAATTTGGCTTTAACGATTTAAATTATTATGCCTTCTCACAGCATGAACAAACTGGCAAGTTCATTTTCATGATGGCTAAACTAGCCAAAATTTGCCGGTGAAGATAGACATGAGCACTTGAAATTAAATATGAGCTAAATTTGAGGACGGATGTTGCTTGAATCCCGGCCAAAAGCTGGGACCCAGTCAAACAAACTTGCTCTTTTTAAGGCATATGCAGTTCAATCAAAACAGATTAGTTTCAATGGTATGTTCTTTTCTAGATATAGAATTAAAAGAACACATTTCAAAAGATATGTTTACTCATCACCAATAAAATAGAAAATACTCAGAGAAACATGTTTTAATATGCAATTACAATTATAATCTGTTTAACTGAATTGCGTTTGCCTTTGTACAGAGTAAGTTTGTTTGAGTAGGAGACCAAGTGCAGTTGATTGGGTCCCTAAAGAAGTATATGCATGTCAGTCAAATAGTGGCATAGGTTTTCTTTAATTACATGTTAGTTACATATCCAGCATTGTTACTAATTTGTCTTATACTGTTTTTGTAATGTTGTGATAGGTTACATTGGCTGGCTTTGATTGGTCCATTTGTTTCTATGTTGTTTCTATGCAAGTAATGAAACATTAGATTCATATGAGCAAGCGCTCTGGGACACAGGTTCATTATTCTTCATTAAGCCTCCATTTCACATCAGTTCAGGGTCTCAATTGTTGCAATTCATTACATCACATTGTATGATTGATTTTGTTAGGCTAAATAATCAAAGTAAGGTATTCTACTAATTTACCACCTATTAACAAATCAATATCTGCATTCATTAGCTCTGTCCAAAACAAATACATTTTCATCCTTGAAACTGGGCACTGGAAACCATAGTAATGTAAAAATACACATCTGCATACCAGACAACAGAAGCTTTCTCTGCCAGTATGGTATGAATGACAGTGAATGGTCATCTTTGAGATATTCCTTTTGCTATGAGAACTCATACCATTTTCATCCGATAAGACGTTATATTTATCCCCCTCGGGTCAACAATCAAAATCCTATTGCTCAAAAAACAGTGGAGGAAAATGCGGGGAGGCGTATTAATAATTTGTGCTTTCATCAAGCAGAGGTCTGCGGCACACGACCCAAAATTGAATGCCTATTAGACACTCATCTCTCACCCTGCAGCCAGAGGGAGGGAAAAAATGCATTTATCTTTAATGATCACAACTGTGTCACCAGACGAAAGCTGGCTGCAATTCAATTAAGTTCCTCAGACGGAGGCAGGGGTTGGAGGAGAGGTGTCGGGTGATTGGGAAAGAGGGCCAGGGTGCAGCCATTTGAACGGGGAAAAGGTGCAGTGTTGAAGACTTCTTTCAAATACACCAGTACTTGTGAAACAAACACTTTCGAGTGAAGGAAACCAGTATGTACAGAGTGTTTATTTTTTTTTAGATATATGAATACATTATGCAGTGTTCCACCATGCCCATGGGAAGGTCTTTATCTCTCTAGGCAGGAGGGAGCTAATTCTCCCATGTGGCCCAGGATAGATGTGCCACGCTGGGAGGATTTGGCAAGGCCAGAAGAGGGTTTTGGGGTGGGCCTCGACCCATCATTCCTGGCTTATACCACATCCTGGTTCCTCCCCCCCGCCCCCCCTCCCGCCCTCAAGGCCCCAGCTTGGGAGTAGTTCTGTTTCTGCAGGTTTAAAAATACAGTACATGGCAGAATAGTGTAGTATGTTTTCGTCTTTCCTCTCTGACAGAAAGGGAGTTTTTTTTCCTTTTTTTTTTTAAAGAAAGCAAAGGCTTTATGCCATCCCGTGCTTTGATGGGAGTGGTAATGGCGGATCCGTATGTCAGCTCCCCCGGTGCCATCAATGGGGCGTCTCTCTGTGATCCGCAGGCCTCGGTGGAGCTCAAAGAGCGGGAGGTATTTACAGAAGGTCGCGGGGGTGCTGGAGTAGATGTGGCTCTTGCTCTTTCATCTTGATCTGTTCTCTCCGGCCTTCCCCTGCACTGCTCTGGGACTGAAGGGGCCGGCTCACCGCGCTCCCTGGCCCAAAGGAGAGCACCAGTGGGGCACAGATACAGCAGAGACAAGGCTCACTCCTCTCATTGACACTGTTTCATTAAAGCTCCCTGCCTTTCATTCCCTTCCCTGTGGGATGATCTCTCTTTCGCAGTCTTTTCTCTGACTCAGTCTCTCTCTCTCCCTCTCTCTCTCACACACACACACACACACACACACACACACACACACACTTACACATATACCACACACACATTCATGCCATGGTCCTCATTCCTGGTCCTGTCGGGCTGAAATGCACTCATCACACTGTCGATTCACTCTACCTGGTTTCTGTTTTATGAGGTGGTGGTGGAATTCCAGGTGAACACAAAACCCAGTAAACACTACGGCCCTCCAGAAGCAGGAATGAAGGCCATGGCCATAGGCATTGCAGTGCAAAACACGCATCAACATCTGTCCGTTCGCAAAATTATCCCGCCAAAGTGCTCCATTCCAAAAAATAGATATGTTGCTGTGCAGACTGCAGTACATATATTTATAGAAAAACAAGCTCCTCTGTGTGGTTGTCAGGCCATAACAGCCTGCAGAGGCACTGTTATGCTTCTGTCTGCTTGAGTCAAACACGCAGCCAGATACATATAAAACGGGTATGGATATATGAAATGTGGCCTGCTGATACTGTGTCTCACAGTGGACTCACATGACTCACATGGCACATGTATTATTTAATCAGAAATTATATATTCATGTAAAGTTATATAAAGTTCTTAATATGTTCTGGCATGAGGGGGAATGTACAGTCGTATGGTTTTCTGTGTGCTTAATAATATGGACACTGCACATGCCAAACATTATTTTTGAATAATCATATTCATTATATTTTTTGTTACAAATTAGAAGACCCAATGAAAACAAATACTGTGATACTGAGCCTGTTTTATTCAGATTTGAAATGAGTTTTGGTTTTACCTGAACACAACAAAGTTGGTTTTCTTCTTATTACAGGGGTGTTCAATATTTGTCTTTTGGAGATCACAGTACGCTTATGTAGCATTGTGCCAATTTACATTTTACCTAAACAGTGGTGCGTCCATTTATTGTGTTGCCAATGATGATTGAACTTGAAGTAAATATCAATAGCAGAATGGAAATGATGTGTCAATCCTCCAAATCTCTTATTCTATTTCCCTGTTAATAAAATTTGGGAAAACAACCATGTCTGTTTGCCACTTTAAATGAAGGACAGTATTGATTGCCTGAAGGGTTTAAACATCATTACAGTATAATTGTTGCGAAGCTGCAAACAACCCATCCATCTCAGGATGTTCTGGTGCAGTAATGAGCTGTAATCAGTGAGGAATCAGTGATATGTGGGAGCTGCAGCCTCCCCAGCCTGTGCAGGGATAGCACATGCACTCCATTGAGTCGAGGCACCGTCACACTGTAAACTGAACTCAGTCACATCGGGAGCTGTCCTTTCAGCACCGCACAGAGCACTGTTCTAAAAGCCAGGTGATGAAATAACCCTTTAAATCCTTGTCATTGTTTAAAATAAAAAAATATGCAAGTCGCATTGTTCAGACAGACAATTCTTTGGGAAATGAGGAATGATTTTTGAAATCTTCACGATTTGACAGTGAAATACACGTTGACAGTATATTTCATTTTTGGTTTTTTGTTTTTTCTGAAGACTGCTTTTCATTTTCTTCTCTGGAGGCCCCCTCTGGCATCAGCTGTAGCTCTCCGTCTTCCATCACCTGTTTTTCTGAGCTAACAGAGTTTTCTTTCAGTCAATCACCTGTGATACCGACCATGAACTCCTACCTGAGTTTTGAAAAACCTTTTTCTTTTAATCGCTATATTAAGCTGTACTTTTAACCCCATGATTTATAACATAAGAGCCATTCTACTTTTCTGAGAAAATACTTTGACAACAAAGAGATGGTTGCTCTCTATAAAGCTACAGGTTACCTTTGTTCCCAGAAGAGGCAAAAAGTAAAAAAGTAACAAAAAATTCCTGTTGTGAATATTTTTTAATATTCAAGAGTGACAGGAACCTTTTCTCTGGAACTCTGAAAGGAGAAGTCTAGTTTAATGTCTGGGTGTCTGTCTTTGATTCTAATAGTGTTTACTGTCTACTGTTTATATTCTTGCTTGAGCACAAACAAAAATAATTTATTGTACCTTATACCATTCTCTAGAGATATTTGAGATACAGGTGATATATGTATGATGTTATGAAAGCCTTAACACAGTATACCCTCTTTATTTGTCCAGGCAGACAGTGCTAAGTTTTCTTTCAGTGATGATCTGGGGAAAGAAAGTAGGTGGGGATTATGTAGACAATCGGATTTAGGGAGATGATTAGGTGATAAGATGTACAGAACTAGATTTGTGTTTGGAATCTGACCTGAAAAGTGCCATGAGTCAGGACCTCGATTTAACATCTCACCCAAAGTAGGGCAGTAAAATATGAGCAGTAGTTCTAGAATTTCCCCAGAATTCCCAGTGTTCCTTCCACTGCTGCGGCGATGAGATATCTAATCTGTCTAATGGTCACCCCCAGGAGACCAGAGGAAAACTGCGCCTACACCAGCCCCGAAGTCCTTCCTCCCGAAACCTGGGCAGTCTGGCCTGCGCCCCCCTGGGTACTCCCGCCTACCCGCCGCTCGTCTGGCAGCCTTCGGCTTCGTCCGCAGCGGCAGCGTGTCCTCCGTGTCCAGCAACCAATCCACTGACAGCACCCGCAGTGACCCATGCCGGCCCATGTACCGTAAGTGCCACTGAACTCACTACACCATCAATGTCGTCTTTCAACCTTCGACCTTTCACATATGTTACCACAGACTATTACATTAGCCATACACTCAGCACAGTGTTCCTAATGTAGAAGTGTATGTTTCCCTTTAGGTGATGCTGAAATATTGATTATGATGCATCCTATACAAATTCAATCCTTGTTGACCAAGTACGATATAGTGTCAATTAATGTTGCTCTTCTGATGTTCAGAAGAACCACAAACTCCTCTTGTAATTCCCAACATGGAGAGAAGAAGGTATATAGGAGCTGGCCATCTGGTGTATCACTAATATTTGTGGTCTTTCATCTTTCACTCCTGCTTTTCAGCCTATAACCTTTAACCTTTCACCTCTTCCCCTCCTTTTGCTGAGCTTTCACAGCCCGCTGTAGAATCACAGCAGACACGTTCTTTCAGGGAAATGTGAAAGTAGAGAGCCGGGGTGGGGGAAGGGGGGGGGATTCAGCTGCTGCACTAGAGCTGATTCTGCTGTGCCAGCAATGCGCTCAGTTCACTACCTGTGTGCAGGAGCACCGAAACCTCTGTGACTGCATGCTTCTAGGAATGGTATCAAGTATCCATATTATGTACTCTGTGTGTGATCTGGTTTAAATCTTGTTTTCACAACTTGTTTGCAAAGCTTTTCCATTTTGCCAACACCCAGCAGACATTAAATTGAATTCATGAATGTGTGATTTTTACTATTTGTCCAACCCCTCCCAGTTGATTACACAGTACACTAGTAGCGCTGAACGATTAACTGTAATTTGTTTCAGTTTTGAACAAGTAATTGACCTACATTGGTTCAGTGATCAGAATTTTAAATATGTACTTTTGTACAGAAAAATCAAACCAATCACATTGGAAGCTATCGTTTTCAAAAGGAAAACATTAATGTTAGATAGTCAGCTTACTGCAACCAGAGAGAAACTGTCTCTGCTACTGCAGCTTGAGCAAAAATGAGATGATGAAAAATGTAAACCAAGTTTTAAAATTTTGACTATTTTTATAAACCGAACTGAGACTGAATTAAATTCAAAAAGCGCTAAAAGCTCAGAGCTACATGCAAGAATATCATGCTGAAATGGCCTAAAACACAACCAGACCTGCAACTGCTCTGATGTCACTGTGCAGTCTCTCATATGTGTCAATCATGGGAAGGCCCCTCCCCATCCTGAGGTTGACAGGGCTGAAGGCTCCTCCCCATCCTGAGGTTGACAGGGCTGAAGGCCCTCCCCATCCTGAGGTTGACAGGGCTGAAGGCCCTCCCCATCCTGAGGTTGACAGGGCTGAAGGCTCCTCCCCATCCTGAGGTTGACAGGGCTGAAGGCCCCTCCCCATCCTGAGGTTGACAGGGCTGAAGGCCCCTCTGAAGTGCAGCGCAGGGCTCTCGACCCACATTAGCATGCGCTCGAGTCACAGCTGGCCGACCTACAGCTTCGTGATTGCTTTCCAATTGCATTACCTGTAACCAGAGCCAAGGCGCATGACATCACACTTGATGCCGGCGCCTCCTCGGATCAAGATGAAGGCAGGGACTGTCAGAAGGGCTGATGCTCCTCTGGGAAATAATCGCACCATATTACTTCTTCAACTTCTATGTATTTGTTGTGATCAGTGATGGCAGTATGCCTCTTTCTTCCTTTCTTCTTTTTGGCATCAATGCAGACAGAAGCTACATTAGTCGCATAGGCTTCTGTTGCTCAATTGTACATCGGCCAGCACAAGTAAATTCTCACAGGTCTACACAACAGAAAAAATAAAAATGGAAAAACCAGTTGAAAATGTTGCTGAGGAAATAAGCCTGAATCCATCCACACAGTGGAAAAAGGGGGCATCCATTAAGGGCCATGATAACCCCTTCTGCTTTGCCATTAGTTACCGGAATCAATACCCCCGCTGCTCCACTGCAAAGTTCCTTGTTCTTAAAACTGAGATACCTCTTAGGAGGAGACTCTGGGTTTTTAACAAGCTCCTGTGGTTTTCCGGGATCTAATGGCTGGGAGCATGTCCAATCAATATGGGTTCTCCAGAGCAGCGATGATGTCTTGTTATAATGTTAACCGTTCTTCTAAAGAAAGGGAAGGACTGAGGACAGGCAGTTCATCAATGGAAAAATGAAACTTTTCAGAATGGCCAGCACAGGCCTTAGTCTACAGCATTACATTTCAGCTGAGCTATCACTATGTCATAGGAAGCTCATACACACTGCACAGGGTCAATGAGTGTGTAATACCTCAAAGGTAAACCTCTACTAAAATGACAAAACAATTTAAATTTAAAAACAAAGTAAGAACTATGAAAACAAATCAAACAATAAAATGTATAAAATCGATTTGCAATAAAAGTGATAAGATAATAAAAAGTAAAACAATAAGACAATAAAATGATAAATGATTAAAATGATAAATGAGCTAGGTAAGCTAAAATGCTCAGGAGCCAAACAGCACAGGACCATTTTTAGCATTATAGAAGTAATGACTTCACTCATGATAATGTTGATATGACCTATATATACGCTCCCATTACTGCTGATGTCTGGCGGCCCTCTTATTAGAGCCAGCCAGTGGGCCGGTTCCCCCACATCTCTGTTTCATGTGGTTTTAAAAGGACGGAAAACCCTTTGGAGCTCCATCCTCTCGGTGCATCACTTTAAAATGACAGGCATGCCTCATACAACATCACACGAGCTGGAGGCTATCCTAAAAAACAAGCAGGAGGAATGGGGGCAAGATGAAGATGAGAGAGAGGGAAGAACTAGCTCAGAATGGTGGGTAAAATCCCAGATTTCGTGTCCTGTAAGAGTGATTTTTTTAAAATTTGATCACTGGTACAATAACTATACCAGCTTCCAAAATGAAGTACATTTATTTATGTTTTAGTCCAGCTACATAAAAACTGAGAATTATATGATCAATTATATACCTTTTTTTTTTTAACAAAGTTTTTGTTTGTGCTTTAAGGTGAAGGACCCTTCTTTTCTATGATTCAGATCCAGGGATCCCGGGTTGTAAAATCGGGTGCTCTGTTCACAGCTCTGCATGGTTCCCCTCAGTCATTAATTTCCCTTCATTCTATCTCATAGATATTTTAATTTTATATTCTTTACCATATCTATATGCATTATGCTTTTGCATTTCCATATCAAAGGCCCTCCCTCTTCTTCTGGATGAGTGATGTCTCTGCGGGGTGTGAGAACACCATTTAAATGATCCAGCCCACAGGCCTCGTACAGATAAAAAGGAATTTCACTTTGCTTTTTTCATCTGTGCATCTTCTTCCCCCCTCTAAGTGTGGAGTAAATGGAGTGCATTAAAAAAAAAGAACGACAAGAACAACAACAACAATGCAAATTGTTGTTGATCTTCTTGTGTGATCTGAGTTTAACAAATTGCAAACAGGCCATTTTTAAATTGCTACTGTTTAGTCAAACCGGGACAAGAAGCAGCAGCTTCCCGCTGAGGCAAGGACCCTACTGACTAATACTCTCATTTCAACACATGTACCATGGGTTATGTACACTCTTGAAAAAAAATGTGTTCTGAGTGGAACCATCTCAGCTTCTTTGTTCTGTCCCTGTGGAAGAAAGTGTTCTAGGTGGAACCCATTCAAGAGGAACCCTTCTGGAACTCTTATTTTTAAGAGTGTTGGTATCAGAAAAGTCTACAAGTGCAGACTCAGATTTCACAGCCACTGCTTCTGTCCCTTTCATTTGGAGGTACTTGTCAGCGTTTCCCACCAGGACACTGCCCTCGTGTAATGCAAATCTCATCATGCAGCATGGGGGAGGTCATTGTTTTAATTGGAATTGGATTTAGCATTGGCTCATGTGGTCTGGAGCAAACACTGCTCCCCAGAGAAGACTGGCCCAACAGTTCAGAATCGATTCATAAGGCCCAGCTAGCTGATATTAAATCACTGCACTCTAATTGGCTAAATGTGTTTGAATTGAAGGGGATGTGTGTGAAAACAGCTGGAGTGATGAGCCCCTGTCTCTTCTGATGCGATGTATGGATTCAAGTGGAAGAAGCTCATTCTATCCCCATTCTTCCTAAATTAGGGCTGGCTGGGCGGAGCAGTTCATCCCTGCAAAAATCCATCCGTAAAGATCGCTTCTCATCACCAGTAAGGTTAGACATACGATCCGTGATCAGTCTAGCATCTTTAGAGATTCTTTAAAATCTGCCTTAGAGAACTACTGAACCCAGAGGTGTATTCAGCTAGATGCACTGGCACAGCCAACTGCAGCACATTGGAACAATGGTAGCTAAACAGCTCCTTTGAAATCCCACAAACTGAATCACTATTACCTTTAATCAATCAAAACTGTGTTGTGCTGGTACAAAGCTTTTTCCAGGCACACGATCACACGTCTTTCATCTGACATGATTCTGTTCATTGTGTCTTTATTAATTAACATGCTGACGGCTAAGCTTTATTTAAAATGACGTGCTTATTAATTATATCAAGTGTTCAAAAATTGGTAGAGGAGCTAGAAAAAAATGGTTAAGATAAACTGTTCACTGGTCACCACGTGCCATTGGAGAGAACTGGGAAAGAAAGAAGGTTGGTTTTGTTTTTCCAAAACATTGGTTTAAATTGTAACTAAGGGGCACATACACAGTAGCTTGTCAAACTGATCTCTGCATTAGCTGCAGGTGTCAGTTCTGAACATACAGGTAACAGGAAAAGGTTAAAGCAGGCATCTGTGAAGGTTTGCCTAGCCAGACATCCCTAAGGTGAGATGTTTGAAGTATTTGAAGTTTATAGGATATTTCACAGTCAGTCACAGCTGTTCACTGCAGTGCTCTGCATCCCAAACCTGTTAGTCTGAGTGCCAGCCCTGCTATTACCAGCTGTGGTCAGGTGGCCATACTGGTGAAGCAACAGTTGCCTCATCTTTGACAGGGAAAAATAGTGGATAAGCCAGTTAAACTCATGAGTCTCAATGATCACTAGCGACCTCTCCTGGCCAGGCAGGAACCTGCAGATAAACTGACTCTGCTTTCCTCTGACAGCAGGAAATTTGTGACTGGTGTAGCATATGACAGTCAATGATCAAAGGCTCATTGCAGCATGAACCAGAGGGGCATATATACAGATATCTTCTCAGTCTGAGGGAGAGGTTCCCTTTAAAACTGGCTGGTTGGGGCTTTAAAACTGGCTCTCCTCAGGTATAAAAAAAGGTTAAAAACAATTTAATATAAAGAGTAGAGAATATTTCACAGCTTGATTTTACTTGGTGGCTTGAAGCCATTCGACCGATACGAACAATGCCTCTGTGTAACAGCTTTGAGAGCCCTGATTGGGTTTGTTTATTCAAGGAAGAAAGGATTACGGTCAAGCATTTTCCACACGACTGTCAGGGATTTATTATTTAGAGCTCGAGAGCCCAACATGGCAGTGCATAATTTAGAGTGGAGCGAGCAAGAGGCAGAGGAAGATCGCTGCATTTTGATTTTCTCTATATATGTATATTTTGTGGGGAGTGGGTGGGGAGTTTGTCTGTTTTATGCATGTGCATCATTTATAAATGATCTAGTTAGACAGTTCTTTAAGGACGTTTGACTGGGAGAGAAGTGAATGCTGTTTGAAGCTCAGGGCTCTTGCTGTGTAGTATTGGAAGACCCAGGCGCCATTTGACCTATCGATTGCTCTGCCCAGCTAGCACGCTTTGACTCCTACAGCGGTACCAGGAAATCAGGGGGCTTCAATCCTCTGAATCTGCATAACCCCAGAGGGGGAAGGGAAATGGAAAGAGAACTCTGGAAAAAGAGATAGACATGCACAGGTAAAGGCGGTAGTCTAGAATGGAGTTGCACTGTTAACTCAGAGACAGCACTCTGTTAGCTGTTGTGTGTTAGCACTGCTCCCCCTTTGCTCTCAATAGCTGATAATTCTGAGCTATGAGCCAGAGTAGGAAATTAGCTCACGGCATGCACATTGGAAGCATTTAAGGTGCATTAAACAATGAGAATTCAAACTTACATGCATTGCACTCAACCAAAGAAGTTGACAGAAGTTGCATTTCAGAGCAGTATGGAAACACAGATGGGATGGGATGGAAGAATTAGATGGGAATTCTCTGAGCATGTGTCTTAGCTGTGAGCCACAGACAAACCATCAAAACTGATCACCCATTAAACCTTCAGTAATACTCACTCATAATAACTATGGCCTGTAATGTTTAGCCACCAGGTAGAACAGCCCGTTGAGAGATTGGGCTGCTGAGGCGTCCTGTGAGTCTCTGGAACTTGCTACACAAGTTGGGAAAGTGGGCTTCAGCTAAGCAGGTAGTGAGGAAGCATACTATCATGTTGCTGCTAATGCACAGGATAAGGATAGCAGATTTGGTCAATGTTTTGGAACTGACTGTTTGTGAGAACAGTGAGCATGGGTGGTAATTGGGGTGTTAATATAGTGGACATGGCTAAAATTGTGTGTGTGTGTGTGTGTGTGTGTGTGTGTGTGTGTTTGTTTGTTGCATTTGAGTGTGTGTGTGTGTGTGTGAGTGTGTGTGGGTGTGGGTGTAGGTAGGGGGGATACCACATAGAATAACTTCACAGTGGTGTCATATTTCTGAATCTGCTGCAGAATAACACTTGTCCTAACAAGCACTTACCATCACATTAGGGGTATTCAATTTCAATGAAACCTTAAAGATCAGTTACAGAGATGTCTACAATGCTTTCATGAACTGATTCTTTGCTGAAATACTGTAAGGTTTTGTTTCAATGACAGTCACTTCACTGCACAAGCTCTGTGAATGTAGCCTTTCTATGAACTTTATTTACTGGATTACATTTTTTTTGTTACATCAGTACTTTGCTCAGGTTCTCTTCACCGTTTATCTGAGTTTATTTGCATGCTCAAGCACAGGTAAGAATGACAGGAAGGGCAATGAGCCAAGCTGTCATACAGCCTGGCTGTGCTGTATCCACACTGAGGGAGGGGAAAGAATGACCTTCAGACAACCTGCTGCTGCCTTAATTGAATCTCATGACAGAGCGCTGGTGTATGCGTGAGTGTGTGTCTATGCATGTTTGTGTATTATTCTTTTTTTAATTCAGCCCCCCTTTTCCCCCCTTCATCTTAGCTGTCAGCCCCAGCAAGTGACCTCCTCCCTGGAGGTATCGGCCACTCATGTGACTCCCCCTATTTACATGGCAACTTGTCCTCACTTCTTTCTACACTGCAGATACCACACCAATCACATATTGTCTAGGGCTGTCATGGGAACACGTTTGACACATGAACCTGCAGATGCGTTTCCAGCCCAAAGAGTCTTAGGCAGCAGTGAGACTGATGACGCTGATGGCTGTGAACCTGTGATTCTTATCCTCATCTGCAGACGGTAATGGCACAGCTGGGACTCGAACACTCAGCCGCGGGTCGCACATCTGTCGTATAAATACAAGTTTTTACTCTGTGATCCACCTGATGGCCCAGTGCGCTCTGTATTCTACACAGTATGCGTGTTTGTGCGGCATCTGTGCATGTTTGTGCTCTCACAGGAAAAATGAAGAATCAGCATATTGAGCTATAGAAGCAACTTTATGCCTGGCACTTTCACTGGCTGACTGACAGCCTCTTCAAGGTTTTTTTTTTGTGTGGACACAGGTTTCAATCAGCATTTTTAAGAGGCTTTCCAGCATCTCCAAGCTTTTTCCCAGACCCTTATTTCCCCTGGCTGTTTTATACGCACCGCTGCACTGGCACAGTTATAGAGGAATAAAATAAAATGAGTTGGCCTTTGCAAGGTTTATTCAAAAATCACCTATTTATGTCCAGGGGGGGAGATGGCTTTTCTGAGACAAACATAATGTGAAGCGTCACGATTGTTCGGTTTTTGCCCTGATTAAAAAGGAAAGCCAGATGAGCACTGCGTTGCCATTTGCGATGTGCTTTCGTTTTTTATACCTCTTCCTCTCATTAAGAGAGGAGTGCAAAGTGAATGCAGAGCTGCCACTCAGGGGATATATATAAATGGTACCTGTGAACAGATGGCTGAGGGCACACAGAGCATGTGTACGAGGACACTAATTGCATTATTGGAAGTGATACTTGGCCTATAAAAGAGAATGGCATGCAGTTCCTCCATAATTACCGGTATTATCATGTGAATATTGAATAAAAAATCCGCATTTAATTTCATTCTTAACAGCAAACTATTTGTTTGCGCATTTGTTTGCTTGTGTGTAATCCCTTGTTTTTATCCTTTGACAAGGCGATGAAGTTGTGAAATGCTAATTTTGTTTGGATGTATAAATAACTTCCCCCAACATTGGTTTCTGGAGTCTGTCAGACACTTAGAACTTCCTAATTACTCGCAGACAGCTGTGCACAGTAACACATGTGACATTTGAAAAAGAAACACATCCTCAGATTTCACGTGTTTGTGCTGCAGTACAGAAAACCTCAACCAAGCCGGTATTGTTACTGTCTCAGCTCATTTACAGGTGTAATGCTCAAAGCAGCCAAAATCAGCTCCAGCGACAGCAGGTACATTGACTGAGATGTTTTACAATGAACCAAGATCCTACTTTATGAGGTCCTGTTTTTGTTTTTTTTAGTTTGTAGGTAACAGAGAGAGGTATTACAAACATAGGGAAGGGTACAGCAGTTCAGTTTACGACCAATATTTATTTTTTGCAGAGCAATGCTGTAATTAAATCAGAGAAACATCATTCATTAGTATATTCAGGTACTTCTGTGGCTGATTACCTCTCATTAAACCCCTTAATTTCCTAAAACAATCAGATTTCCACTCATTGCCAACAAGCATATTCTCATACCAAACATCAATATGAATAACTTGTAATTCCCTTTCTGCCAAATTGCCTGTAATTTCAGAACAGCTGTAGTAATCAACAAATACAAAACAAAAATCCAACGCGCCTACAATGAGCTGGAGAGCAGAAGAATAGGTTGTCTTTGTCGATTTCCACATTTCTTTTGTTCCGCAGCTAAATTATTCAGGCTTAGCTGCATGCACACTCAGCAAACTAAGCTGCCTATAGAGGTGTAAACTGAGGCGAGGATGACCTCTCCTGCCACTGGATTAGGTCCAGGTTCAAGTCCACCTGTGTAAACTCAATAAAAGGGTGAGCCACTGTTCTCGGCCCTCTCATGCCTGGCTCGGATGCCTCAGAGGAGGGCATTGATCCCACTGGCTGCTGGCTCTGCTGGACTCCATTCACCTCCATACACGGTGTAATCTTCCATTCTTTCTCTCTGCGGGGCCAGTCCAGAATTAGCGTTCCTCGGTGTTCATTAATTGTTCTCTCTTCTCATCTCGCACTTATGACAGGTAGCATGGAGTAAGTGCTGAGTCCAGCGCAGAATGTGCTGACCTGTCCTTCATGATGGGTGGCTTCAGTTTCCAGCTCACTCTATTTAGCCAGTCCATGGATTTTTCTGTATCTCTCTCTCTCTCTCTCTCTCTCTCTCTCTCTCTCTCACACACACACACACACATGCACACGGTAGGCCTGCAGCCTGGGGATGATCATAAATCAAAATGGCTCAACTTCCTGAAAGGGCTCCTCAAAGCAAGATGAATCAGACTCTGAACAGATGGTAAAAAACGCATTTAGGAGACTGTTGATTTCATCTTGCATCAGTTCTCTACTATGTTTTGGTACTGGACTGATGATAATAAATCTCCTGTCTCATTTTAATGTTGGCTCCTGTGTACAGCTTGCCATAACTGAAATCAAATGATGGATATGTTTGCAATGGCAAGTGGCTCCAGGGTGATTTATGTTCAAAATAGTGTTTAAGGCACCACATGTATTCCACCACCATACATATATGTAGTACATTTGTCTCCTTCATTCATTTCCACTGACAGACATGTCCTTTTCTTTAACTTATAAGTTGTGATGGGCAGTATTTCATTCTCAGAAGACAGCAGGAAGGTCCCTCTTCATTACCCCTAAGAGAGCTTCCCATACCAGTCAGAGGTGAAGGGTTTTCTCTAATGGGGAGAATCTGTCAGTTTTAAAGATTAAGGTGTACCCCAGTTGTATCTGAGACCTCTCCCCAGGTCTGGGTTTATAGACCGTACATCTGTGCTTGATCCACTGTCTTAACGAGATTTGGGGAGGGATGGTGGGGTGGTGGGGTGGTGGGGGGGATAAACGCGGGGTTCCCGTTCTGACTATAACGTCCCAAACCTCCCTTTTCAATCGTCTTTCACAAGCCGAGAGCTGATCCTTCATTAAGCCTCTCCTCAAACTCTTGCCCAGAAAGCCTCGGGGCTCAGCATCTCTGAGATTTCCATCCCCTTTGGGATCACTTGCCGTTTTTAGGGTGGAAAAAAAGTGATGAACACATTTAACATAAGTTCAGGCTCAACAATCGCTATTTAAAGCCCTCTAAAACAATGGAAACTTACAATGTGGTTGCTAGAATAAGGTCTCGAGGTTAAGACAGGGTGAGAGTTAGAGATTCACAGCCAACTTTTATGAGTCTTCCTGCTTGCTACCTCTGAGAGGTGACCGTTTAGCTAATCATTCTGTGTTGGAGCTGAGCTCTGAGAGAGCCAGATATCTGTGCCACATCACCCTCTCCTATGCTCTGACTGCTCCCACAGGGACAGGTAATGAGGATTTAATACTGCGCTCTGATCACATATCAGAGTAACTGCTCCCTGATCCGATGACTAAGAGATCCCTGAGTGACAATGTATGAGGCACTAAAACATCGATTTTATAATAAAACCGAAACGCTAAAGGGCAAAACCCATTATTTAAGTACTGTTTTTTCCATGTACCTAAAAGGTGAATCTTAGTGCCCTCCAGCACACAGAGAACTGCTCCCCCCAAATAGGGTGTACCAGCTCAAAGCCACGTTGTTAGTCCCTTCGGTCTGTTTGTTAACATCAAAGAGGGTTGAACTGTCACTTTGGCTGCTGTCTGTAGTGGTCTCAAATTCAGTGCCATGGAGGGCCATATGTATATGCTGGACTTTACTCACTCTTGAGCAGATTAGATTGTTTTTTGGGTTATCCTTTTTGTTATTCTTTTGGTTTGGACATGAAGCATATAAAGTAAAATTAGTTATTTGTTAACTAAATAAGCATTGTTTAGTATGTACTGCATCGTCTCAGAAAATGCGCACTTTTACATGGCTGAATGCATAATTGAACTGAGTATGACAACACTGATTTGGAGAACTCTGGCCTATAGCTTTTAAGGACAAGACGATTTTACTGTTGGTTAGAGGTGGGCAGGTGAAGCAGCGATAGTCACCACTGTCCTTTTTGCTTTCCTGTGGAAGGTAAGGTGATAGCTGTCAGCTGTTAGCATTAGCCATCAGTGATACCTGTGGGAGGTGATGGTGTGAGGGGCCACTGATGGCTAATGCTAACAGCTGACAGCTGTCACCTTACCTTCCACAGGAAAGGAATGGCTTCTACAGTCAGTGCCCAGCTCAGGGTTCTCTCCTCATCCACTGCAGCTCACAGTGGCAGAACTGGTAAAGCTCCAATGCAAGCTTTTTTGAGCAAAAACCTGAAACCTCTGCTTTCCTAAATTCTTCTGTGTAAATTTCTTGAGTGGGAAGATAAAAAAGTGAGGCAGCAGTAAAGTGAAGAGCCGTACAGACAGTCGCAGGAAAAGAACAGCTGAAGGTGGAGGCCTAGGAAGGTGAGAGGTTTGAATGGTGTGGGAATGTTAAGACTGTGGAAAAGAGGACAGGTTATTTTTATTTTCAAAAACTGTCAAAAATATTGTAACATTTAAAAAAAGTGCAGGTTTTGCATATTGTTTCTCTGTTCCTCATACAGAATTGTTTAGTCTTTTTGGCCTTCTTACTGACAGCTCACTGTTATGAGGGGAATGGCAGAAACGCCATAAGAAAACTGGCCAGTCTTAGATGGTCAGTAGTGTATTATTTCAGTTATTTGGTTTACAGCGATCTGTTGCTGTTTTCTGTTAGCTGTTTTCTGCCTGCATGTTTGAGAAATGCATTTTAGTCAGAATGTGCGAAGGTGACTGCGAGCCAAGACAGAAGCAAATTCTGCAGGACCATATAAAGTTTTGACAGGTGCAGCCAGGATGAGATCTGTAAATTTTACCCCTTACTTTAAAAAGTACAGGACATTTTGCACTGAAATATGTTTTGACTACAACTATAACAAATCTAGAAATTTAAAAATCATGGTGTATAGGTCTTCTCTATAGTGCAGCTACTTACCAAAATAAATCAGTGAGATGGATTGAGTGTGTTATATTCATTTTCAAACAACCGGTTTTTGTTGTTGATTAGTCTGACAGCACAGTTTCATGACATGCGGATAAAAAGACCATGAAATTGAAAAATGACATGAAAACAAATGAGACAGTGAAAGAGAGAGAGATTGAGAAATAGTTACTGAAGGGAGGAGAGATGGGAAAGAGACAGCACAAAAGAGGGTAAGATTAGAGAAGGCTTGAGAGAGAATTGGGAAGAGAAATAGGAGAGAGAGGGAGGGATTGAGAGAGAGAAAGGGATAGAGAGATGTTTTCCCATAGTGCTCTCACAATGCTACAGCACAGCCAGTGTATTCTCGCTGTGCATGTCTTTCCGGGCTGTCACGGTGGCTGCAGTCAAACCCAGGAGCCAAGAGGCCTTTAGATGTAAAATAACGAACTCTAGTGAAGAAGCAGCTCCAGGAGTTTCTACACCGACTACAATTCATCAAGCCGGGGAGACAGCCTGCCAGCACCTCCCTTGGGTCCCTTTCTGCACCCCATTTACACGGAGCGCCATTCACACTCCACTTCCAGTGGAGTTTGTCAGCTGACCCGCAGAGCCGAGCAGTTTGGAGGAGCCAGGGGAGGATGGTGTGTCAGATGGAATTTCGTGCACAGCAGGACTGAGGAGCAGTGAGGGATCAGAGCTCTTGACCCGTGGGTCAGAATATCAGTGGGGTTCTGAGGCAGAGGTGGTATTCATCACTACTCTGAATAAATAAGAATAAATACAGCGAGTACAAACACTACTGAAATGAACTGTCAAGCTATGGTGGGTTAAATTGGTGCCAGGACTTCCCTTTGAACTGCAAATTACGTTATAGGAGCAGCAATACAGTTGATGGATCAAGGTGCATTTTGCATTGTATTCATCAGAAATCGGTCCTTCCCCTGGGACATAATTATATTTAGATTTAGATTTATCACGTTTATTCAAATTAGATGCAATTATAATGTAGGGTAAATAATGCATGTCTGGATTTAACCCTTTGATCCCACAATTCTTAATTTGTGTCCCCAGAGGTTTTCTCACTGAATGCCCATCCACACACCCCCTCCTCCCCTTGCACTCTTTCACTCTATCCCTCCATCCCTCCACCTCCTCCTCTCTCCAGCCATGCATGACCTCACTGCGGAGCCCCCTCTCTTTCCCTCATTTTTTTTCCCCCATGTTGCTCATCCATCATCTCGTGGGCCAGCTGTCTGCGGTTTGCCTCTAAATTACGCTCGTCACCATCATTTCCTCGTTGTTAATGCTCTGTTTCCTTCCCCGAGCCTTGTAAAACAAAGTACCAGAACTTCTGTGCCAGATTACCTTGTGCTTGGCCCCCCACCAAGGCCGAGCTACCAAAGGCAGTTTTCAGCAGAGCGGCTGTCTTCATTAAGATTAGCCGGTAACAATTAGCTGCTAACAATTTGTTCCTGATTTCTTCCCCAGTTTAGAATGGCTAATTGTACTACTTGAGTCAGGAGTGTAGCACATACAGCCCTTGCATGGAGAGCTGATTTTAAAAATGAGCTCTGCTCTTGTGATTTCACTTGTGAGTCAAGGACAATTTTTCACACTATAGACTGAATACCAGTCTATAGTGTTCACCACTGGTCCAGTTTTCACTACTGGTCCTGCAGGCCTGCAGGGTATCCTGGTTTTTTTTTCTTCTTACCTGGTTGTGGAATATAAGGTTAAAACAAAAACCAGCATACACTGAGGACCGCTGCAGTACACTATACTAAAAACAGAGTAACCACTGATTGGATGGGGGTGTGTTTTTGTCAGCCCAGCAATGGAAAAAAGGTTCAAATTAAAGGAAGCCTTGGTTGTAATTAATTATGGGGGAGCTAAAATAGTTGAGCCTGAAACGTGGTGCTTACATTAATGCCATGCACCATTAATGCTGCTTGCCCTTGCCTGCACTTTCCATTTGGATGTCCTATAGGATCCTACAGTGTGGTGCATTTTTCATCATTAGGAATTTCACCAGCTCAGCCTAACTGTGTGATGCTCAAGTACCATTACTGTCATTTTTGGTTGGGCAAGCACACAAGGTCATGTCAAGGGCACTTTTAGGGTCCTTCTGTCATTGATTTCCAATGCTTAACCTTATTGCTATCAATGAAACTTTATGTGTGATCATGGCTTGAAATTGATTTTAGTGCTGCTTGATCAAGTTTGTAAGTATTAGAAAATGATTTATAGGAAAGCATATTCTGGGTGTACAGCGGAAAATGCACAGTAGGTAAATGCTCCGCAAAAGGTTGGTGATGAATGCTGGGTGCATCCAAGCAACCATTTTAGTTCTGTTTCTCTTTTTTTTCTCCTTAGGGGACAAATTTAGATGCCCTTGGAAATAATAGTCTCTGTGTAGCAGGGCTGCGTTGCTTTACAGTATCTCTCCATGGCTGTCGAGTCCGCTGCCTTGCTCTCATGCCTGAAACTGCTAACACCACTGTGCCTCGTCACAGGGAAGTTTTTCCAGCCAAGAGAGCATATGTGCTATGTTTCTCCAACCCCCAGCTCCTCCTCTCATTTAAAATCACCGAGGATATATATTTTTAAAAAGAGTAAATATTGGCCTGCTGCATTGCTTGTCTTGTTCAGACACTGTCGCCGAGCTGACAGCCCTGCAGAGTGATGCTAATTATGGGATGGAGGCATTCGGTTGACAGGGATTGTCCAAATCTAATCTCTGCTGTTCCAGGCGTCCACAGTCTGCCTGCACAAGCTGCACATGTAGGGTCTTTCTCCCTATGTCTACGTCTCTGGGCTGTGAATGCTTAGACTGTGGTGTGAGAATAGAATGACATATGATTCTGGAGGAGAGCAAGAGGTTGTCTGCACACTCTCAGACTGATAGCAAAGGTTGCGGTTATCAGCTTGGTTTGTGAATACGCTTGGGTATTCCAAACGCATGTGCACGTGGTTACAAGCAGACAGGAACAGGCACCCTCATGACTAGAGGACTCACTCTTACATGATAATACCACCCTGGGTACCACCCTGCTGAACATATCCCTTCCTGCTTGACAGGCCAAATCTCCTCCCTCTTTTAGAAAAAAATCTTCTTTTTAGATATTTAGTAAATATATTCAACAAAACTAACTGTATTTTGAACTACCAATAATGTAAAGGAAGTGTGCTTGCTTTCTCTTTGCTGAATGGAGACCGGATGTAGATGGAGAGATGTGTGTGTGCACAATGTGTTTATGCATGTGTGTGTTTATAAAAAAAGACTGCATGGTGGCACTGTGTGCATGACCAGAGCCTAGAGTGCTCAGAGAGAGTGTTCTTACATGTGATATTTTTTTAAAGCCATCTCTTTAAAGCATTCAGGATCAGTTCAGATGCTCCCCCCCCCCCCTTTGGTTAAAAGTGCATTCAAGTTTACCAGCATCCCTTGCTCTTCTATTGTGATGTTTTTTTGGGATGCTGTATCTCTAAGCAGACCGGGTTTGCCTGGCCCATTGGAAGCCCTGAAACATCAAGGCTAAAGTAGAGCTGGGAATATCCCAAGCTAGTCTCTGAACAACTAACCCAATTCTACACAATGCTCACACTGCAGGGGGGGCTCTGAAATAAAATTACAAAGCAGTTTACTTATTGACCAATGGGAGGCCTCTTGTTTTCTCAGCCAATCAAATGATTCCCTTGGTATCACAGCACCTTAATCTCCTAGATTAATGCCACCAGGGAAACAGATATAATGTGGGATGCAGTGTGTTTTATTGTACTTCTGTACCCAAGGAAACACAAGTCTACTTCAATATAAGAGCCATTTTTCTGGCCACCGTGTGTATGTGGGTCTAATGTTCAATTTCTGGACATTATCTGTGTTACAATTGCCAACTTGGCACTCCAGTAGAAACCTTGTCATTTCCAATATAAAAAGTGTTCTGGTTCAGAGGAAAATGGACCATTGTGAAATTGAGCTTTGAGGAAATCATTTTACAAAAATTGCTTTAAAGAAAAGCAAACTGCTCACTGGGAGCGCTGTTGTTTAACCCGGCGACAGATATGAGTTCTTTAGAATCTTGAGGTATGAGTGTTGATCTAGGATCAGATTTCATCCTATTGACCTCTGAATCTTATCCACAATAAGACAGAAGGGTGAAACTGATCCTAGATCAGCACTCCTGCTCTGAAATGCTTTATGAATATGGGTCCAGGTCGATTGAACTCTCCTGCCCATAGCACAGGTAGTTCTGGTGCCCTCAACATTGACTTATGGCACAGTCATTCCTAACTTTTGTGTGTGTGTGCTTTAATGCATCTCTCTGTGGGATGCTCTAAGTCATGTATTCAAATGGATGTTTCAGCTTGGTTGTGTCAGCAGCCTTGGCTCATGCCAGCCCATGCTGCTGCAGGAATTTCAAACCACCCATCACCAATTAACTTCATCGATCTTCAATGCTGACGCCGGCCAACCTGAATAATTCAAGGTTGTTGGAAAAAAGACCCGGAAGGAAGACCTGCATGGCTTTCGTTTTCTGTCACGCCAGGCAGTTGAACTTCCAGCAGTGTGTGAAAATTGAGCACCCCTGTTTATTGATGGATCCATGGGAGGCCCACTACTGTACAGACAGTACCGGGCCTCACTAGAAGTCTTTGCCGCTGGTGACGGCTGATGCTTTTTTTTTTTTATATTACCCTGGAATGTTTGCACCTCATCTGTCAGTGAGGGGGGGCTGTCTGCGATCTGTGATCATTCATTTCAATTGCCAAGTGCGACCGGGGGCGATTTATAAACTGTCTCTGCACAGATGTGCGGAGCTAGGATCAGTTTTGAATTTTGGTTCGTAAAGGGTAAGGCAAGAATACAAACAGGGGAAACGTGATCCCAGATCAGTATGGGGCATTGTGATGCATTTGTGCAACTCGAGGCATTCCTGGGTGTGATGGGGAGGGGGGGAGCCACTTATAGAGAGCCTCAGGGACATTAAGTAGATCGTAAGGGAGATGACGAATGGTCCGAGAAGGGAGGGAGGGGGGGATGTGTGGGCCGCCTCTCCGCCAGGAACAAAGGAAAGATGAAGAGAAGGCAGACAGGCAGGTCCCAGAGACGGGAGCCATTAATCTAAAACCAACAAGCCAACACACCCGGACAGCCTCCCGTCTCCACTTCGGCGGGACAACAGCTGCAGCAGGACAGCTCGAGCATCGGCTTCATCACCGACCCAAATTACTGCCTTTGTTTCAAGCGTTAATGGTGGTTTACGGCAGCTGCAGCGCTGGTAATTCTGAATATTATTGCCTGCGACTTATTAAAAAAAGAATGACACAGAAATGGGACCGCAGTTGCCCCATGCTGCTGTCAGTGCAAGATTGTGATTGTGAGATTAAATCTAGATTCAGCGGTTCCACCTAGCAGTGAAATTTAGCCCACCTCAGCCCTTTCTTCAGTACCTTTTCTAGCTCTGTGTGGTCCAGGTTTTAAACAGACCCGAACCCCTCAGTAAGGGTCAGTTAAAATGTTTAATTTATTTACTTTGCTGTCTTATTTAGGTGCTAATTAACACATTAAGAACTACAAGCAAAGCAAACAGTGTTGTAATTCACCATTACAGAAGGAATTTCACGACCGCTTGCATTACCCCAAAGCCTAATAAACAAAACACATCAGTCCTTGATCTGTGCTCAGGAAAGTGCTGATTTGGTTCTCCAGTTCCAGAGTCTGAGGCTGAATGCGCAGTTTCACAGTAAATCTGAGCTGTGGGATCCCAGGTCCACGCTAAAGAGGTAGAAAAATTGGACATTTTAATTGCATAGTACAATTCTTAAGAAATCTCAAAGCACTTAAAGAGCACAATATCATAACAACCAAAGAAAACGCAATGAGGACAATGTTGTTATCGCACACAACCATGTGAACCGCATGTAAAATGATGTCAGCATATTATAAAACAACTTCACTATGTAGAATGTCACTGTATAACTTCTAAACATAAATGTATAAATGGGTTTTATGACTTTTATAAGGTCAGTGTAGGTGCAAGGAGTAAGTGTATCCCATGTATTAATAGTCACATGACTTAGGTGTTTCCAGACCTAGCGTAGTCCAGTTTGTTTAGCGTGGTGGGTCTTATATGACCCTCAGAATAAGGTTCTACAGAGAGCCTGTGAGTGAAATCCATATCAAAGGAGAACATTTATGGGTTCCCCCAGCAGGACAAGCGTAGAACTCTTTAGGAACCTAAATATGAGTGTATGTGCTAAATGACTGTTGTGTATTGTGTCTCTCACATGTAGTGTGTCTCTCCCTATCTCTCTGTCTCAGGCCCCAGCAGTGTGATTGACGACCCACCGCCCCACAGGGTGACCGCGCACACCAACGACACGCCCCGGGCCCCCAGCCGTGGCAGCCCCTGCCCCCCAACACCCCAGCTCCCATTCGCCGCGCCCTGGTCCCCCAAGCGCGAGGATCCCCAGTGGGTGAGTGGCCTGGTCCCAGTTCCAGTTTGGGGATCACCTGTAGTTACCATGCCTTTCATGCTGTAGTGGCTCTGTGTTGTAGAGTGAAGAAAATTGGGTCACTCTCTCACCAGTCTTTTTTAGTTTTAGTTTTCATCCAAATGTGTTTTATCTTCACTGATCTGGTTGGCTGTATTCTGAGATGCTATGAATAGTCCTTTGTGCCAGATTTGTGTATGTTTTTTTTTTTTTTTGAAAGAAGCAACATGAAAACATTGAGGTTTGTACTGATAATTTGGGAAATACAAGGGATATATATTGTATAGAAATTCCTGTGAATCTCATCGCCAGTAGTATTCCCTGTCCACACTCTCAGGGTGTGATCACCTGGTGCCTAGAAATTCCAAGAATGTTGGGTAATCTGCTCTGGGCTGAAACCCCCAGACCAAGTTTCACTCTGCCACCTGTAGTCCCCGGGCACCCAGCTCATTTAGACTGGGCTAATTAATATGCAGGCTGGTTAATTAAACCTGCTACAGGAAGCGTGATTGGACGCTCCGGGAAAGCGGTTGATCAAAGGCAAACATACGTGTAAATATTTGTGCATGCACACATGCGCTCATCAAGTTCAGATTCATCAGAACTGCTTGCGGATACACACTTTTCTCTGCAGCTCAATTAGTTAGGCAATTAAATCCCAATTAAGTAGTTAAGGCATTGCTTGAAGCCTTATGCTATGGGAAGCCTTATGTTATGGGATAATCTAATTAAAGAAGACCCGACTCACAGGGTTACAGCAGCGTGAATAGGGTGAGGTGGGGAGACACAGTCATTGCCCGCAGTCGTATTTAAAATAGCAGTTGAGGTGATTAACTCCACCTGTTGTAGGAAAAGGGTGTGTGATCTGATATGAGTGGCGGCAGGGATGTGATAGGAAGCAGGCCATTGGGGATAAAGCACAGAGTAGCAGAGCGTCTCTCTCCGTGTGCGACAGCGCGGTACAGTTATCAGCACAGTCTCTGTAAGCCATCCCAGCTTGGCAGCACTGAAGGCTCAAAGCCGTTGAGTTTCATCCTACAGCACTGCTCTGTGCCTTGTCCTTCTCTCTGTCTCTTTTTCCATTTCCCTTCCTTCTTCCCCCTCTCCAAACCTCTCTCATCTGCGCTGATTATCACTTCCCCTTCTGCCCATTCCACTCTAAACCCCTCACTTTGTCTCCTCTTCATTCTCTTCCACTCTGTCTTTCTCTTTCCTACCTTCTCTTGTCACCTTCTGTCTTTTTCTCTGTCTCTCTGCCTTAATCTCTCCCTCCTACCCTCTGTCTCCCTCTTTCTTTTCGTTCTCCCTCCTACACCCTCTCTTTTTCTCTCTGCCTTTTATCCTTTTTTCACCCCCCTCCTACTGTCTCTGTATCCTTCTCTCTCCCCCTCTCACTCTCTCTCTCTCTCCCTCCATCCCTCTCCAGCGAGAGTGGGTGCCTCCAGGCTCTGTCCCAGCAGTGGTCTCTCTGCTCCACACTGATAAGTTCTGTGTCAGCCAGATCACCGTGGGGCCCTGCGGCTGGTGCTCCAAAAACGCCCCCTCCCATCCCCCTCCTCCCCCCGTGCCCTGTCCCACTCCCTCCCTGGGCCTGCCCCCTCCACGTTTCCCTCCCCTGGCTTCTCCTGCTCCCACTCTGCACACACCCAGTGACTGTGCCAGGACTCTATTTTGCTCCCATGCCCTGGCTCTGGCCAGGGACATTGTTAAGGGCACTAAAATGAGATTTATTGTGATGATGCACATGTACTTTCATTAGTGGAAGTATGATACATTTGTCCATGAATGAGCCTTGAGTTTTGAAAATTGTGTTTTTGTGGAAGCATGAACATCACCAGCTGTTGAAGAGCTTCGAGAGTGTAGCTGGAGATATGGGTCATACCCCATTATAAAATCAAGATGCTTGCAAAATTCTGTATGACCACAGATAGGACTTATCACTTATCACTACTCCCCATTTTTGCTTTTTGAGTGACAGTGCCAGAGAATGAGTTGGACACCTTGCACCAAAATACACCCCCGCTTCTCAGCTGTCTTGAATATTTATGACTATACCTTCATTGCTACAGTACCATCTATTGCAATAATTGAATCGTAATGTTTGAGTCCTGGGGTCAGAAAAGAGGAGGAAAAAGAGGCTCTTGAGTGGCCCTTTTCTGCCCCAAACCTTTTATCTCAGACAGATCACTGTGTTGAGGGTGCAGGATGCACAGCGCTGCTACAGTTTATTCCCACATGGGGACCACTGCAGCAGCACGGGCCGGCGCTCCTTTGGGAACAATGAGAGAGGAACGCTGGCGCCACCTAGTGGCCCATTTAAATAAATTTGGATTGCACAGACACTAAACAATAGCAGGCTTGTGGCAGTTTATCCAGGTTAGTTTTAGTCACATTGTTAAAAATGTGTTGGTTGCATAGTTTGGTGTGTCCTGTCTAATACAAATTTCTTTTTCATATTCTGGTAGCATCTGCATGAGATACCTCTGGAGTAAATACTTCTGCATTTGACTCTGACTTGACTGTATTTTGTATATTCTTGATTCCCATTGGAATTGATTGATAGATCGTCATTTAGCTACTGTAACTAAGAAAGGGGTATAATAAGGCTGAAGCTGTTTGATAAATGTAGTTCATTTTAAGCTGTTTAATTGGTGTGTGTATTGGCTTTCACAGCCTCCAGGAAGGAGATACAGAAGGATGTGGAGGTCGCCCGGCCTGCGGTGTCCTCCCCAAAGAGATGTGCAGTGGTGTCACCCAAGCCCCAGTCCCCAGGTGAGTTCTATGAGTCCTTGAATGAGTGTTCTGAAACTCTACCTGAGTGTTATGAATCCTCATTTGACTCCCCAGCTGAGTGTTCTAAATCCATATTGAAAGGGGTCTGAATCTCCATCCCAAGGTGAGTAGTCCAGGTCTCTGAGTGGTGGTTGTTTGCCTCATGACATGAGGTTTCTGGATATACAGGAGAGTGTTATGACAGTTTACTTGTCGTACGGGGTTTGTTGAGGTAAACTTGCTTCTGGTTTCAAGGTTCAGACAAAGAATTCTCTGAGGGCCACCAGAACAAGGAATATGGAGCCCTGTGCTGGGGGAACACTCTCAGAACTTATTCACTAAGGGACTGCCCCCTCCCTCACACGCAAAGCCCACTGTGACAGATTCTGCTTTCAGCTTCCTCCAGCTTTGTACCTTGAGAAGCACAAGAACACAAGAACACATAATGATGAGAAGAGGCTATTCACCCAAACCAGAATAATACCTCCCAATATTAGTTTGGAATTTTCCTTCACTAATTTCCTCTTATGCCCCCCTGGTTGTGCTGTTAGCAGAGCAGGCCCATGTAGCAGAGGGGCTGAGTTTATATGAGTTCAGGCATCAGCAGTCCTCCCACTCTTCACTAGACTGGGACTCATTAGCACCGCTCTGTCGAGGCGCAACACTCCGGCTTTTATAATAATCTATTGTTATAATAATCTCCTTTCTGACATTCCCCTCAGTAATGCAAAACCCAGAATCCACCCACATGAAAATAAAATATCCCCCGTTGTGATTCATCTCTTCACAAACACCTTAGATTTTAGTTTCTGGTCTCTGAATCTCCATTTGGCCCACAGCACTGGTCCAGTCTACTTTCCCCACGCTGAGGAGTTCACCTGTGCTTGGGACATATTTATATTTTCCCTTGCCCGCCTCTGTTGTCTTCCAACAAGACAAATTTGCCCCATCTGTCCCTCCCCTCTCCATATCTGAAGGGAGAAACTCCCTCTCGTCTTCATCAGAGCAGAGCGCCTGGTCTCCACACCTCATTACCTGGGACAAATCCGCCCAAAGGTTGCCATGGAGATGTTTCCCTGGCTGCCAGGTAACAGCTATATGTTTTGTAGTCAAGCCAGCTTGTCTACCACCACACAGATTGTGTGAGACTCCAGACCTGGAGGGCTGCTGTGTCTGCTAGCTTATATCTCTGTGTTTTCAGCATTTTAAATATTTAATTTAAGTCACTAATTGGCTAAAGGGTTCACGTGCCTTGTGTCCGAGGGCTGAAACAGGGATCCCTACGGGATCATGCCTTTGGCATCCCTGCCTCGCAGTGTTGAGTAACTGCCCCTTACACTGTGCCGTGAGACACCATGTGCAGAGATGAACACAGGCCGTGGCATCGGCGCACGTCAGGGCGGTTTGGGTCCCTTTGATTTATGGCTCCGGTGCGGCTCCCGATGCCTGCTCTGGCGTTTTTATTGAGTGCTCTGGAGGAGACTGATAGATGAAACATGCCGCAGTGCCACAGCGGTTATTTGTGGTTCAACCTGAGAGATAAAAATGTAACTGGATCATATTTACGGTTGTGGTCATTTTTACTGTCTGCTTTCCCTTCCTCTGTGTATATTTAACCTTGAATGTGTTTTCTCACAGTAAATTACATCTTGTGGTGCCTCAATACTTGGCTTTAAATATTAGCTTCAAAGATGTGCTGAAGCACAGAGCTAAATTAATTATCACCTTTGCTCGGTTGTCTGTTGGTGCATAATTGAAGGCTTTCTCTAGTAGTCGAGCAGGATTTCATTTCTCACACTGTCAAAACTTAGTGTCTGGCTGTCTGTCACACAGGAATAGGCATGTGATGATTTGGAGCCGTAGTCATAAAGCATGTAATAACAGGACCACTGATCTGGGATCAGTTTATCCTTCTAGCTCTCAACAGAGAGTTATGATTTGGACAGAGGAAACTTGATCCTAGATCAGCGATTCTACTCTTAGACCTTGTACGAATGCAGGACTTTGACTAGGATGTCTCCAATCAGAGAAGGACAGATTGAGGAAGGGGTGAGTGATGGAGGGAATGAGAGGAGATGGGAGATAGAGAGAGAGAGATGCAGAGAAAATTTTCCTGTAGCTGCAGGCCATGTCTCCATGCCGGTGTGCAAATATCAATACAATTTAGGGGAAGAGTTGATTGAGCATCCTGAATGTCAATTGCCCCTTATTGTTTGCGCACGAGGAAATGTGCTCCAATTCTCACCTGTTTGCCCAATTCCTCCAATCAAATTGCAGGTGTAATTGATACAGATGGGCCTGGGTGGTGGGGAATCGTTAACGGCATTAAGCTGCTGTTCTCAGTCACTGCGGCACACGCTCTCTGTGTGCTAGTACGCCAGGCCCTGCTTTACCCCACATCTCATTTTACAGTAATGAAGCCCATGGATCATCCTGTCCCCGATTCAGCTCAATAAAGCACCGGCGCCGGTCCGATTCATCATGGAATTAGATGCGCAGTTTATCAGCCGTCGTCACGGTGATCTTTGCATGGCTGCTGCTTGCTTCGGGTTGGCCGTGGCTCTCCAGTCCTTTGCACAGTAACTTCACTGACCTTTGTCAGTTTAAGAAATATGATCACTTGTATCTAATGGTACTGAAGGGGTTAAAGCATGCATATTGTGCAGTTTTATACATAATAAATATAATGATGGAAACAGAGTACTCAGCCCCCTAAGCTCATCAATTACCTACAATCTGTAGGGTATCCATACGCCATCAGTACTGCTTGGCCTGGAAAGCTGTTCACAGCACTGACAAGACTTTGTGTAAAAAATTGCTGCCTGATAAAACTTTGTAATTTACCCTAATTCATTTCCATGGAGAATGGAGATTCCCAGTGATGCTCCATGGTGTTTTTTGGAAAGTGGGTCAAAGCAGGTTTGATTTTAAAGATAGATTTTCTCTGTCTCTGTCTCTGCCTCATCCCCCACTCTCTCTCCCATCCTGACAGTGCACATGCGTCAGAAGCCGGCGGCGGCGCGGAACAGCGTGGCGGGTGGAGCCCCGCGGGCGGATGGCGTGCAGGTCGCGCGGGACTCTGAGCAGGTGGCGATCCAGAAGCTGAGGGAGCGCTGCGAACAGGCCAAGCAGCTGCTGGGCCTGCAGGCCGAGCTCCGGAAGGCCACATTGGGCCTGGACGTCTTTGCCATCAGCACCCAGAACTTCAGTCAGAAGGTACAAGCCCTGAGGGTCCTGCACCATGGAGTGCTGACCACCCACTGCCTGAGCAGTGAGCACCAAACCTGTTTTAGCATGGAAACACCCAATATTCACAACAAACAGATTCCCCATGTGTGAGACACACAATCTAAGGACTGGTTGCTAATTCACACAACCTAAAATATCCTACACTTCAGGTATGCAAAGGTAAGGCTATTCTGTAGCTTTGATGGCTAATTTGGCTGATTTCTAAAAGTGTCCACATGTCACTACAGTCACAAGCACCACTGGTTAATCTCCATATATTTTTGGTATCATGATACCTCACTCTTATCCTTTAAAACAGAGCAGTGCCCAAAGCAGTGTAGCAGAACAGTCCCATTGAGAGCGCAGCAATACTGAGGTAATTAGCCTTGGATGAGATACAGTGCTCCAAACTCCTGCTTTTCTTGTCCGTAGTTGATAGTTTTGTATTGTACCGCGCTGCTGGTCCATGACGATTGAGTGAGTCTCCCTGGGAATATGAGGTGAGGTAACATTGAGTAAGAGAGCAGATGTGTGCCATTATGGGGGACAGCTGAGGACAGGCTGAGAGAGAGTGCTGAAGAGGGAGAGGGCGCCCTCTGCTGTCCACTGTATGGAATGGTTCATGAGTAATTGTGATATCTGCCCTGTTGGGGTGTTTAGGCGTGTTGTTTGATGGTTTTTCTTCTTGCTGTTTTTTATTGTAATTCAAATTCAAATTCACATCCACTATACACAATACAGTAGACCCTGGCCTTAAGTCTGCAGCAACAATGGCAAGGAAAAACTCCCTATTTCACATAAATTCTCTTGGATGACCTCTGTTAAATTAATTTCACCATGGTAGTATTGACACATAAGCCATTGATTTATTGTTAAAGCACTAAGCTGCACATACAGTGTAAATGATCTATGAAAGAAATGACTGAACAGTTTACACAGCACCCTGTCCCATATGCGTTTATATATATGTCCATAAACTGTCACAGATGTATAATATTTTTCACTCCAAAATGTTTCTCCTGGGGCCAAACCCCTGAAAATGGCATGTGAACTTTTTAAATGATGTATGTTATGTAAAGCACATCCATATGTGGTTCTGATCTGTTCTGATCCCTGAACCATTACATCTGTCTGTATGTCAAACTTGCATATTGGTTTGCCCATTAGATGTTAAAATTAGCATGGTTCTTTGGTCCTTCATTCAAAAGTGTGTCAAACAACACACTTCATTAGGCGTTGGGTGGGAAAGCTTAATTGCTGTGTAGCATGCCGAATCTACATCTCCATTGTCTCATTCGGAACAAAGCTTCCTTCACCAGGGGAGACAGCAGTGTTGTCTAACATGATGACAAATGAACACAAACCCGTACGCAAACACGCCACCCCCGTCTTGCCTCTTCCGGAACCTGTACGTGTCAGAACCCTACAGCTGTCTCGGTGGGCAGGAATCCAAGTCGAATGCATGTCTCTCAGCTTTGTGTTGTCAGATGAGTGCAGGTGTTTACGCACGGCATGATGTCGACAGTGCGCTGATTGAAGGCATTCATCTATATACGGGCTTTTGGCGTCTGTCTGCCGCTACCCCGCTGTGCATAATGTAATTCTGGGAGTGGCCAATTACAGTTATCCTAAGGGGGAACTCATGGGGTTTTTTTGCTCTTTTGATTTTGTTTTTCCATGGCTCTGATCTGTGTGATAGGATCCCCTCCCCAGGCTTCTCTGTGAGATTTTTGATGGGTGAGCCGGTGGATATAATTATGAATTTACATGTCAGTCTGTGGAGAGTGGCTGCTGGGAACTCAAAGCTGGTTACTTTTGAGAGCACTTTGTCCAGGGGTGTCCAGTCTTATCCTTGGTGGGCCGGTGTGGGTGTAGGGCTTTGTCCTAAGCCAGCACTAAAACTCTTGATTCATCTAACTAATCAAAGCCTTTAATAAAGACTGTGATTAGTTGAGCATTGCATTTGTATTGCTGGCCTAGAATAAAAATTACCCAACGCTAGTGGGTTGGTTGAGTCAGAGGTTTTCATGCTGCACTCAAGGGAAAATAATGTTCAACAGGGTTTCTGTGCTAATAATCATAGGGAAACCCTTTTTGGTACAATGTAGAACCAACAAACCATGTGGTGCTGTAGAACCATTCTATAGTAGCTAATGGAGAACTGAAAAGTTTCCCCTGTGATTACAAGCAAAGAAATCTCATTTCGTGCTATTGCTGTTTCAAGGAGGGTAGGAGCTGACAATCTGACTAACAGAGTTGGAGGGCCATTGTGTATAAAAGTTTTCATGCCTACTAATTACCCATCTTCAGTTAGCGAATTAGCTGCATACACTAGTGTCGGGTTCTCTCGTGGATGAGCCCTTTTGTCCAGCAATAATACCACACAATTCCCATCATCTCAGAGAGGTGGGCTATAATTGGAGGAGAAGGGGGATGGGGGAGGGGCTATGACTCCGATTACGGGAGACAGCCTGAGTGTGCTTCAGTTGTGAGGGATATGAGGTCATGAACTGGAATGCTGTTGCTGCCACGATGGTACAAAATCTTCTGAGAGGGTTAAACTGTCTATATATATATATATGTGTGTGTGTGTGTGTGTGTGTGTGTGTGTGTGTGTGTGTGTGTGTGTGTGTGTGTGTGTAGTCCATATCGACATTATCCACTGTTTGATACACTGATGGCAGGATTGTAACCAAACTGAAAGCCCCTAAAGATGTTTGTTAAAATTTTTACATTTTACAAATTTAGCTTGTTTGTTTTTATTTCCTTTTGCCACTGTGAATGGAGGAACTTCAAGATAAATAGAAATCCCCCCCACTGGCCTGGTCAACTTACAAAACTGTCAGCGTACAGCTCTCTAAGGCATTGATAAAAAGGTTTTGTTCTCACTCTTAAGCTTTTTATCTCCTACTTTTAGGCATTTTTAGTCCCATGTATGAGTTGTACTGATATCACTGCTCAGGCAGGTAAAGCTTGCTTGACAGGCTGCACTTCTGCTTAAAAAGCCTGCCCCTCTGGTTGCTGCAAAGCTCACATGTTGAGCAGGTGCAGAGGTGTTACCCTGCCTGACAGGCGGGACAGCTTTTAGTGCTATGAGAGTGAGTGAGGAGGGGGACAGGGGAGGGAAGAGGGTGGAGATTGATTTGTGTTTTTTTGTTTAGTCAGGTGAGGAGGGGGTTAGGAGGTCCTGCTATAACACTCACTGTAATCCAACCAGTTAGGCTGCATCTGTGTGTGTGTGTGTGTGTGTGTGTGTGTGTGTGTGTGTGTGTGTGTGTGTGTGTGTGTGTGTGTGTGTGTGTGTGTGTGTTTGCATAGAGTGTGTGTGTGTGAGTGTGTTGTCATGACTGGCAGATAAAACAGTATAACAGTAACAAGTGTTTCATCTTTAGTTAATATTCATTTGCTTTTATTTAACAAGTTAGTTCTACTGGAAATAAAAATATATTTTCCAAGAAAGGCCTGGCCAAGACAATATCAGCACACAAAGTTACAGACAACAAAGAGATACAGAATAATGAGGTGAAAACATTTTTTAGGCAAATGCTTTTACGAATAAAATGAAAGCATTTTCTAAAACTGTTTAAAATGTAGAATTGGTCACATCAGTCAGTTCCTTTGGGGATAGCAGAGACGGTCAGTCTCTTGGTAATACAGTATGCTGCTTTTTATTGATCAGATCCTCTCCTGTACCTCCAGTGACCCCTCCCCCTCCTTCCTCCCTCATACTGTCTCCACTCTGGAGCCAGATACTGCTCCTAGCCCATGCCTGACATGGGGATGGTGTGTGTGTTGGGGGGATGGGGGGGTTGTGGGCAAAGGAGGATGACCATGGCTGGTCATCACAATCCCAGCAGTGCATCGAGTCACATGAGTCTGCAGAAAGGGTGTAAAGGATTGAGGGGAATTTTCCCTCCCTCCCTCTCTCTCTCTCTCTCTCTCTCTCTCTTTTCTCTCTGTCTACCTCCCTCTCCCTCTGTGTGTTTCTCTCTCTCTCTACATCCCTCTCCCTCTGTCTCTCTCTCTACCTGCCTCTCAGTGTCTCTTTCCTGTCTGTATGTCTCTGCCTCTTTGTCGCTCCCACCCTCTCCCTACCTCTCTCTCTCTGTCTCTCTCTCCCTGTCTCTCTGTTCTCTCGGGCTGAGGAGACACACAGCGTCTGGCCCCTGCAGTCTTGATGAAGCAGTCTGCCACCCTAGAATGGGTCAGCCCTGGTGTAAGGCCTGCCTCCACTCTCTGCATTGTCTGGACCAAACGGTAACGAGAGCAACCACAGCAGAAACATCCGGAAGCTCTGCTTCCACAGCCATGTGTGTGTGTGTGTGTGTGTGCATGTGCCTATGTGACAGAGAGAAAGGTGAATGAATGTTTTGTTTTGTGAGCTCTGTCTGGTGAGTGTGTTCATGTTGTCTGAGTTTTTGTTTGATAAAATTGGGTCAGAAAGTTACAAGAGATTCTCTCCTAGTGTTTGGATTGTTATGCTTGGATTATTGTTCTGCTACTCTCTGTTGACCTTCTTGAAGAATTTTTACTCATAACTGTGTGTTCAGCTCACCATTATACATGTATTGTGTGTGTGCACATTTAAGCGTGTATCTGTATGTGTGTATGTGAATGTTGATGAGCATGTGTATCTGTGTGTGTGTGTGTGTGTGTGTGTGTGTGTGTGTGTGTGTGTGTGTGTGTGTGTGTGTGTGTGTGTGTGTGTGTGTGTGTGTGTGTGTGTGTGTGGTGCAGAGCTGTGACTTCAGTACTGGAATGTCTCCATGCCTTATTCACTGTTCTGTATCTCAACTGGACATTTTTAAGATCACACAGAGAGAGGGAGAGAAAGCAGGGGCGTGCTTCCGCCTCTGCAGAGAGAGCAGGCTGCCAAAGCACCTCCTTTATGGCCCTCTCTCCTCCAGGGCCTCTCCTGTGTTCAAACATGTAATGTCCACATAGCAGTAATTGCTTTGTAGTTCTACCTGTGGGCCTTTTAGCTTTGCAGTTTTGGTACTCTCAGTTGACAACTCAAACAGTAGTATCTATTTTTAGTTTTTCTGTACAGATATTCATATGTGCATTTGCTAATACTTAACTGGTTTGGTTAAGTATTAGCACATTTTTTTTATCAGTGTTTGCTTTATACTGTCTGGTTGCATTTTAGCAATTGTAGCCCACAGCTATCAAAAGAGGACAGTGTCCTCCAGAAAGTAAATAAAGAAAAACTATTCCTGGAAACGGTTGCAGGTCAGGTTTCTGGGACATTGGATGTGGGAGCGGGAATACAGGTTCGTGACATGGCATCTCCCTGTAGACACATACACCACCCCCTACCTTCCTGGGTTGCCCCCTTGGCTGCCTGGTGATGTCATCTCCCAGCATCACAGCAGCAGAGAGCGGTGGGGCTTGCTGACTCATCCCTGGCCCACTCATTGGCCAGCTTTGTTGCCATAGCGGTGTCATTAAGACTAATGATGCTGGGTGTAATCGCTTTTGTTATGTTACCTTACTTGCTCTTTTCGGCACTGCTGGGTGATTCTGATTTTGCAACCGGAAAGTACGCTTCAGATGTAATTGCAGCTCTTGTTTGCGTGGGGAGGATGAATGGTGTGATGAGTACATATTGACTTTGACTTACCGAGAGCTTTAATGTGTGTGTTTCCTTCCAAAAATTGTTATCTGCCATTGGTTGAGGGCTTTAGATAAATCCTATCTCAGCATTTCCTATCACCTCCCTTATGAAAAACATGGGTCACTCGTTGACATGAAAATGTTAAATTTTTGTCTGTTAGCTGCTATCATGTAAAGGCTCTGTTTGTACCTCATTAAGGCACAGTTACTGTATTTTTGTATAGGCGCTCTGATCTCTGTTTTCAGATGTATGACACAATCAAATGTTTGGGTGATTAAGACGCTATGGGATCCAGATATTAGCAGTGCTTGCTGGTAAGGATGTGATTGGCCATTGTGTTGCCCATGGAAAGAAGGTTTCAGTGCTCAGGAATGCTCATTAGTTTTCACGCACTACTAAGCTTGCCTGGCCATTTGAGCTTGTGCTAACTGCACATGCATGGTAGCCTTCCAACACAATGACTGCATGAATCAGCTGGCGGGCTGGTGAGTGAGGAGAAGCAGTGGCTCGCTGGCCACGCTTAGACACATTTTCACACACTTTTAATTAACTGAAGCAATTCAGGTTGAATATCTTGCTCAAAAGTAGTAGCTCCTGGGAGTTGATTATGCAGCCTTGAAAGTTACAAACCCAGCTCCTTAACCAATATGCTACACTGCCGGCCAATACACCCACTGTCCCAAATGTATGACAGCGTCTCAGCAATTAGATAAGCATACAAATGCATAGGGCATCCCAAATGGAATGAAATCCAGTTGGTTCTTTGCGATGTGGGTAACTCCATTGTACTTGATATCTGCAAGATGAAGGCTGCCAGTGACTCATTGTGAGTGCTTGTCCCCTGTTCACTGACACTGTGATCCTGTGTCTCTGTGTGTCTGTTTGTCTGTGTCTCTGTGTGTCTGTCCTGCAGAGTGATGCTGCTGTCGACAGGGAGAGAGAGCTTTCCCTGGAGCTCTCCAAAATCAGGGATGAAATGGGTGAGTTTTTTCTTCCTGTGACAGGGAGAAAATCCATAAATTCTATTTCCTATCCTCCATCTCCTATACTTTATTCCCTGTGCCCTATGCCCTAACTTTTAACCCCTGTCCCCTGTCTCCTGTCACCTATCTCATATCCCCAATACCCCTATCTTATATTCCCTATCACCTAACTCATATTCTCTACCATTATCTTTTATTCCCTACCCCCTATTTTCCTGCACCTCACCCACTCTGCTGTACCTGTGTATGTCCCATGTCCCCCTCCTCCTCACTCCTCACCCCGTCCTTTTCTCCATCCCCCTGCCCCCCATCTAGCCTTCAATGCCGCACGTTGGGAGCGCCTGCAGCGGGAGAAGGAGGAGCTGGAGCAGAGCTTCGAGAGGGAGCTGAAGGACTGCAGGCGCAGCAGGAGGCGGAGCTGGGCGCCCTGGAGGAGGGCCTGAGGGTCCGGCACGAGGCTGAGAGGGAGAACCTGGCCCCGCTCTGGCCAGCCTGGTCCAGCACCAGGCCCAGCTGGATGAGCTGCGCCATTTCAGTTCAATTCAATTCAGTTCAGTTCAGGAAGTTCAGTTCAGTCAGGAGGTCGCAGTTAAATTCAATTCAATTCAATTCCCCAGTTCTCTGTTCCAGGATTTAATTCCAGCCTGGTCCATTTCAGATCTCTTCAGTTCAATTCAATTCTGCTTTTTCAGATTCAGTCCAGTTCAATATAATGCAATTCGATTCAGTTCAGGCTAGAACAGTTTTATACAATTTTAATTGTATAGCACTTCTCACAAGGACAATGTCACATTGTGTGGCCTGGGGTGACAGTTGGCAAGGGAAGACTCCTTGGCTCGAAAAGAGAAACTTTGAGCAGAACCTGGAATGGGGGGGTATCTTCCTCTGACCAACATATAAGAATTTAGCAGTTGCTCTTATCCAGAGCTACTTTCAAAAGTGCATAAGAAAAGGACTGCTCAAAGAATGTAGTTAACAAAAAGTTTGCTGTTAGCACAAATGACAGCAAAGTCATTACATAAGCCTACAGCTAAACGTGAAGGGCCCTATTAGGTGCATGATGGAGATTGGGGATATGGCATTTTAAGCACCGACTGCATTTGAGGGTATAGTGTTAAATGTAGCATAAGAGAGGTATGTAACCCAGAATGCATCCTGATGGTGTGCAGCTAAACAGCTCAGACAATTCCATCATGTGGCACTATTATCTTATTAAGGCTGCATCGTCCTGATTATGAATGCACAATGACCAGATGGGTCACATCTTTAATGAGCTATGAGAAGATAGATATGATCAAGGGCGATCAGGAGGAAGATCCTTCAGTGTATCTATAATCTCACATCCACACAGAAGGCAGTCAGGAAGCCAGTTATTGGTTGTGCTTGCATCCTTCCTGTATTCAAGGCTAGGCTTTCCCATTAGGGGAAATGATGCGATCAATTGAGAATAAAACCATCCTATATCTGTGGTTCCCACACTGCCTCTCTCATATCCAATGTTGTATGACTGATCACTTGCAGATGCTATGTGCTTTTCTTCAGACCTGTGCTATACACGTACCTGTCTGTTCTGTCTTGGCCACATCTTAACATCTCTGAGTTGCTGAATTTGGTGGGGATTATCACAAATTGCCTATTCATATGGACCAAAATACACTTTGCTTTTTTGAGGAACAAAACAAAACAGGCTGCTGAGACCTTACCTTTGCATCCCTCAGCAAATTCTTTCTCTGACTAAGCACCTGGAAAGCAGAATCTAGTTCACTCAGATTGTGCTGTTCTAAGGAAACCGTGGTAATCGTCTAGATTAATCCCTTTTTTGGTATGGCTGTCTCCACCCAGATCGAGGAATGGCCATTAGTCATGAGACTGCCATGAAGGAGATCCGGAATGTTCACACCATGACGATGGCAACGCTGCAGAAGGACCATGCCGTAACAGTTAGGGGTGAGTGGATTCTGCAGTGACACTTCCTGACAGGCAGGGGGAGACATAGTGCACCAGTACATCATTGCACTTCTGTGCATAGACAACTAGACAATATCTTTGGTAACTTTTGTAAAGTGCATCTGAGAAACTCATTTGTGCAGAACTTCCCATTTTATACCATTTTTGAGTTTCATATATCCTTAGAAAGATTGAATCATTGCTGTTGTATGGGAATGCTTAGTGACTAAAATTTATATCAAAAACACTTTGATTTGAGCTTAATTATTGTTTCCTGAAAAGCTGTCTTTTCTAAATGAAAAGTGCTTTTTTTTACAATGATTACTGTAAACGATTTTCCATGGTGGACATACATCTGAACGACAGACCTGGTGTGTGGAATATCCCTCACACATCACCCTGTCTCTCTCCCAATAGATCTCAGACGTGCCCATGAAGAGCAAAGGAAAACCCTTGAGGAGGAATTTGAGAAGATGAGGCTGTCCCTTCAGGTATGAACAAGGCTATAAAAGGCACACACGTCTGAGAATGACTGCATGGCAGAAGTAGCTGCGTTATAATTAGTGTGCCATTGAAAGTTTTCTCTGTTTTTGGTCTGGTGTGTGTGGTTCTGTTTGCTTCACATGTTCTGTGTTCTGCTCAGGACCAGGTGGACACTCTGACATTCCAGAACCGCACCCTGAGAGATCGGGCCAAGCGCTTTGAGGAAGCACTGAGGAAGAGTGCAGATGAACAGATAGAGGTACACACACCCATGCTCATAGACGCACACCCTCTTGCACACGCTTACACATGCACATTTTACGCACGCACACACACACGCGCACACACACACGCTTACATATGCACTTTTACACACACACACAGACATGTGCACACACACGCACAGATACATATATAGACATGCATATACACATACACACACATACACACGTACATTTACACACCAATACATATATGTATATACACTCACACACACTTTCTCACATATATACACATATATGCACACATACACATTTGCAGACACACACACACACACACAGAACAACAACAACAAAGCCAGTCCATCTCTCATTCCCTGGTCTCTCTGTGCAGGATGCTCTGGCCCCATATCAGCACATCCAAGAGGACCTAAAGAGTCTGAAGGAGATTCTGGAGATGAAGAACCAGCAGATCCACGAGCAGGAGAAGAAGATATCTGAGCTGGAAAAAATGGTAGGCTCAAAATGAATGTCTCTCGGGCTGCTCAATGGATAATCCTGTCAGGGCGTTGTTTCCACTATGTGAATGGGCTCTCAGCACTCTGGTACAGAATCCCTCCCAATGCCAACAGTGACTGGCAGACCTGCAGGGAAACAGATGACTGACCTAAACATTGTTCAGAAATGGAGGAAATCAGGAAGGGGTGTCCGTTTCCTATTCTTCCTCTGTGACACCTGCTGGTGATCGGGGCAGTTACAGCTTGCCTGCACAAAACTACAGATTAGTGATAGTTGAAATAAATCCTGATTGGGTGGAGCTAATCAGCTAATATGGTCCAAATAATTGAGTCGATGGAACTATATAGTTGCTCCTCCCATTTTTGGGTCAATGACACTTCACCCCTCCAATACTACTGCAGGTGGTTTGTGGGTCACTGATAATTAACACAAACCAGCATATCCTGTAACTTTCCAGGACCTGGGTTGGCTGCTCCTGAGATAGATGTCTGACCATCCTGAGCCCTTGAAGAATTTAATGTGGTGATGTGTTTTCGCTCTCGAGCAGGCTCAAAAGAACGTGCTTCTGGAGGAGCGGGTCCAGGTCTTACAACAGCAGAACGAGGATCTCAAAGCCAGGATTGATGCCAACCTCTCCCTTTCCAGGTCTGTGCTGCTCTCAACAGTGTCTCTACAACAGCGCTCCTCTCTTGTCCACAATCTCTCTGTGACCATCTGCAGCAAGCCTGTCAAGTAATAGGGACATAACAAAACTGACCATAGCTAATACAGTCAGAAAAGTTTAAATTCTTGGTGAACATTGAATTTGTCTTTTGTTGATTTCTTTACTATCTACACACATCTGAAACCATACATGCAGAGGAAGTGTTTTTCTTAACACAGGGAGTTGTCAATGGTCACACCAGCTTGCTAGGTCATGTAGTAAAAAGACACCTTTAGAACCTCCAAGCATAACACAGGGCTAGATAATCTCTGAACTGTAGGTAAATGAGCCTGGATAGGCTAAATAGGCTGTTCTCATTATTATGTACTCCTACAATCCCATGACCTCATGTTAGTAAACATATAATTGTCATGTATTGACAAGAAAAACATGTGATGCCCTTTGAAAGTTGGACAGATGTTATCATGACCAGGGCATGTGAGTGTCAGTAATCGCCATTTCCATGGCTCCCTGCCCCCCCTGCAGGCAACTTTCGGAAGAGAATGCAAACCTCCAGGAGTACGTGGAGAAGGAAACCAACGAGAAGAAGCGTCTCAGCCGCAACAATGAAGAGCTGCTGTGGCGCCTGCAGACAGGCGAACTGAGCCCCCGAATGTCTCCCTGCTCCTCCCCTCTCCACAGAGCCTCCCCAGGACCTGCCTCGCCCTCCCGGCTCCAGCCCTTCCCCCATTGAGACCCCCAAAATGCCCACGTCCACCCCCTTTCTCCCTCTACCTCGTCTCTGTCTTTCCTGTCCGTTCTGTGAGACAAAACTCTCCTGCCCAGGCCGTCTTGTCCTCTTAGTGTTTTTCATAGTTTCTTTCTGAAGGGGCACAAGGATTTCAGGAGAAATTTTTTATTAACCGAAAAAAAGGCCTGGTACTGAATGTGATGACTGGCGTGCACAGACCTGGCCAACAGTTTTTGTCACATACTGTATACTTACTCTTTATTTTTCCAGAGCGCAAAAAACTGTATCAGCATCCTTCTGAAGGCATAGCTTGGAAAATTTCCCTTGGCCACCTTTGTGGAACACATCAAAGACATGTGAGATCTATATCTCTGGGCAGTTGTAAAATGTAAACAGTGTGTCCTGTCCTCTTGTCCTCCCTCTTTCGGATAAAAAGTAAAAGATAAAGTGTGGAGAGAAGAAGGGAATGCCAGACCTTGGTGTGTGTACGGCCAGCTCGGCAGATACGTGTCCAAGAACCACAGCAAAAATCTTTCCCACAGGAATGTTCCGCTTCTCTCCCCGGGGCCTGCCTGCCCGCCCTAGGGTTATGGATGTATGAATTTCCAGTAAAAGAGGTGCACTGCTACACCCTTTCTGCAAAGCGCCTTAGTCGCCCACCCAGGGGGCCCCCGATCCTCTCACCAGCAGCTCTCCTACCCGCCCTGCAGTACCTACAGCGTAGCCCTTTCTCCACGCTCTGCTCGGCCTGCTGCAAGGCCTCCCAGCACAGCTTCTCCCGGGACGATTCTTCTTTGCCTTGACCTGGGAGGAGGATTTCTCCTGGGTCATGTTGACGCTGCACAGGTTTCCGTATCCAGTCATTTTGTCCTGGGACAGTTTCTTCCTTGCTCGTTTTCACCCAGCAGATGTTATTTTTCCACAGCCAGCTTGACCTGGGACAGTATCTGTCTGGATAATCTTTACCCAGGATAACTTTTTTATTCTTGGCCACCTTGGCTGTTGAAAATTTTTACACACATTAATTCAGGACAGTTTTCCCGCTGGTCATTTTTCACCTTGGGCAGTATTATTCTGTTGGCTACATAGACCTGGGATGGATTTCCTTCACTCAATTTGATCCAGGGTAGCGTCCCCTTGGTCAGACTGAACAGGGATAGTTACACCCGTGACATCATCGTCAGCGTGGGCGTTTCATCATTCTGGAAGCTGTCCCTGAGGTCTACACTGGCTGTATCTTCAAAACAAGATGAGCTCCAATCCTTTTCCTGAATAAAAATATATTTCTGCTCAAGAACAAACCAATGAAACCAATGACCAGGGGCTGTTTGTATAGAAAACATAATGAAGAGAGATTACAGTTGTTGTTTCTTTTTCATGACAGTTGTAAGTTATCAAGCATTTTTACTATGTAAAGCATGTACTGTAAGTCTTCCAGTTGTTACGAGTTACCTCGGATCATTGTGATTTCCATCATTCAGATTTGGATGGGGGACCCCAAACCCCCACCCCCTTTTTCGACAGGAAGGAAAGGAGTTCCCTGAAAAAAAAATCTGAAAACTGCTTCAGATGAAATGGACAGACTGGTGTGTGTATCAATGAAGGTTTTGTGTTTTGTGTAGAGGACGTCAGATTAACTCTTGTTTGGGTTTAGTACCTAGAGAAAACTGTTTCTTGGAATGGTTTAAGACATAAAAGTGTACTAGAGAGGAAAATGTTTCTATCTTACGATAAAGTGTCACCACTGTATTGTTCAGGGAATTTTCTTTAACTTTATGGCTAACTTAAAAACCCCTCCCCATATGTGTATAGTTCTCATTTTCTACATAACACTACGGATGTGTATGTGGGTTACCAAGAGACTTCATTGAGAAATATAACAAATGGCATCTTCCTTGAGGCACATTTAACCCACAGTAAGAATGTCATGAAAAATAAGTATATTGATGTTTGAACTTTGACCTGCTGTAGCACCAGTATTACCGGTTATTTTAAAGATTAACAAGCCATGAATGAAATCTCTTCACCTGACTTTGCTCTATTCATGATTCTTCTATGAAAATTTGATGTCTTGGTCAATAATTAACATTGAAAAAACTCTCAAGATCAGTTTAGGCAGCAACAATTTGTTGTTTTGTGGTTTGTCCTGACCACTGCTGTCATTGTATGATTCTCACTATTTAGCAGGATGCCTTAACTGATGGAGAATCCATATTTAACCTATTGGACATTTTTTTACCAATTTGTTCTTAACTACTATACTCCTGCAGTATATACATTATACAGGGACTTTCACAAGCAAATGGCTAAATTAATACAAGTTTATTTATTGTGGAAACCGTTTTGCTTTTTGTTTCAGTGAAACACTGTTACAGTACATGAGTCCTGGGCCATTTATCATAACGTACTTCAAAAAAAAAAAAATAGTTTTACATTTCTCCCTTTCAGTCTTGTTTATCTTTAACTTTGCTGAAAACTGCAAAAAAGTACTTCTCAACTGAAAGTAATTCTTATTACATTACTTAGGCTAAAATTACAGCATTTTCTGTGATTACTTTCTGTGTGAAATACAGAACTAAAGGTTTATGTTTTTAATAATGATATTTTATAAAACAAATTCTCTTGAAGAGGTGTTATGTAAAAAAGGTTTTCCAATAGGACATTAATTATTGTAAAACTTTTTAATTAGAAGATTGTTAATTATTGTTGTTAAGAATATTTTTTTGGATTATTTATCAAATCAAAATTAATTTCTCTTTGTGATTCTGCTGGCAATCATATATACGTTATGAACTTGAAAGCTTTTACCTCCCAATGTAGGCAATATTGGATAATGATCAAGTAGCATGAGCTGAAATATTTGCAAATGAACTTACACTGTGTCAGATGACTTTGCTGGATGTATTGTAGCAACCAGTTGCCTCAGACTGTTGTCAGGGAAGGACATTGAGTGAATCAAATTACAGGACTAACTAGGTATGAAAACTAGGTTCAAAAGCTAGGTATCACCATAGAAACCTTAGGTATTTGGCCATTGTCACACAAAATGGTCGGCTCCTAACTCTTCCCATTATTTTTAGTATTCTACATCTCAAAGTGATCAGTAGTTTTTCAAAAAAAGGGGATGTAAAATTAACCAGTGTGTAATCTACTGTAATAAGTCTCAGAAACCAAATCCACCTCAATTACTATGACAAAACAGCTGACCTGCCAAGTGCAAAAAATAATTAATAAAAAAAAGATATAAAACTGATTGTGTGGCAGTTTGTCAGCATGTTATACAGTTGCTTACAGTATCACTCTGCAAACAGCACAGTTGATAAAAAATGCTTTTCATTATTATAACACCTATCTTTCTCTCTGGGTTTGCCCAATTGCTGTCCAAGGAAGGTAGCAGTACTCTATATAGATACATTTATACACTCAATATCAGGTACTGGATCTGCACTGACGGCCTCTGTGTCCTATGGACATTACTGTAAACCCTGATGTATGGAAGCTGTTTTAGAGCACTGGTAAATCTCAGTTATCGATCGTCAGACCATGGCTGAAAGCTTGTCGTTCCCCGGCCTTCGCAGTGTCGGTCATTTGTTGTCGTCCAGTTTGAGTTCATCCCTAAACTGTAAAGGCTTGTTGTCTCATTTGTCTGACGGACTGCCATCAGTCCTAAGCTTGCTGACAAAACAGTTTAACTTTTCTGTGTCAAAATGGTGGCAGACAGTACGGCATCATGTCCGAGCCGCCGCTGAGACGCTGTCACCTCACGGGCATCTGATGAGTCGGTGGCTGCTTTGCCCGTATGGTCTGTCAGTTGGTGCTGTGACAGCTGAGGAACGTCAACTATTCTGCTTAACATACGAGGTTTGACAGCCAAGTCTTATGGTTGTCCAAACTGATGGTGAAGTGATAAAAAGAAATATAGTGTAATAAAAATTTGATGCTTCTTTTATATGAAATCCCAGAATTTTTGATATGTGTATTAAGGTAAAGCTGATTTTACATCAGTTATAACTGTTGCAGCCACATAACTAACTAGAACTTCTACCACACATTTTACTAGTGTGAAGTTGATTTCATAGTGTTTTGACATAAACAGGGCAGCAGCTACCTGGTAATATGCTCTATTCTGGCCGTTGTGCCATGTGTTGGACCTTTAAAACCGAGCCACTGAGATTTTCTGATGTCCTAAAATGGATTCCGTACCATTTATTGAATGTCTGTCCTCCTTGGTAAAAGATAGTGTCCGAGTCACTGTAAAATATTATTTTTGAGGGGGGTAGGGGGCGTCTATGAAACAAGTCTACTGTGCTGTCTTTTTTGTTGTTGTTATACTTTGATTGTACAGCTGACTACGTATTTCTTCCATAAGCCACGTTTCAGCACACATAAATATAAAAGCATGTCTGTTGTAGCTATGTTTGTTTTATTTTTCCCCTTACATAATAATGGTCAATACTGTATTTGTAGCATAGAGCATTTTTGGCACTTTTGGGTTGACCTATTAAACATATTAAAAAGGCTGCGAAAGAAAGAAATGTTGATTGAGTGTTGATAAAATTGTTGTGGTCGCAGACACGCATCTTTGCATTCACACAGTGATCTAAGTGAATTCCCTTTAGAGAAAGTTCCCTTAGACAAAATCCATACTCACACAGGCAAATCTCACTGTGCCATGTACTGTTCCTTTCTAGAAAAACAGGATTATTTAAGCCCTCACATTACATTACATTACATTACATGACACTGAGTGATGCAGTGATAGGTGAACTTACTGTCTGAGGACTTGGACATACTGTTAATCCAAAGCTCATATGTATTAATGCTCATAAAGCTGATAGGTTAGAATACTGTACACCCCCATAAGTTTATGCATACTCCCGTGGCTACACCTCTGATTACATTACATTACAGCCATTTTGCTAGAAATCCTTATTCAGAGCACATTACAATGCAAGAGAATGTAAGTGCATCTGCACAAGAGTCCATAGCGACACTGGCACAAACCTGGCTAATGCCCTATAAAGTTTAGGTGCATTTTTAAAAGACTTTTTATACCTAACCATTTATACCAAGTTGCATTTTAAGATTTTTAGCATTAAATACCACTAGCATCTTTGATCATTCAAAATGGATGAGTCAATAAGCTGACTTGATATAGACTGATTTATTTTCTGCAGAAACGTTTAAATCCAGACTACTTTGAAATCTCAGCGACGGCTGGCACAAGCTAAAGCAAACAACATGACCTGAAAACAAGTTCCTCTGTATGCAAGGTAAATGAAGTGAAGTGTGCACAATTACATACAACTGGGACAGAGTGTTATCTTTTAAATAGGCTGTAGCCATGCTTTAATTCATTGTCCATATTGCCTGAACAGAACACTGTGGATTTGCATATACTAACCTCTTTGGTGTTTGTCTGTGAAGGTTTGGACTTGTACACACAGAAGATTGTAGACATACATGCACACACATGGTAGGCCATGGTTTGTTATCTTAGAGCGGAACCACAGCAAGTGGGGGTATTGCTTAGTGTGACACAGGAATAACGATGAAACAACAAGTTATGCCCTCCAAAAAGGTACCCATTTGCCTTGGCACAGAGCAAGGACAGAAAATAAAGTCTACTCTCCCGTATCTCCACCAGGATATATATAATGAGGTGATGCAGAAAGTGGCTTTGTTTTTAAGAATACCTGGTTGTTAATCCACCAGGTATGAGTACACACCTCCACAGCTGAGAGAGCAGAAAGAGGTGTGTACTGTGTGGTATTCCTTTGTTTTGTCTCTATGGAAATCTAAAATGAACAACTCTGCAATGCTGCAAAAATAGCCAGTATAAATACATTTCATTTTTGTGAGGAATTTAGTCATGATAATGTCAGTAGTATAGGGTATGACCTATTCAGCGACATACTGCCACACCACAATGTTTGTTTAAATCTAGTGAACTTTTTGATGGGGAACAGAAACACAGTACAATGATCTGTGTTTACATCTGCCACATGTATCAGTGTGTGCAGTGGCAGAAAACATAATGTCATTTTTTTGATGGGTGAATAAAATGTTTTACAAAATAGCTGTTAAAACTGACAGTTCTGAAAGGATTATATAATAGCTGGCTACATGTGTATAGTACAAACTAATTATTTCATGTCTTCTAAATCAATGGCTGTTGCATCCTATTAATGTAACATTGATACTATTTAATTTTATGTTGATTAAGAATTCAGAATAAAAGTTGGGCTAGCTTGCATCATATAGCTTGCTTTATAATAACATTATGTAATACAGCAAAAACCTAGCTAAAGTTACAGATAGGTAGATACTGCTGTAATACACACAGTAGGAAATAGTTTTCAGAGTGATGAAAACTATTCTAATTTTAAATCAATTATTTTTCATAAAACAAGCTGGTTGTAACAGTACTTCTCATTATTCCGCTCTTGACTGTCTACTGCAGGGCGCTCACAGCCTAGGGTCAGTGAGGCAGTGCCTAAGACTAGCTCTGACCATGCTCAAGGCTGCTCCAGGCATTGGACAAATTGGACTAACTGTACCCCTGCAGAATGGTGAGAGCGCTGAGAGGTTTAGCAGGTGTCTGAGGAGGTGGATATGCATCGTCCCTGCCTCTAAAGCAAAATAAAGCCATAATTACATGTATGCCTTATCCTGGGAGCAGGAAAAACAAGGTTTGCACAACAAATGTTTGTCCAACCAAAAACAATGTGTTGCACCACAGTGCATTTACTCATGATTAAAGAATGATTCAGTGGGACCCACTTCCAGCCTACACATCACCAGCTTACTACAGCAGACTAAGGCTGACGTCTGGGTGCTTTCACATTGATTATCACACCACAAAGTGAAGCTATTCAACCGTGTGACCAGCATGCAAATCCTGAACACAGGGACATTTACATGTTTTTCCTGCACCCTTCCTTTTTACTTCACCTGCAATGGTCCTGCTGAAGATGCACAGGTGGCTGCCAGCTCATATTTAACCCCCAATATGGGTGAGAGAAAACCTCTGCGATCCGTTCCAAATGGCACCCCTGCCTGGAATTGTTGCAAGGTATTACCCGTGATGCTTAATTATTATTGTGAGATGTTTTTTTTTTTTGTTCTGTGTTGCAACTGTGTTCCAGTTTGTCTTCTGACTACTGCCATCTTTTCTTTGAGCCTTGTTTTTGTTTCCTTTTTCCCCTCCCACTTCTTACCTCTCTCTCAACCATGGAGGTGTGTACTACAGGGGATTAACAGCCAGGTGTCCTTAAAAACAAAGACCTCTCCTGTATCACCACACTTGATACTTCCTGGTGGAGATGAGGAACAGTGGACTGTTTACTTTCTGGGCTTGCTGTGTGCTAAGGCAAATGGTTGCAGTTCTCTAGGCCTTTTCCTTTGTCTGTAAAGACCTTTAACACACATGCCTGACATGTGAAGGCATTAACAAGGTTTTTATAAGGGATGTTGCTGCTCATTAAATCGATACAGAAAGAAAGGAGGTATTGATGATTATTCTCTTGGTAAAAGCAAGAATCACCATCAAGTCAGGTAAGATCTCATTCTGTTGGTTCGACTGTCCATGTTGTGCTGTTAATTCATAGCTGTAACATTTTCTCAGATGGACTGAGTAATGGACTTTGTGCTACTATCTCAAATGTTGAAATGGTGTGTGTGTTGGTATGGCAAGAAAATTCTTCTATTGGAAAGGTACAAATATATTTACAAACATAACAAAACTCACAAATATATATGCAAGGATACATGTAATGGGCAAAGGACCCTTTAGGACATGACAGGAGCTATAGGCTAACTATAGACTACTTTCACCTCTGAAATCAGGAAATACGAGTTTTTATTAGAGTGGGCGGACTTATATTTTAGGGATTAAAGGGATTTACATTTTCAGATTGTTAATAAAAAACAGCTGTGGTCTGTGGGTCTATGTAAAAACTTTCAGGGAGCAATTAAAGTGACAGGATACAAGCTGGATTTTTCACTTTGCTGTTAAATGTGAATTCCTCCAGGAAAAAAAATCCACTTCCAAAAAGGATTGAAGACTTGTAGTGGAGGTTTCTGTAGGACTGCATTTCAGATAACAACACATTAAATGATTTTGGCAAATCTGGCATTTGATGAAACATTTCCTATTTTTTTCCTTTTGGATAGATTTATATTTCATGTTTTATGCTCTAATGGCATTACTCACATGGGTGTGCACACACTGTTCACTTACAGGCTGAACCCCAGGTCAGAATGAAACGTCTGTACCTGATAGAGCCAGTGGTGGGGGTGTACGCCTTCGCCATGTTCATGACCTACCCACTACTGCAGCAGTACATCTACCGGCGGCTGTGGGAACAGCTCACCGGCGCCCCCTATGCCAGCAAGGTGAACTTCTCTCGCTGCGAAGATGACAACAGCAACCTGAGCAGACAGCATGAGGTGAGTGCGGGGGGGCAGCAGGGGTGAAAGGCTTGGATATAATGAGAACCCTGGAGAACGCTTTTGTTTGGGGAGTTTGCCGTACCTTGTTGTTCTTTCAGAGGATTTCAGTGCAATGAAAGGAAGCGCATTAGTCAAGCCAGCGATGGTTTCGTACTATAAGATTTCTCTGCTATTGTAATAAGAGAAGCATTATAAACTATAATGCCCATTTTCCAGCAACCCGATCATTCAATTTTCTCTTTTTGGGCTTATCTGTGGGCTTATCCTGCCTGTATTTTGCATCCACAGGTCTAGTAGGCAGTGTCTGGCATACTGGTTTGAAACCCATTTCGAATTTTTCTTCCTAATTTTTAAGGGTCGGTTTTATTTTACATTTTTAATACATTTTAGGCATTTAGAAGACACTCAAATACATATTAACTTACATAGTTTCTAAACTATCCATTATTACAGCTGGATAATTGTATTTTTTCTGAAAAAATATTTTAGGTGAAGTACCTTGCTCTTTGTTACAGTTTCATTGCTCTGCCTTTGAATCAGAACTGAAACCTCCAGTTTCAGTTCAGTGATTTCCAGGCCCACACCTCTTCATCCATCAGATATGGCAGCACACCTTCAAACACAGCAGCATAATCTAGCATGCAAATATTGATGTGCTAATTGTATATTCCCAGATTTATCTGATGGTGGGGTCAACCTTATATTTGACCTCTGGAAATGAGAGGAGAAATTGCAAAGGTATAGGCAGTACCAGACGGCCAGTGACTATGCCGGTAGCAAAGCTGAAATACTTATTTTTAAAGGAATGGGTCAGTAGTCTGACTAATCGTGTTATGAGGTAGGAATGAGTATGCAATTATCTGTGCCCCTTTTATAGAATTGATTACTTACACCACCTTTCTTCTTCTTCTTCTTCTTCTAGGCTGTGCAGAGGGAAGCATCTCTCTTCTTCCTGTACAGTGAGCTCTGCTTCCTTTTTCCAAGCCTTATCATGTCCCTGCTGCTGGTCTCCCTTAGCGACCAGTGGGGCCGAAAGGTGGCCATCGTGGTCCCTCTGGTGGGGGACGTCCTCTTCACTTTGTCCTACTTCCTGGTCAGCCGCTACTCGCTGAGCCTCAACATCCTCCTAGGGGCGTCCTTCCTGACGGGGCTGATGGGGGGCCCCGCCTCGCTGGTCGGAGGCTGCTTTGCGTACCTGGCGGACATTTGTGACAACGGGGAGAAGACAGTGCGCATGGCGCTGCTGGACATGCTTCTTGGAGTTCTCTCAGGCCTGGCCTCCCTCTGCACAGGCTTCTTCATCCGGGCCTACGGCTTCACCCTACCCTTCCTCACCGCCACCATCCTCCACCTCCTCAACCTGGCCTACGCCCTCTGCCTGCTCAGGGAGACAGTGGTGGCACCGCCCTGAATTCCACAGACAGCAGCAGGCAGAGGTCTCCCCTTCAGGGCCTGAGAGCCCAATTCCAGGGCGTGTACCTCCTTTTTGCAGCCTCCTCCCGCAGGAGGAACGCTCTGCTGCTCCTCTCCCTCCTGGCCTTTGCCTTCTACAAGGTGGCCAAGATGGGGGGCCTATCAGTGTTCCTCCTGTACGAGCTCAACGCCCCCTCTGCTGGACGGAGGTCCTGGTGGGCTACGGCTCGGCCATCTCCACCGCCATCTACCTGAGCAGCTTTGCCGGGGTCTACATCCTCTCTGCCTGTCTGCGTGACGCCTTCATCGTCCTCCTGGGGCTGCTGTCCGTTGCTGCTGGGATGGTCATGGCTGCCTTCGCCAAGACCACCTTGCTTATGTTCTTGGGTAAGAAGAGGGATCACGCCATGATGTCTCTGTCCTGATAATGCAAATAGTTCCATGTCTGCACACTTACTGCCATCTTCCTGGCTCACACAGTAAGATGAACGTTCAAGAAAGCAGGCGTGAGACTTGTGACAGGGTGTTGTGTAGCAACATTCATAGTTCAGCTTTAAGGATTGCAGGGTCATTTTACATGACTTAATGGAAGTGGTAAAAGTCTGTCTTTGCAGACTGCACAGAGGCTGGGTGTGATGTTGGATTGATTCCTCTTGTTTGCTCTCTTGTTATTCTGCTGTGAAATGGTGATGATGGCGTTTGCGCTGTTCATTCAGTTTGCTGTGACTGACTCGGCTCTCGTTCGTTCCTGCAGTGCGGCTGCCTCTTCTCCTCTCCATCATGCCCGCGCCCGTGCTGCGATCCATGATGTCCAAGATGGTCCTGAGCTCAGAGCAGGGTGAGCCACGCATCCTACATCACATCACATCACACCACATCACATCACATCACATCACATCACATCACATCACATGCTACATCACATCACATCACATCACATCACATGCTACATCACATGCTACATCACATCACATCACATCACATCACATCACATGCTACATCACATCACATCACATCACATCACATCACATTTACTTACACTGTAGGCAAATGGCAGGGGCTTTTATCCAAAGTGATTTGCTGCTTGACATTTTTTCACACTCCCTGGAGTATCTTGCTCAAGGGCACAAAAGCAGTGCCCTGTCTATCTCTGATAACCGTTCTCCCACACCTCGGCCCAGACTTGTCTGTATTCAGAAAATAGCAGAATCTAGTTCATCTCTGATATTAACTTTTATTACTTTCATAAAGTTGATATCACCCCAGCACAAAGACCATAGGTTCACAGCTTTACTAAGCTTCTCCCTTGTAAGCATCTGTTGTCAGTGTTAGTACAGATTACATGTGATTAAACATTTGTGTCTGATATTTCCAACTCTACATTTTCTCCACTTCCTCTCTGTCATTTTTTTGGTATCCCCATCTGTCTTTCATTTTTACTGTGTCTCTTCTTTCACTCCTCTCTTTCTCCTCCACATACTGGCTCTGTCACTCAACTTCTTCTGCCCTCCTCCTCTCCGTCCTCGCTGTTCCTGTTTCCCCTTTTGCACTGTCCTTGTTTTCTCTCCCTCTCCTTCCTCTCCTCGCCTCCCTGGCTGCACTCTCCCTCCCTCCCTGCAGGGGCACTGTTTGCATGTGTGGCCTTTGTGGAGATGCTGAGTGTGGGAGCGTCTCTAACCGTGTTCAGCAGTATCTACGCCTCCACAGTTTCTTGGTTCTCTGGCTTCAGCTTCCTGCTGGCAGCCGGCCTGACGCTCATCCCCATGATTCTGATTGGGTGAGTGACATGTGACAAAAGCATCCTGTCCGCCATCTTTACAGGCCTGGATCATAGGCCTCATTCACATCGGTAAAAACTGGTTGCTTCCTGTGCAGCTTACGTGAGGTTGACATTTGTAATTATTCATTTCTTTCATGTCTGTACAACTGTGCAGATTATATGGTGAGATGATTGAAGGACAGGCCAGTTTCACGATACAGAGTGAGCGTGCAGGAAGCTTTCAGCAAGAGAACACATTTTAAAAGAGAATCTACATCCAGATCCTTCTGCTAACTGGAGAGGTTGTTTCGATCTAGTGTGAAAAGTGAGATATTTCAGCCAGTTTTTGCTGATGTAAAAAAGCCCTCTAACTGTGAATGTGTGGGAGGTGATGGGCCCTGAGCTCCAGTCAAACTTCACGCTCCTGACAGAGTACTCCTGACAGATCCATAACCCATTTCATCCCTTCCCTTCAGTGGTGGAATGAGCTCCCTACAACAGTCAGGCCAGCCCAATCATTATTTTCTAGTATGAATGGAAAACTAACCCTTATGTTGGTTTAACAAACCCCAAACTTTGGTGTTTTGACTAAGCTGAATGCCCCACTTGTGCTATATTTATCATTAAACCATCATGGATTTTATTTAATGTATTCAATCCCCCTCTTCCACAGTTGGCACCTATGGTTATGGCACTTATCGTTATCTTGTAGATTTATGTAATGAATATTATTGGCTGTGAACTCAATAACTTGATATCATCTTTGCTGTTTGCCTAACCCTTGAATGTGCTAAATGGCTTCATGTTAATGTAAGTGTCCCTCTGTCTAAAATTACCCCACACCACATTGATAATGATTCTTTCAAAGGGTAGTTATGTAGTTGCTGAATTGTTTCTAGAGAGAAAATAATTTGATAAATGTAATGGATATTCTGAGTAGTTCATTCACAGAGTATTGCAGTTTCCTTTAAGTGAATTATTGCTGCGGTAAAATTAGAAAAGGTTACTTGAGCCACTCACTGTAAATTGCTGTCACAACATATAATGTAACAACAGCTATCAGCCCAGTGCTCAAACACTGCAAGAGTGCAAGATGACACAGTAAAGTTATCCTAACTGTGCTGCACAGCCATGAACCAAAATGGGCCATAGCTGCGTAAGGCTCTGAAGGTTCTGCTCTCCTGGTTCTTTACAGCACAGTCCTGTGTCTGCGTCTGGACGTGGACAGCGAGGCAGAGGCTCTGACCGGCGAGAACGACAACGAGACCCCCGGAGAGATGCTACAGATGCCCAGCTGGGACGCGAGCTGAGACAGTGGCTCCTACCCCGGCCCCGCCCCACCCCACCCTGCTCAGCCCCGCCCCTCTCTCTGTTATCCCTCCTCAGTCTGTTCTGAGTCCCTGCTGCACATAAAGCAGAGAGACTGCATCCAGGGAGTTCACTTGCTTTAGTATGAACTGAGCCTGGGAATGGACTAAGCCTGCAAATGGACTGAAACTGTGAATGCACGGAGACTGTGGAAGAAAAGTGGATGAGAATGAACTGAGAGTGCCAACTGAATCTCAGTAGTGTCTTGTTTAGGTGCACTGACATCATTATGATTACTTGACCTACTGAAAATGTACAGAGCGGCAACGTGCTCATGCACACGCATACTCATGCATGTTCGTTTGTGTGTATGTGCAATTTGCATTTGTGAGCACACATGTGTGCGACTGTGTACTAAAGTGTGTGTGTGTGTGTGTGTGTGTGTGTGTGTGTGTGTGTGTGTGTGTGTGTGTGTGTGTGTGTGTGTGTGTGTGTGTGTGTGTGTGTGTGTGTGTGTGTGTGTGTGTGTCTATATTTGTCATGTGTAAATGTGTGCGCATGAGGACTGGTTGCCTATAATAGAGCAGTAATAGGCACTTGTTCCCCTTGTTTGATCGTTGCAGCTCTACAAACTGCAAACAGGCACTAATATGGACTCATTCATACAGCCATCAGCTCCTCCATAATATGTGTGTTTACACTTGTTATTTGTTAACCACACTGATAGCTGGGGTCCAAACCGTTTCTAGGTTACAGGATTTTCCATCTCAGGCACATTGATGTAAACCTTACAGTGAATAATACAGAATTATTTACCAAAGTGTTTGTAACTGACAACAAACAGACCAGTTCTGTGTTATGTAAAGAAACTTGATCAGATTTTTTGAAAGACCACAGTGAATAAAAAGAGTATCTCAGCTGAATGCATTTCACTGTCCATTTTATTATTATTGGCAAGTATCAAAACATATACTTTATAAAGTTTAAACAAATATTTACTGTTTCAAGCATAATTAATTTGATTCATAAATAAGGATAAAATCACAGGATTCTGTAAACGCCATCATTTTGGCATACATTCATATTTATGATATTACTCCATTTATAAAGAGCGTGTCTTAATGTTAAAATCTCATAATGTATTTTTAACAATTTAAAAGATATTTCAGTCATTTTCCCCCAGTCACTCACGTCAGTTGTTCTTCCATAGCTGGGTTTCTACAGTCTTCCTATCATTTGTTTCAGTTCATTTTCAGAAATTTGAAGATTAACATCAGCACATATTATCTGAGATAATGTTGAGAGCTGAGTGTGGCTGCATTCTGGTTATAGACATAGGCGATAGTAGTTGCTCTCTTCGGCCGTCCTCTTTCTCATGGTGTAGCTAAGATGTGGGACGGCATCATATAGTAGAATTTCTGGGGATGAAAGTGTGGCTTGGCTGGGCAGTGCGGGACCAAGCCTCTCACTTCCTGTTCATGAAGTGGGACATGACATCCATGGGCAGCGGGAAGATGATAGTGGAGTTCTTCTCAGCAGCGATGGTGTTGAGCGTCTGCAGGTATCGCAGCTGCAGGGCGGAGGGCGACTCAGCGATAACCAGCGATGCCTCCTTCAGCGCCCGCGATGCGTTCATCTCTCCCTCCGCAGCAATCACCTGGAGAAAGAGGCCCAGGGGGAAGAGGTCTTAGGAAGGAGCATCATATCAGGCCATCTTTCCCACATCTTGCTCAAGAGTTACATACCTGGTGAATGACCAGCCCCATTGAGCTACATGCTTAGCCCTGTAGCAACTATACTACACTACTGCCTTAATGTACCTGTTCAGTCTAATTTCTGAGACAGTATCAAACTGTAGAAGGTGTGATCAGCAGAGGCCGTCCTCACCTTGGCTCTGGCCTCGCGTGTGGCCTCTGCCTCTGCTGCCATGGCCCTCTGCAGCTGGTGAGGCAGCTTAACGTCCTTGATCTCCACCCGCTCCACCTTGATCCCCCAGGGGTCGGTGGCCTCATCCAGGGAAGACTGGGAAAGGAAGAAGGATGGGGTGGAAGTTAAGATGGGGGTTTAGTAAACTGTGTGACTTACTACACAACTTTATTTCCGAACATTTTAGGCTGGTGTCCTTGTCCAGACCAACTTAGGTGCCTACATTTTCTTTAAAACTCACATTAGGTGAGCATTGCATGCATTAAGATGTGACTCTGATGTGAACTAACAGATGTATACTGATGTGAACTAACAGATGGCAGGATTGTGGATTTAGCCTCCCTGTGTTAGAGGCATGCAATGCATTGTCAGAATTTACTGATCTTTACAGAACAATCAGATTTTAATAATCAGATTTTCCTCTAACTTTTTATTTTCATTTAATACTTTAAATTATGATTATGATTGATTATTATTATTATTATTGAGACTTGGAAATACAATATACATAGCCTCTCCAGGGGGCGCTCTTGTGCAGTACTTCCAGTAACTTTATGGCTCAGCAATGCGCCATTGAGTCACTAATTTTAAAACATTATTGATAAGAATGCTGGGATAGGACTTTTCAAAGCATTTGAATACATTTGATACATTTGCTTGTTGGGATTGGATTCATTTCTTGAAGATAGGAACATGTTTAGCAAGCTAATAAAAATAGCTATATCCATTACTGTCCTATCCCCTGTTCTTTTGGTAAATTATTCCTACATCTAGGAATGATGACTCAATAATTTATTTCCTGTTTTCTTGTCAATCTAGTGTTTTGTATTTGTGCTTGCACACTGGTCTTCTATGTGTCAGTGTCCCTCAGCCGTGTCAGATGCTTGCAGCTCTTGTTATGCCCGTGTCCATGGATACTGCTGCTAGAGACGGTGTGAATTTCTCCCATGGGGATTAATGAAATTAAGTGAAGCTAGCTCAGGTAGAGAACTCAAGTCATAGGCCTCAGGCAGGAAACTAAAGTTAAGAGTCTACATCTGCAGACAGCCATCCGGGACTATTAACATGTAACTTTTAGCATCAGCAGAGATTACACCAATCAAACAACAGAGATATAGCAGCTTATTTAATTGCCAGGCCAAGTGTAATCACCACTGCTGTAGAAACACTGCTTTTGTTATTTCCAACCCTTTTTTTGTTTTTGTTTTTGCAAGTGTTATTGCATGCCAATGGTACCATATTGCCCAACTTGGTTCTACTTTTCTGTAATTGGTGGGGGACTGGCAGTTTTTTTTTCATCCTTGCATATCATTTCATTTGGTCATTGCAAGTGTCATGCTTCCACAGTAGGGAACGCTCTGAAAAGCAGAGCTTTGCACCAAAATAAATGCAGACATAAATGTCGATCAAGACTCAACAATTCCCTAAGTGATGTACACACTGTAGAAATACCCAACAGACGCTGCAGTGTCATACCTGCATGCTGTGTGAGATGCCCTCGCGGTCTGACAGCAGCTCTGCAAGGTTCTTGGTGCCCAGCACATTCCTCAGGGTGGTCTGGGCCAGCAGGCGGGTGGAGAAGTCTGCATTGGTCACATTAGCCACTGCAGAGACAGGGCAGCTGACCCGGAAGTACACAACACCATCCACAGACACGGTCACAGAGTCTTTGGTCAGGATCTACACAGGAGAGACGCAAGAAGAGCTTAATTCAATGTAACATGTGAATACTAGTATACAGTATAATTTGCAGCTATGCAGTTATACAGGCAGTATAATTTGCCATTTAAAAATCAATCTCCCTCCATTGCACAGTATCAATACACAGATCAGATCTTCACAGCACAGTTCGCCTCAGATTTCACTCCTAATGTAAAATGAAACACCAAGCGTTCACTGGATCAGACTGGTGACACAGCAGTTTAGATCATTTTGATAATGAGTGTATTGTTTTGAGAGCGAAGCTCTAGTGTGAGAGGGCGATCGTACCTCCTGGGGCGGGATGTCAAATGATACAGTCCTCATGTCCACTTTAACAAAGGTGTCAGTGCAGGGAAGCACAAAGAAGATTCCTACGGCGCAAAGACAAGACGTTTTACAGCATGCTGCTTTCTGACTGAGATAACAGTCAGTCTGTTGAATAGATACAGAGGATGATGGATATGGAAAATCTTATTCTTCATCCAGATGCATACAGAAAGCATCATAAACATGTCACAGTTGAATGTATATTATCTCTCTCTTTAAAATGCCTAAAAACCAAAAAAATGTAATCTGTTCAGTAAGGAATCCCATGCTCTTCTCTCACCTGGTCCCTTGGCCTTCTTGTCGGTGATGCGGCCCAACCTGAATATGACGGCGCGCTCATATTCCTGGACAATCTGGGCAGGGAAGCAAAATTTAAAAGTCAGCAATAACACATATAACACTCACTGAATAATAAATGTGTAATGCAAAATATGCAATGCAGGAGCAAAGCACAGAAAATTAAATATTACTAAAATTTAACCATTTAAATTCTGCTGGAAGTTTCAAACACATACAATGTTTTTTTATTTTGTGTGTGTGTGTGTGTGTGTGTGTGTGTGTGTGTGTGTGTGTGTGTGTGTGTGTGTGTGTGTGTGTGTGTGTGTGTGTGTGTGTGTGTGTTTGTGTTTTTGTGTGTGTGTGTTTTTTGTGTGTGTGTGTGTGTGTGTGTGTGTTTTCTCCTCTGTTGTGTGTCCAAAGTATGATAAAGCTTGGCCACCATCACTGCTGATTTTTAGTGCATTCATTTGGCACCCATTCAGAGCCATCTGCATACCTTCAGACACATGAATATGGAGATTGGACAAGTCAATAATGCAAACAGGCCCGATATGATGACCAGGAACCAGCCACAGCAGCCCAGCTCGCCAGTGCGTTCACCTAGCACAGGGGGGAAACAGCGGTTAGCAGGGTGCTTCATCTGCTGAACGCACCCACAATCACAGAAATATCTGAAAATCAGTCGCACCAAACGATAATGTCTCATTCTAATTACTGACATTTAAAGACATAAATGTTTTTCTATTTACTAAAATTGGTCAGGTATTAAATATAATCCAAAGAAAGTTTAAAGATTGATTGATTATACGTTGATTAATATTAACAGTGTGGTTACATATCAAAATGACTTCAGCCATATTAAAATGTAGGATCATTTGATAAATTTAGTTAAATTAGATAAATTAGATAAATTGTTGTACCATTCTTATGCACTTTGCCTCGCAAGTCGCTCTGCAAATATCCTTAATGTAATGTAATGTAATAAATAATCTCATGAAAGCATATGAGGCCTTCACTACATGCAAAAAATTTCAGTAAAAGCGTTTGTTGTAAACCCAAAAGTGATACTATTTTATGTAAACCCAATAACTTAGCTACCTACTGCCACATACACATTCTACAATGTTTACAACAAAGTATCCAGTAACCAAAAATAATACTATATTTAATCTTTCAATTATGTTTCATAGTTCTGTCCATTCATTCCTGCATCATATAAGTTGCCAGAGGCCGTGGATATGGCAGTTTGATTGGATGCAAGTATCTATCAGTTTAAGTAGTCACCCATGGCACCATCTTTCAGAATTCTACAGTTGCATTTCTGTCTAAGATGACAGCATTTCACACCTATGGCTTGCTGCATCCAGAATATACAGTAGGCACTCTAACATTACAAAAAAACAAATGAGAAAGGGACAGTGTCAACATAAGCTGTAATGATGTGACATCATTCACACAAGCCACCCATTGATTCACAGTCACATTGGCCTTGATTGTTTACTAACTGATTTAGAAATGCAAAGCCTATGTTATTTGTTAACACGACATAGGCTTTGCATTTGTGGTCTTAGAATAATGATGTACGACCTGTGTGGCAAACGCAGTATGTGTCAAGCTTTGCAGAAGAGAGTGGCATGGGGTCAGTGATGAATAAGTCTCAGTGGAACGTGGTGTATGCAAAGATTGTTATTTATTATCATTTGTTATGTCTATACCTGTAGCCTATTGGCTGTATTTCATACGTGAAGCTTATTACTTCCAGAATATGATACCAGTGGCCATTCCAGGATTCAGTGGAATGCATTTTATGCAAAGATTGATTTTTATCTCTGTAAGGGGAAGTCTAACTGAGGTAAGGGAGTGGGGAGATGTTTATCACTCAGCTGATAAAATGCACATTCACTCCAACCAGCCATGGTTCTGGGCATTTGCATTCTTCACCTCCACACAACTTTTGAAGATAATGATGGTCTTCCACTGAACTGAGGGTCAGGCTGTCTGCACTACACAGCGGGCATGATCTAAAAAAGATCTTGAACTACTCATGCCAAATGACAACTAGTGATTTAAAACATTTCCTCAATGGCAAACAGCCTGAAATATGCTTCTGCTTTTACAGGCAAACTTGAACGATCCTAACATTTTTTCAGCGGGCAGATCACAGACTGCTGTTTACAAATGGTGTTGCAGATTGATGAGGTATGTGTGCATGTGCAACACAATTTAGAAAATTGAATAACAGAACTAAACAAATGCAACTGATTGGAATGCTAAAACAAAGGCCTGAATGCTGTTTATGTCTATGGATCACAGAGCCATCTGATGTCTCTGAGTGGCAGTTCAGTAATTCATATTAATATAAGATAAGTTTACAACCAAAGGCTTTTCCAGAATGTAAAACTCCCCTCAGTGTTGGCTCATGTGGATCACCCTATTAATGACTCTATAGTGACTCTGACCAAAGTCCAGCACTATTAGTTGATTAGTTTAATCAGATGTTCATTGGTAATATAGAACAAAACCTGACCTATACCAGCCATCCTGGGATAAAACTGTGGGTAACTGCCAAGTCTGCAGGCATAAATGAAGCTGAGTTATCATGTCCAGACCCAAGGACATGCAGTGCAGAGCACTAAGGACAGGTGACAGCATGCAACTAAACTATCTGAAATCAGAGCACTCTCATTGTCATAATGTGGCACAAAGGTAAACGGCTTTTGTAAACGCAACATCACTTATTTGCTCCTACTACTTGGATGTCATGTGTTGTCAGGGTGAGCTGTAAACTATTCGCCCAGGTGACGGCTGGTCCCTCATGGACATTGGTCAGGAGCCAAGCATTGCTGTTTACTTTAGGAACGGTTCAAATTTCCACATGATCGTGACACAGAGGAAACAGAAGAAAGACAGTGTCGGCACACCCTTTTTCCGTACCACACCCCCCCCCCACCAGGTGTCTTTCCGCTGTTCAGTCATCATGGTGATTTTTATATAAAGGAAAGTGGGCTATTCATTGAAATCAAACTCAAGTTAAAGGGTTTTATGATGCACACTTAAAAATCTGTTAATTTTTGGCTTGGTGGCTTACTTCATGCTTACTTCATGTGAATCAATTGGCCTGTATTTTCTGGAAAATAAGAAATCTATTTAGAGGACCAGAAATCAATATGGGCACTTGTGTCTAGCACAACCACCTAGTGCCAGTTCACCAAATTAATAATTTGCTTTGCAAAAATAAGCTTCTGTTCTGTCTCATCTGATGTATTATATATTAACATATGCAATTATTGGAATAGTTTTAAGGAAGTTAAATTAAGTTACATTCATTTCCTATGCCTAAGTGCTTTAAGCAAAATGCAGCTCAGACATCCTCTTTGATTTGCTTTTATCACAATTTTGCTTCCTATGCTTTTGGTCAAGGAATTTTCAGATACCCCCTTATTATTGCCATAGAAGAAATGTTATGCTAAACTTTACTTGGAATGTTGGGGATGGTTTTGGTTCACTGGTGTATGTGGGTCAAATATCAAAATTAATATTTTTACATGAGGGAAAAATTATAACTATTAAAGATAGTGTGTACTTACTGCCAGAACAGCCAACCCCCGTGCCCGTCCCTTCTCCTCATGAGCCTGGGTGCAGAGGTACCCCCAGGATCCTGCCACCCCCAGGATTCCCACCAATGGTTTATCTCATAACACCAGGCAGCTTAGCAGGTTCCTGGCACTTTCTCTTTCTGTTTTGTGTTTTCAAACTATTATTTCACACCCAAAAAAACAAGAATTATTTTCACACTTTTAATTTTCAATAATATTCAAATACTGACATGTTGCTCTGGGTGTCAGATGAATAACTTTTGACAACAAATCTCTAGAACAGCATAGCCTTATCTCACATTTTATAGTGCTTCAAAGGTCAGCCCTCAAGGAATTGTTTACTTTTCTTATTCTCATTTTTTTTCCAGCCTGTTCCATAATGGTCTTTAAGCGTTGTCAAACCTGGCCAACTATGAGAGTGGCTGAATCTCGAGCATCAGTGAGATATTCTGCAAAACAGTTGATGTTGATTTACTATGTTGCAGGAAAATGTTCTGACATTTATGGAAGTGTAAGTCATGTAAATTAGGGTTTACTGTCTGCAAAACAAAGCATACATTACAGCTAGTGTGTAAGAGGGTCACATGTGCAAAATCCACCTATCAGTGTTGATAGGTTGGCACATGTTAGTCATAATTTAGAGCACACAGCTGACCTCTACTTTAAAAAATATTCTTTCTTACCCACATTACTGTATTTGTTAAAGAAAATGTCTTAAACAATGCCAAAAATTCCTCTCCAACAATTTAAATAAATTTCCTTAAACTGTGATATTTTGGCTCCTAAAAGAACCCAGTAACCAAATAATACTAATATCTAAATTCTCCCATTTGTGTTCCAAAGAACACACGTAAGGAGTTCATTTTACCATACGTGTGTAACAGGGCTGTTCCCAAGAAATTTCTTTCCACAGCTTGAGTGGAGGCATCTGGAAGGCTAACAAAATAACAAAATAACAAAATAACAAGGTACATCTCTAGGAATGGTTCTGCAACACATACAAATCTCAAACCTTGTGCACACTTAACCTGACAGCCAGTCCAAAGTTGTTCCTTTCATTTTCTTATTTAAAAAAGGGAAATAAACCCAAAGCTTGTCATGCCACTGTCATAGATGTCGCTTTTGGTTTTTTAAACAAAAAAGCTCCTGTGTGGATTTGTGTTGTATGAAATCATTTATTATGAAACAGATCATACATAAAGCAGAGCACACACACTGTCACCAAGACACGAAGAGCGTGTAATTACGCTTCCTGGGATCAGCTGATGCAACAGATTTCAGATCCTAACGGCGAGTCACATGTCACAAATGCAGCTACAGCCTCAGACTCAACCAACGCTTCAACATTAGCAAAACATAAACCAATTTCCAGACCCACATCCTACTCATTGTGAATTCCCGTGTCAAGCACCTGGCAACTGCACACTCCACAAACACATGAAAATACCTGAGGGCGTGGCTGTCTACATGAAACAAATATAACACAGACCCTCAAACTGAGATACCCAACACCAGTGAACACTGATGTCGTCAAGTGACTTAAACCATCCACTCTCTCTCTCATATTACTTTACAGGTGTACCTATATGAACAAACAAGCAGTCATTCGCTCTGCCCCCCCTCCCTTCCCTCGGCAAGCTACTGCATCTGTGACAATAGTGCACAATAGTGAAAAGTAATGCTTTCACTTACCTATTAAGTCTTCATTGCTTTGTCCACGTCGCTTGTCTTGGGTCTCCATTTCCATGAGGCAGATTCTGAAGTGCCGAGAACTGCCGGTCAGGAGTTGTTTATCTGTGCGTGTAGCTGGTGGGTGGTGGCCAGGGCTTTTAAAGCCATACCCACTTCCAAAAGTGGGCGTGATGTTATGTGTCCCCTACAGCCTGTCAATGATTCACAGGCAGATAGTGGAAGTGATGGAGCTAAGTAAATGCAATTAGCGAGGTCAAGAAAGGGATTGTCTTAGCGTTTGTGGGCAAAGAGCACCTATGTAGTATAAACAAATAAAAAAAAATTGTGAAACGATAAATGAAGGCGCTCCTTTTTCCGTTATAAGTGTTTCATTGCTAGAGTGAGATTTACTGACAAACCTCTACCCCACGTACAAATGTAATGAATCAAACAAATAAATCATGACAGATCACTTTCACTATTTTACATTTCAAATCATGTTTCCTTCTTCATTTGTTTTTATGTAAAAAGGTCTTTAAAATTGCTTATGAACTTAATTATTATGTTTTCCCCAGCCTGGACTACAACTGAACCAGATGATGTCCTGAAACAACCAGGAGCGGGTTTACAGCTTGAGCCATCCAGATATTACAAGGATATTACTAAAATTATAATACAAATTACAAAATGTTATCATTCTTCTGGCAGCCGTCTTTTAGTAATCAAGTCAAAGATACTATGTTACAATTGACCCCGCCATCCCACATGTGTTTTCAATTTATACGTTCATGTTACCTGAACTTCTCCCTGTTGGTCAGATTGTTGGTAACTGCAAAATGAGGAGAACCTGTTTTGATATCCCCTTCAGAGTTAAATAAATTTAACTATTTCATTCCGGAGGTTTTGTAACTCTGATGTTATTTTGTATATCCTATAAGAGTTTGGTCACTTTGGGTCCTGAGTATATTTATGAATTTCTATGTGCAATTCATAATTGTGTGTGGTAGTGTTTTTCCATAATTTTTGTTTGCATTTATGCTTAAAACATATTTGAGTCATAAATGAGACATTACTCTGGCATGCAAAAATCACATCCATCTGATAACCATCTACAGGTTCAATTCTGTATTTCCTTTGATTTAACTTACCATTCAATAGGAGTCATTTTACATGAAACAGCTGTATATTACATGGGACTGTGTAACCAGGAGGATGAAAAGAGGATGATTGGGTTGCCAGATATTCAGATTTTGGATGGATTTTATACTTCCACACTTTCTGTTTTTGGGAAGTGACACTATTACTCTTTCAAAAAAAAAAAGGCCATAGGATGTTTGATGACCACAGTGATCAAGGACCTCATTCATAAGGCACCATGACACAGCTGTATTCAGGAATTGGATTTTGTTTTGTCAATTAGGGAATCATAGTTTTTACTGGCCCAGATCGACTTTCAGGACCAGCTTAAGTGTTCACAGTAGATCTCCATACATGTGTAATTTTACATGGTCCAACCCTGCTTTGCATCAGCTGTGTGACATTAGAACATGACGACTTGGACGGTGCGATATGGCAGCTGATCAGGTACATCATGTGAACAGGTGTATGGAAACAAACCTATGAGATTGTAATCTGGCTGCTTCCGCAATGGAAAAAAACTACTTCTGAGAAAGAGATTATTGTCAGTCCAGAGTGCAAACCACTAAAATGTAAAACCTTTGAGGAAAGTGAGCCTTTTGGTCACATTTAAAAAAATATATATAAACATTTTTATTATTATTATTATTATTATAATTATTATTTTATTATCATATTATAATTATTATTTGATTACTATTACTATTTGATTTGATGAGAATGATCTGTTCACAGAGCATGTTTAGGCTGGTCTTTTTGCAATAACATTGTCATATCTGATTAAAACCAATGTGAAGATTTCTGGGGGATGGAACTTAATCATTTAAAACAGACCTTATTCCAAGCAACCACAAAAGTGAATAACAATGCTCTTCTGTGTTTTGACCTAATTTTCAAAGTTACAGATCTTTCAGTTACAAATCATTTCATTTCGGAGCTGTTCATATCTGACAGTGTTCTGTATAGGCCTATCCTTTGAGGGTTTAGTCTCTCATAATTATATTTGTGAATTTCCAGTACACTTGGAACAATGTACTTTTCCTAACTGTGCAATTGTGTGAGAGAGGTCATTTCACTTTTCTTTGCATTTATGTTTAGGACACACATGAGCCATAAATAAGACATAACGGCAAGCAAAATGACTTGTATCCGATATCCAGATGTATGCACAAACAAATTCTTTCCCTGGGTTTAATTCTGTTACACAGCCTTGCTGTAGAAGCTGCATGAGAGAATTAACTATATCAATGACATATATAGATATAGTGTGTTTCAGTGCCGTCACAAACAGGAAATACAGCCCACTCTACACTGTGTCTGCGCTGAGATGCACTCTGAACAGAGAGTTACGGGAGATAATAAATGCCAACTGCTGTCTCTCTCTCACTCTGCATAACACTTGTGTAATATAATAACCTTTGCCGCGCCAGTGCCTGGTGAAAGAAGGTCTCATGACAGTTTCTATGACGAAACCCACAGGCATCACATGATCCAGTCCCCTGCTTCAGCCTGGGGTGCATGTAGCAATGCTGATGGGAAGTATCACTTCCTTTAATGGGTCAACCGCAAATGTGCATGGCAAATGTTTCATTCTTTCTGAAAAACAAATATTTCAGAGCCAAGCCTTAAATTTTCATCTAACCTACTCCCATATTTCACTAATTCACAAACAGGATAATTTCCATAATTCTCTTCCAAACCTTGGTGTTAATACTTTGAAATGATTATGAAGAAATCATTTAATGCATTTCTTATGTCATGAAAATGACCTCATGAATGCAGAATAATATATATGCTTAACGATTTTAGCTACTTTTTCATGTAAAACTTGATATTTTAAGAAATCAGAGAAACAATACATTAGGTAAGGGCACACAGGAAATGAATCACGTGAAGGCCCTCCTGGTACAGGCAGGCAGAATTTCCTGTTGAAAGTAAATCACAAATTTTTTCTCGTGTCCAGGCAATATTTTTCCTCAACAGTTCATTTTGATCCATATTATATTAGTTGGTGCCAAAAAAACAATTTTTTAACACCTCCAAGAGCATTAAGTCCTTCATGGACTCAAAGAAACCATTTGTAAATGAGCGATCATATAATTGACTGAGGGCTACATGTGTGATATCACCTGTATGTAAATCACCTGTTACACACCGTAACAATACTAAAGATATTGACAAAACAGCCATGCTACATCAAGACATTACACCAACTGATATGATAAAACCAACCAAAAATCAAGCACTTTGCAAGCTATTGCACCTTCAAATGTACTTCATTTTGAATGCAAAATTGAAAAAATACCATGTGGTCCCTTTTGTTAGGAGTGTGTTTTTTTCTCCACTCCTATGGAGAGTGGAGTATGTGGAGGGTGGAGTATGTGGAGGGTGGAGTATGTGGAGGGTGGAGTATGTGAGAGTGGAGTATGTGGAGAGTGGAGTATGTGGAGAGTGGAGAGTGGAGTATGTGGAGAGTGGAGAGTGGAGTATGTGGAGAGTGGAGAGTGGAGTATGTGGAGAGTGGAGAGTGGAGAGTGGAGTATGTGGAGGGTGGAGAGTGGGCAGTGTGTATCTCAATCCCTCTGCTGCCATGGGAACATGGGGCTGTGGCACAGTGTATTGCAATACAGGTGAGCTGTACAAATTAACCGGACTGACAAACGACTAAGAAAAAAAAAAACATTTTAATTTGTGACACTAATGTGTTAATCGACAGAAAGCAATTATTCTGTATGATTTCATGATAGTCAAGTAAAAAAAAATGCATTAAACCCAGTTCATTGTAAACTGTTAATTTGTGTGCATTTGTAAAACCCCCCTTTGTCCATTTCATTTTGCAGTACAAAGGAGAAAACAGGAAAAAAAAATACATCAAAGCAGTTTACAGTATACTGTTCCATGCCGCAGATAATTCAAGTCTACATGTTTTTTTTTTTTCCTGTGAAACATTTCTACACATACAAAATCCTGCCTAACTGAGGTTAAAATATATATTTCATTCAATAGCCCATTGTAACACACCAACACACGCATACACACACAGCTGGAAAACTGGATAAGTTGAGTTCACCTGAATATTCCTGAATGCATACATATTTAATTTAGTCTATGTGTAGCTCATTCTAATGCAGCTTTGTACACGCTGTAGATCTCAAAATAAAAGTATAAAACTTTAAAGAAAAACTGTAAAACAGTGTACAGTACTATAACAAAAAAGTTATTGACAAAAATTAAATGACAAAGAACAGCCAAAAAAGCATGAAATAAACATAAGACAGCAAAAAAGTCAAAATGCATTAATCAATTATCATGTTCATAATGCTTCACCTTCAAGACATTGTGACCTGGGAAAACTACTTCTATAAAATATTTAACATACTAAAATATAGTATTGCCTTGATGCATTGTTAAAATGAGTACGCCCTACCCATCTTTACAGTAAAACACTAAAATGACATACTCCTGTCAGCTCTGAATTGTGGAAGCAACAATTCTTTGATACCATTGATAAGAACCGTCTCAACATATCTCACATGATGCTCAAGCAGTATTAAGACAGCCATTGAATCAGATAAACTACACTGCTGTGTTCTTTTATCTTACAGAAACAGTTGTAGTATTTACTTTGATTTACAATTTAAATAAAAAGGTATTTCAAGTTGAGTTCTGAAGACAGTATTGCGCACCTAAAACTTGTCCATTTCTATTTGCTCTAATGGCATGGGGTAAGCACAGTGGCTGCTTGTTTCTGTTTATTTGGTTATCCCAAAGTACAGGGAGTCACACTGCACAAACTCATCTTCAATTGACTGCCATTGTTGCCCCTGTATTCAACAGTAAATCATGTATCTATCACACCGCATACACGGAATGTACAGAACTAGGCATGCGTATTGTGTATTACCAGTTTGCTCTCTATATATTTAATCCATGTGGATTTGGATGCGTCATCAACTACATATCAATATCCATACCTCTATTCACAGACGTAATAATTCAATGGTTATTACACCATGTCACAGACTATATTTGAGCTAGACCTGGCATCAAAGTGATTTCCAAATTTCACATTTCGGTTCAACACTCTCATGAATGTTTTGGTCATTGCTTACAACTGATTCAGGTGTGTAAACACTATCAGCTCCTGTCACCTTTCCCAGCAAAATGTCAGTTTTGAAAATCTACCTGTTTGGATCTGCTGGTGGGAGTGAAACAACCTTTCTTTGCAGCATACAGATTGGTTTCTCTGCCCAGTTTGAAAAGGCCAAAGTGTCTGGCCAAACCGTAACACATAAGGTCCTACAGTGGCTGTCCAAGCTGGCGGGGTGTGTCAACTGGGGTTGGGTCACTGCCAGCCGAGCTGGGGATGGAGTCCTGGCTGCAGGGCGAATGGCGTACCCGGGGCAGGGGGGTAGTTGGTGAAGCCATTGGGTTGAGCTGGGTAGTTCTCAAGGGCAGAGGCAGAGTGAGCCTAAAGCAGAAAATAGGGACATGAACAACTGGCCGACTGACAAAATACATACATGGGTGTACAGGAATTTGCCAATTAATGTACAAAATAATTTCAGATGGTGTGTGTGTGTGCATATTGAGGGGTGTTTGAATTTCACTGATAAGTAAGGTCTATTTCGAGGGCAAACAGGCCCTCAATGAAAAACATTTTGGTAAGAGTGCTGTGTGTTTTCGTGTGTTAGAGTAAATGCACAACCATTTTCCACAGTGGACATAAGAGTCACATTACAAACACTTTTTCCTGTACTTCTGTTTGCTGAAGTTTTTCATTAGGTGTGACTTATACACACATGAGAATGTTTAAAAATACTTCAGAGATTAGGTAATGGCAGCCTGTTTTTACCACTGCAAAGCCATGCAGTCTTTATCTGCTCCACATATAAAGGAAGGTTCCATACAGTGATGGCTGAAATTAATTTTCATGTACCCTGTTATAGTGAAGCTACATTGTGCCGTCATGCTTTAACCAATCAAAAATGATTCTCCACAGCTAATTGTGGTCATTGGTCAAAATCATTGAGCAGGGAAGCACACATATACAGAGATTCCAGAGAGCACTACTGTACCTGTAACAGTGCAGACTGCACAGCAGAGTTATGGAGGCCAGACAGGGCAGCAGGGGAAGCACTGGGAGAGAAGCCTGGCATTGCAGGAAATGACAGCAGGCCTGGGAATGCAGCTCCCCCTGGTGGCTGGAGGCCACTAGTTAACCTGACAAATAAAAACAGAAATATTAGGAGATATTTTTTTAACATTTTATTAGCTTAGGTGTGGAACCCAAACATCCAATGAACATCCAATTTCAAAATATTAATACAAATAAAATATTTTTTTTTTTATAGTTTTTGCTTTCATTGTTTTGTTATCAATTTTATGGTGAGACATTATTTGGCCTCATCCTGCCAAGGGTCATATGATAAGGATTCCTTAGGTTATCATGCCATAAGCTCCTCCCACAATGAAACAGTCACCTATAGACTACCATCTACCATTAGTGAGTAATACAGCTCTCTTCCCATTGAGCATCCCTTCTCTGAAGGAGCAGTGTAGTGCCTGCAATGAGACTTTTGCATGTGGTAAAACAGGACCCATCTTCACCCCACCTCATATGTTTTACCAATACTACAATTACTATACACTACAGGCAGCTTTAAAGTTCTGCCGTTGCACTTCCTCTACACATAGCAGTAACAGACTTTTCTGTTGGCTAGCACATGTGCAGCAGAAGAATTAGTTTCCTGTATTCGGCATCAGTACTCTTCCATGTGTTGCACCCCTCTTTTCACTTAAACAGTTTTTTACTTTAATTTTTTCATACCAAAATACATGATAATTCAAGTCACGCTTCCAGGAACATCACATTGCTGGATAATCAAAACTGTTGTCAATATTCTTGTTATATATTCTCACTCACTCACACACTCACACTCACTCACACGCACACACACACACACACACACACACAGACAGACAGACACACACACACACTTAGATTACTTCCTACATTCAAAGAAACAATATATATGAATGTTGTCAATCCATATATACTACCTCTAAAGGAGAGGTATCTCATTTGATAAACTACAAAGAGAGATTGTCATGTATTTCCATGAACACAATGTCCACACAACGGAAACTATCAGCCTCTGCAGCTTGCACATGGCTTAAGAAATGAAACAAATGTTAACACAGGATGAATGATTGCTAACTCAACTCACTTCTGCCTTCAACAGAGCTGTAATTAACCCCAGCCCTACTGACTGTCCTGGACAATCCAAACTATTCTTCTGCTATCCTCAGCAAACAGCTGTCCAAGGAGTTCTACCCAAACCCATAGCCACTGTTCTCATTGATCACAACGTGCTAGTTGGTCATTTACGATGGCTTGGCCTTTATCAGAGCACAACCACATGACAGCCAGACTTTAACCATAGTGTGAGTCACTCCCCTCATGGCCGAGTTGTAAAAATCCCTATCAGGACTGGCACTGACATTTTCCATGCTGTCCCACCTCATCAAACATGTCTTAAATTTTGTCCACTCCATTCTCTCACCTGATATGATAATGGGATCTGTCTTTGTCCAGATATCAGTCCTCATTCCTACATGTCTGTAAAATTCTCAGACGTGTCAAACTCTCATTAATGAGAGGAAGTTTCACTCATTAACATGACTTCAGGCAGCAAAACAGATATTACAACGTCGCGCTATATACATATATATATATATATATATATATATATAGACACATGCATGCACGCACACACACACTCACACGATGGCGGCACTTACCCAGCCTGTGCCGCCAGGGCGGGGTTGAAGTTGGAGCTGAAGGCCGAGGCAAAACCGGGGAGCACCGGCGCAGAGGAGGGTACCCCAGCAGCAGCTGCTGCCGCTACGGCTGCAGCCTGTAGCGGGGCCACAGTGGCCACTGACGATGAGGCCCCCGGGAGCCCCATCAAGGAGGACAGTACAGGGCTCCCGGCAGCTGAGGGGCCAGAGCCCGCAAACCCAGGGAAGGCAGGGCTGGTCCCGGGCGGGAGGCCGGGGAAGATGCTGGGGGCAGTGGTCAGGCCCAGGCCAAAGGGAGATGCAGAGGGGGCCGCGGTGTGGGGCAGGCCCGCATACACGGAGGAGGGGGGAGGGGCAGAGACCGAAGCAGAGGAGGCGGCAGACGCGATTGAAGAGGGCGGAGCCACAGGGAACGGGGAGGCAGAGGAGAGGGAGGGGAAAGGACCCAGGCCAGGGAAACTGGCCGCAGCCGCAGCCAGGGAGTGCGAGGCGGGGCTGCCCGCCGCCTGGGGACCCAAAGCAGCCGACAGGCCCTGGAGCCCCGCCATGGTGGCCTGAGGGGAACCCGTGGAGTGGCTGAGGCCCAGAGAGCGGGCCAGTGCGGCCGAGTTGGGGATCACCAGGGAGCTGAGGGATGGTGTCCCTGCGCGGGAGGGACCCTTGAAGGCGGAGGGTACGGGGCTGTTGCTTCCGCTGCCGTGCCGAGACAGAGAACCCAGGTGCTGTTCAGCATAGAAAGCCCCCGCGCCAGCCAGCTGAGCCTGGGTGGAAAGGGCAGAGGGTTTGGGGCTCTGGGTGGCGGTGGTGGAACCAGGGGGGAGTCCTGGGAAGCCTGGCAGGCCTTGGGCAGAGTGCCCTGAGGCCAGTGGTGGGGGGCCGCCAGAGGGGGTGTAGCAACGGATCACGGACTGGGCAGGGGAGGCGGCTGGAGGAGGCAGCCCAGGGAAAGGGGAGCCCGTCTGGGAATCAGCAGAGGAAGGATAGCCCTTATGAGGGGGCAGTCCCATGGACGAGTCAGCAGCACTCCTGGAGGTTGGCGTGGGGGTGGGTGCACCAGAGGGGGTCCCCGAACGGGACAGGTTGGAGAAGGGGGAGGGGGTGTAGGCTCCGCCGGGGCCTGGGGTCCCACAGGGTGTCCCGGACGGGGTGTGGGATTTGATGACGGAGGGAGTTGGGGTGACGGATGGGGGCAAGCCTGAATACTGCTGAGGGATGGGGGTGGAGTGGCCACTGGGGGAGGGGGTGATGCTGGAGGAAGCGGAGGGTCCAGGTGGGCCCTTGATAACAGAGGGGGAGGGTGCACCCGGGTTTTGGGAGGGAACCAGGCCAGGAAAGACAGGGGTTATGGGAGTGGTGGGAGGGGGCTGGGCCGATGAGAGGTGAGGCGGGACAGGCGTAGAAGGGGTGGAGGGATTGGAGCCATGTGGCGACATGGTGGGTGTGGCAGAGACGCCGGTGGTGTGATTCTGTTGGCTGGCTGGACGAGAGAAAGCTGGACACAGACATGCAGGCACGAGTTAGTACAGCAGCTACCCTCAGAAACTAAATGAAATTTAACACGTTCCTGCTCTAAACACAGCACAACCCACTGTCGTTTTCAACTTGTTATGAACCATCAAATACTGCCCACTTCCTTTCTTACAGCCTTTTTTTATGAGTAAAAAATGTACTATTAATTTCAGATTTGAGATGACAGCATATGATTTGAATTTACTCAGTGAAGTGAAGTTACTTTTGCAAAAAACTAACTTTGCATTTCCGTGAAAAATACATATACTACACACAATGAAAAAAATCATATTACAGATTATTTAGCTGTATGTCACTTTATGATACATCCCAAGACAAACAAAATATAAAAACAGAAACATGTAGCGATAATACATATTTGTACATGTTTCTGTTTTTATATTTTGTTGTATATACACACATACCAATCCATAAAAGGTACTTGTTTATTTTTGTAATGTTTCTTTTTCTGTAAAGTTGTAATTTCTCAAAAATGTTGGTGTGTTAGAGACACTGGATAAATAAGTGAAAATTTCAATTTTATGAGAATATTACCACATATCAACAAATAACGGAACAAAACTGTGAAAATGATAAGGACTCAGTGTCTTGTGACTGCATTACCTTGACCTACACAGGAGACTTCAACACTAAAACACTCCAACCTGCAATTACACCTGCACTAATAAGAGGCTGTAAATGCTTTTCTGTGATAACAGTGGAAACATTTACAGGAGTATAGCTTTGATGGTGGGGAGCTCAATATTCTCCCCATTATGCAACACAGGCTTATTTACAAAAATATTTAAGGGCCATGTTATGTGTTCACTTTTAGCCTGTTTTTTTAGTACCAGGGAAAAATGTAACTTCAATAATCATTGTGTCTGTTTGGGATTAAATGAAAAACAATAAGGTGGATGAAATTATACATTAATGACCATGCCCATTAAAATGTTTATACAGGGGTTAAAAGTACAACTGATTTTACACAAGACATTCTGATTTTACACAAGGCTGAGTCCATGAAACATGTACATACTGACTCTAACATTAAATCAAACACTGGGTATCCGTTTATCTGGTGCACATTTAGTAGTTAATACAATGCAATATAGTGTATGCATATACTATATGCAGTATAGTATAAGTAATTGTATCCATGGCAAAAAAAGCTTGGACTGCAACTTTTCACTCAGGCCCCATAGGTTTGTCACTATTCCTTACTCTATCCTGCCATCTACAGACAGAAGCAGAAACTGCAGCCAAATACAGTTTCCAGATCCTGCACCTTTCCCAGATAAAATGGGTTTGAACAAGAGTGGGAGAACACAGAGCCACACAGCCCACACCAAAGAGAGCAGAAAGCAGGCAAAAGCATGGTCTACCGCTCAGTCCATTCACTAAGTTTCTCATGCCATATGGAGTATGTCAGACCAGGAAGCATGGATATAGTCTTTGAATCTGGCCCTTCTGATTAACAATGACCAGAGCTGGCAAATATTTAACATTCTTAGCAAAATGTTTCACAGTCTTCAGAATTTAATGGGTTTGAATGAGACTTGGTGGGTGGCAAACACACTGAAAGACAAGACAAATTTGACTGCAGCTGCCACTATGTTGGGCTTCCTTGGCATGCGTTTTCATAGGGCATGTGACGCTTAGTGAACCACAGCACAAAGGGAGATATCTGCCAACATGCAAATTAGACTCATTCATCCACTCTTTCTGCCGTCAGATTTCCAGTGCTACATGTATTTGTTTAGGCAACTTATTTCCCTATATTTCCTGAAACACCAACTGCCCCCCACCCAAGCCAGGGATGGTTTGAAAATTAGAGTCTCAAAAAACAGAGCAGGTTCTCATCTCCACTCTCCTGCTGCAGGGGTTCCCAGTCTCTGGGAGACCCCTATGAATGCATAAGATTAAGTTTAAGTTTTAAATTTATGCTATAAATGTCATGCCTGAAACTTATTAGACTTATTAGACGCAGAATCAATATTCCATATTTCTGTAATGACTTCTAATTAGTCAGATCAATTCTCAGACAACTATGGATCCAATCAACACTTGTCCATAACATTTACATTTAACTGAATAAAAAGTTTTGTGCTTTTTCTCTTCAAGAGCAGTTTGGTAAGTTCATTTTTATGAATGCTGAACCTTAAACTGTGTCATTGATGATACAAATGAACACCTGCATTTAACTGAGAGCCAAAGTTAAGGACACATGCTTACTGAATGCCGGTCTTTTTCTCTTTTACTGCGGTAAATTAATTTTGAATAACCAATTCAACGACCTACAAACGAAATCAGTGAAGTCCTGAAACCGTGATCATCTGGTCACTGAAATTAAACAGATGAGCCAAACCTTTTGATGAGCCAAACCAAAAGGCTGTTTCATCTGAAATCCCCAGTCAAGACATTGGTTGGAAAAAAAAGCAGAATAAACAGGGGTTCCCCTTGGATCACACTTGGGGATCCTTGTCCTACTGCACCTGCACTCTGATAGCATGGCTTTGGACTTACACTGAGGCTCGGATGTTTTTGGGTTTGCGCTCTCCTCTTTTTCTGTGTGGGGAAAACAAACAGAGTCGTCACGATGGCTGGGGTATGTGTAAGAGAGGACTGTGGAGGGACACAGTTTCCAAACAGAAACTGAACTAAGTGGTATAGCGCAAAATGGCAGACAGCACCACTTCTGCATATGAGGTTGCTTAGGGCGTTATACTGAGCTACACCCTATTTTAGGTGCAGCCTGCTTCTGCGTACAGGAGCATAGTTCACTCAGGCTGTTAGTAGCAAAAAGCAGAAGCAAAGCAAACACACATTCACAAAGCAATAGCAGAAAAAAAATTGTTAGCAGACAAATTATTAATAATTTAATCATTACATCTTTCATCACGTTCACAAAAATGCATTACACATTTTAATATCAACAGTGAAAATAAAGCCGTTAGAAGAACTGAAGAGGAACCGACATTTCTGCATGCAAATGTTTTAGTTGGACACAAACCCAAAACCCACATTCTCATCAAACCAGTTTTTTTTTGACACATTGTACTTTGTATCCTGCTACTATCCATGACCCTTTTTATTTGTCATGTACCTGATTTGCATACACCAATCTTTTCAACTGATGACATTGCCAGACACGTTTGGTTAAGAAGGCTCTGCATCCAAATTATTGAAATCAATGTGCACCTGCTGCTGATTTGGGTACAGGTGAAGTAGAATCCCTTTAACTTCTCATGGGGCGTAGGATCCCTTTCTTTTATTTACCTCCACCCTCCCCCAAACTCACACAGACCTGAAAACCCACCATCACCTCCTACCTGCTGAGCTCTGTGTGGCACTGTATGGTGGGGGGGGCACACTGGCAGTGATGACACCCCCCACTGACACCAAACCTGCATTGTTGTATGCACCTAGGGGGCAATAGAGAGGCAGAGGATTACCAATCCCACACGAAAACACCACTGCCCCCAACACAGTCCCATTTCATTACACAATGAACCAGACACTTCTCCACTCCAAGTGCAGACCTCAAGACCTGGTGCACCACAGTGCCGTGTGTTCCATCGCTAAAGTAGTTAACTTCGAGGTGTAAGTCAGCTAAGGAGTCTACACACCTTGCCTCCAAGGCTTAAACTGGCTTCTCACTGAAAGGAATCAGCAAAAAACCTGCACACACTGTAGCCTTAATTCATAAAACGAAAATGTACCTGACCTCTTCTGAAACTGTCCAGACAACTCACTGATTAAACCAGGTGATTACCCTGGTAATTCAGCACCAACCTACTGTCAGTTGTAGCACCTTAAAGCACAGAAGAGGCAGAAAGAGGAGCCTTACTGGGTGCGATGGTGGCGTGGGGCCTGCAGGGGGGGATGGGGTAGGGCACAGGCCTGTGGGGGTTGTACGTTGACGGAGACTGGCAGGAGGGGAGAAAGGAGAGAGGTCATGTCACGGATTTAGTAAAGACTGAATGAAATGGATTCGCACCATTCACATTCTTCTCAAGGTACCCACAATCTGGCGGCATGTCTCTGGTCAAAATTCTCTGGTAAGCAGCCTACCAGCAAAACTAGCCTCCCTACAATACTTTGAATTCAGCCCTGTCCAATCTTATCTCAGAAGGGCCGGTGTGGGTACGGGCTTTTGCCCTAGCATAGCACTGAAACACCTGATTTGACATATAAATGGATCATTCTGCTTAATCCCAGCCATTAGTAGCTGAAGCCTGCACCCACACAGGCCAGTCTTCAATAAGGCTGGAGGCCCCTGTTCATACGAGCTATATCTCCATCTCAGCCCACCCATGTGCTCATTTGGTCCCTGTGAGAATTCGTCTGCAGCCAATAGGGTCAGTTTGACTGGTCCATTTGGAGCACGCTTACCGGTTTAGCAGCACCAATAATCCTGCCGGCGATGCCCTTTCCCTCCACGTTACTGTCCTCCCCATCCTTTTTGATGGGAGTTCCCTGCAAAAAAAAAAATTGACAGGCCAACATGGGTGAATGACAGCAACGGTGACGAGAAAACTAACAACAACAGAAACCAATGCACCCCTTTCACCTCCTGTGGGCACAATACGACATACAAGAGAGCTGGAGCACAACTTCCCTCACCATCCAGTGCCAAACTTATCAGCCTCACAGTTTCCAATATGTTTTAACTTATGTTGCAGCTGCATACTTTATAGATTTGACAACATAGCTATTTAGTATGTTACTTAGCAAACACAAGCATAACATTTCCAACTGCATAATATAATACCACTTCAAGTAAACCAGTAAGTAAGATTTGCTTGGGGAGGGGGGCTTTAATATGCTGACATTAAACATCTCTTTTCTCCATATATACTTGATTGCCCCCATACCCCTCCGTTCCCCTTTGAGAGGTGTATCTGGAGCCAGGATTCATGCAGCACTCACAGGGAACGTTCCGGTGATCTGGCTGGGCTTGCCTTTGGGGTAGGGGTTCCCAGGAATCATCCCGCAGGATGAGATCTTCGCCACCGGGGCCTTGCACCCCACTTTGCAAACCTGCACAGCGCACAAAGAAAGCACCACGGGCCCCTTCAGTAAAACACTTCAGCAGCAATTACATCTACATACAAGCAAACACTCATGGGTACAGAGTGGGGTTTGCTTTGCAAATAATTAGTGGCATGTCACCGCTTACAATGCCAAATTATTTTTTCGTTTTTTTGCAACATGTTTGTAGGCAAGTATGTGAGCGAAAGCAATATATATGCAGTACAAATTGCTGAGAGAGGCACCACAGTTCATTATGCTTTTCAAATAATTACACATGATATTCGTGGGATCCAGATATTTAGGTGACAGTCCACAAGTCCCCACTGTCACATCACCACTATGTCAAACTCCCCTCTGATTAGCACAGCTTTGTAAGGAAACTCAGTAACATTGAAACTACAACATTTAAAGAATGATTTCCATGCCTTCCAACAAGTGTAAGAATTAAGATGAAAAAAAAAACAAGGTCACATACATTCAGGTATTTGGCAAACACTCTTATCCAGAGTAACTTACAAAAGTGCATACAAAAAGCTAGCATTTAGATTTAACATAGACAGATTAAATAAATGTTCAATAAGAGTTGTGGGTTGGAGGGGTCAAGAGTAGAAAATAACATGAAATAGGGAAAGGTAGAACTCCATTGCTAAGCACCTTATTGACATGACAACTTTGAAAGGCATAGCTCAATAAATATTAAAATACAGTGTTATATTACATCTCATCTCAAATCCATGAACTCAATTTGTAATTTATACAGAGCCTAACAGGTTACAGGGGCAGGTAAAGGTGTAAAACCAAGAATGAGGCATCCTTGCCAAGTGATTCGAGGCCTGCATTAACCCACAAAGTTGGCTCAGTATTTATCACAGTCTGTACACTTGGTGCTACACCTCAACTATGGTTACACCCGACTAACCAGCTCTTTATTCATCCATCCACTGTCTGAGCAGAACGTTACATTACAGAAGTTACAAAGTGAGGCAGGCTTTTACCTGCTCCAAGATCCTCCTGCATCGCTTCTTCTCAGAGGCATGAATCCGGAAAAGGTCCTCTACTGGCCGGTAATTGTGGGCATCAGATATATTCCTGCCGTTGGAACAAAAACAAGGTTGTAATCCCATTACTGGGCTGGGCCAACAGTAACTACGTTCTTTCATGTTGAAAGACTGGATTTAGCTCAAGGAATTAGATTCTTCAAGACTTTCTCTTTGAACAAGTTACAACATTTAAAGAATAAAGGCTCTGTTTTGTCCAAAGTTTCAGCACAATGATAAAAATAGACAGTATTACACAGAATAATACTTTGCTGTATGTGACAGCAGTACCAGAGTTAAGTGTATGTCACAAGTATTTTTACAAGTGTATTTTTTACAATTTCAACATGAACTTGGACCATTCAAAAGGGTCACTAACTGTGTATATTCTGAGTTCACATACTAAGCTAATGAAATCTCTAGCATGTGGGGGTTTAGTGGGACCTTTAAGAGAGCCCAGTCATGTGGGTTCACAACTTCAGTCAGACAGATTGCCATTTTATCCTTCAGGTGACTTACAGTGCTATGAGCTCCAGAACAATGAGCCTGTCCTTTGAAAATGTGAAACAGTTCAGTATATTCGCCACTTTGGTTGTAGGGATGGCCACCATTTTCTGAAACATTTAACAAAGAGGGACATCAGTCTATACAGTTGTTACAAAACAGATTTAAGAACCTGCTTGATCAGAGGGGCACAATCCCAGTCCTGGAGGGTTTATGCATATGCTGTTTTTTTTCAGGTTTCAATCAGCAGAAATGTAAGGCCTTGGAAAACAGTGAGCGCAGACTCCAACCAATAATTTAATTTAAGCATACGAGTGACAAGATGCATCAAAATCCAGAATGCACACCAGGATGTGAGTCGCGCAACCTTCTTCAGGACGAGAGTATAATGGAGGATGAATTGAGATGGACACCAACAGTTTTTTAACAGAAGAACGATAGGGGTTTGACTCTGAGAACACCACCATTGCCTCTTGCCTGCCATCTCATTGCAAGTTCAGACTTTACTTTGAAAGGTCCTGCCCAGAAGGCATGCTGACTTATGAACACTATAGAACACTACATTAAGGTATGCAGTAGACAACTTTACTATGCAACTTACTCAGTTTACAGCTATACACACTGCATATATACATTCATATATCTAAACATGTACTTGAAGTGGATAAGTTTGTGTATGTTTGTATATAGCCTAATTATGTTAGTAATAATGGGCTGCCAAGAATTTTTGTTTCATTTTCATAAATGTCATTCCAGGTCAACAACAGAAAATATTACAATATGCATTTTCCAGATGAATGAGGACTGATAATATCTTACAAGGTGACTGACAAGATCAAGATCTACAAATTGTGTTTACATTCCAGTTATTTGGCTGGTGCATTTAATTCAGAATAACTTAAGGAAGGGCATTAATTCACAAACAAGTGCTATTCCATCCAATACATAAATTGCAAAATTACACATATTGTGCTGCAACAACAGACATTAAAAGCAGGGACTTATATATTTTGATTTAAGATGGGGGGGCTAGGAAGGGGGATTTGGGAAGAGCAAGGTACAGTCTGACAGAGGTTTTCAATCTGGGGTGAAGGGGAGGGATTCAGCAGTTCAGACAGAGTAATGTTCATACCTTGAACCTTTTCGAGGTTCAATCGCACAGTTCACAATAACTCACGTGTTGCATAGCTTTCACTGCTTTAATCTGTGGCTCGGCCCAGGAGAAGTACTTCAGCATCTCAGTCACCTACAGCAGTTGACAGTGGAAAAAAGTATTTCACACCTTTGCTTCAACCGCAATTTACAAGCCACAAGGAGCCACACTCGTAATAATGAGGTCTTGATGGCCGAATGATTACCTGCTCGCTGGAGAAGTACCCGTGCACGTGCTCTATCGCCTTAATCCTTTGATCTGTGAGCACGCACTGTGGGGTGGGGGTGTAAATAAAAAGGGTCATAATGTCATTCGTAGCAGGTGTACTACACCACACTTCTTTCATATACGGTGCGCAAAAGAAAATGTATTTGTTCACATACATTTAGTTATTCACTTGATATTATTTAAATGTATGCTCAAACATTGCCAACGACAAACTCCACATCAAAACTCAAGTCAACAAAACCATAGCTATTACGAATACAGTGGAAAACTTCGTCGTATTTACAATTTCATAACATGCAAACATCATGAACTACGACATATATTGCAGAAATAAATAAATGAAACATGCCCTCACCTTTCTTATTTCATCCAGTACGATGTCAAACGACTTTTTATCCATCTTTAAATTTCAATGTTAAACTTAACTATTAGAAACGGGTTCAACAACAATTGTCGAGTTGTGCTGGCTAATAGTTAGCTAGCTTACCAGCTAGCCAACTCAGATGACTACGTGCTTGATTGCACGTTTCATAAGAGAACACAAACCGAAAACAGATTTTGAAAGTCGCCTACTTATTATACCTGCATTTTACCGAATAAATAGGTAGGTCTGTAGCTGCCTAAACGTCGTGGCTGGCTAGCGAGAATACAGTAGTGTCCTACTGTAGCAAGTTGGCCAGAAAGATACATAAGTTGAGTAAGCATAAATAAGCATCATTCATCGTTACTCGCTAGTTAACATGACCTAGCCGACACCAAAGTGTTTGTATAAAATGGTAATATATTCTTAACCAAGACTGGCAAAATTGTACAACTAGCATAGCTAGCTAGCAATCAATAAATAGCTAGTGCTAGTTCTCTGAACACAATAATGTTACAGTGACAAAGCTGCTCAAAAATCAAAGCTTGAATTCATTTTTCCGATATGACTGCAATCAATCGCGTATTGCTAATCGTCTATTAAATAATATCCTTGAAGCATTTTGCCAAATCTATAAAACAATCCAAAATCAATCCCCCGTGTACTTGCGGTTGCTTCCTTTGTTAGGACCCATTTGCTATGATGCGACGACTTTTTTGGTCGTATTTCTTCCAGTGGGTGTTGCTAATTCAGGGAGTGTTCGAAATGGATACTTTCTAGCTACAGGGGAAGAAAACATTGAGAAATAAAATCTTTTAAATTTCATAAGTACATAAATACAAGCGCATATCAAACTTTCACAGGAACCCCATACACTTTAGGCATACAGTGAGAATACATAGTTTTTAATTTATTGATTTTGTACTAGCCCCTGTTCGTATTGGGCCCGTCATTTATTTTGTCGCTTTTTGATGATGACAACTTTGTGCCTTTGTGGAAGTTATTAATTCATGTAAATACAATTGCAACTATATTAAAATTGATAGATATATCATTTCAAATGTTAATTTAAAAAATTAAAAAATCAATTAGTCTGTCGGTCTAAAATGACTTCTTCCTTATCTTTGTCACTCCACATCTAGACAGGCACATTGTTGGGCACCTTTAAGGAAGTAAACACAAAAATGTAATTTGTATCAGAAGCGTGAACATTTATTTCTGTAATATCTAACGTTAACTAAGTGTTGGGGAACCAGAAATGGACCGGTTTGTATGGACAAATGGTCTACTGGAGATGAACGAAACCTTGGTGATCCAGCAAAGAGGTGTCAGATTGTACGACGGGGATGAAAAGGTGACTATTAACTGCGGACAGAAAGATAGCTAACTAGTCATAGCCAGGAATAATCGTTATGCTGCAATGGTTTTGCAGAATCATGTTTTAGTGATAGCTATTGTACTTAGGATAAGCACCCATGGCTTTTATAATCTGAATTTCAAACGTATTTCATAACTGAAAGTGGTATTTGGTTGAAATAATGAATAAAACGTTATTCTAAACTTTCTGGGAAAGATATTAAGGTATTTTTAATTCTCTGGTGTGGTAGCTTCAGTTTTACGTAATAGGTATAGTATCAATAGTTGGGTGAGATATGTAGCTAGCTAGTTAAATGTAAATCTAATCTAGGAGCGAGGAAGTGTTAGCTCTCTGCTGAATATTTGAGATTTTCCTTCTCTGACAGGCGAAGCTTGATGTTGGGGTTTCCCTTTTGAGTACTCATCGATTAATCTGGAGAGACGCCAAGAACCATGTGAGAATCCTTCAATAATTTTTTGGTCAAAGACATGAACATTATGTGTAGGCTATCTTCTTAGGTATATGAGCGGTGTTCACCCTTTAGTTTCATTCGATAGTAGCAACTTTATTCAGATGAAGTATAAATACAGTTAGAATAATACATATAGGCTACACCAACATCTCAAAGAACATGTCCGCTTGGGGTAGACATAACAGAAGTATGTGGGAGCTAATGAAATATTTAGCGAAATGTATTTTCAGGATGCAAACAGGTTACAGTATGGTACAAAAAAAATGTGCTTGAATCAACTGGATTTAATCCAGTAACATAAGTATAAAAGTTTGACTAATGTTATCTGGAGGATATTGGAAATTAAGCTGAATTTGTGTTTTACTGTGTTCTCTATGATGGCCTCAAACAAATTTGAAATGCATCCGTAAGTTTTCAGATTCGATGATGCAGAACTTCAGTGATGCAGTACTCTCCGAAAGATGTCATTTGGTCAATAGAAGACCAAAGGCGTTTTCTCAAGTTTATTACAAAGCCAGTATGGTTTTGATTTGAAAGGGCTTATTGAGTTGTTATATGTAATATGATGGTTTATGAAGTTGCTAATACATTATGTTGTTAACTATAATTGTAGCAACACCATACATTTGTTGAATTAATACCTGCCTTATACTGAATGCTGAACTGAGGTCTGTAAACAGACTGTGGTAAAATGCAGTGTGTTGATGAGTTTTTTTTTTTTGTTGGGTTTTGATGGCATGTCTGAGCTTGTTCCACCATATGCCCATTTGTCTATTTCTGCAGGAGTGCTGCATAGCCATACCTTTGTCCCAGATAATCTTCTTCGAGGAACAAGCAGCTGGAATTGGAAAGAGGTGACACTCAGCGAACCTAGAAATGAGTGGATTTTTGACCACAGTTTACGCACAAGTTCCACTGTTCAGCAATCTGGGATTTTACATTTACAGTTAGCATATAGCTCTTATTGAAAGTAAACCACACAGCTCAGATTCTTAACTACTACCCTACATGCAGCTGGGTATTCAGCTGGACAAGTACCTTGCTTAAGAGGAGCAGTACTCTACCTCAGCACTGAACCTGCGATCTCTGAGTTGCAAGCTCAGCTCCCACCCCACTGCCACCCCTCCGTTGAAATAGAAACAGACTGAAGTATATCATCATTATATTGCAATTATGTTAATTTATTTAAAATATATTGCACCATGTTATGTTTCTGTAATAATGGATGTCATGGTGAATGTTGCCTTCTGTCTGTCCTCTGCAGTGCGAAGATTGTTATTCACCTGCATCCCGTGTCCCCTAGCAAGGAACCGGGTCCTTATCAGCACAGCAAGTTCTCCTACATAAAGCTGTCCTTTAAGGAGCATGGGCAGATAGAGGCAAGTTCACCATCTCGTGATTGGGAGCAGGGAGGGTTGTCCCCTAAAGAATATTAGAGTAGCACTGTGCCATAACATTACCTTTTTATTGCTAGAGTGTAATCATCCATTTCAATGTATTTGGCTGAAACTGAAACTGTTTAAGATGAAACTGCTCTTTATTGCACTGGTCATATTAGTGGTTTCATTACAATTTTCAGGATGGAGCAGATTTTGATAATTCAGAAACTGTATGTATTGTCTCCCAAGGTCGAACCCACTGAGCTTCTGTGCTGTTTTCCTTGTACGAGCCTGGCACTAATTTGCACAGACAACCTCAGCACTTTGACCACCAAGAAACAACAGAGATGAAATAACTGCTAGCAGCACACTCAAAAAATCACTTCGCCCATTTCCTCCCCTTATCACACCTGTGACAAGTGGTAGGACAGGTCTGTGGCCGCAGGATTGGCCTGCTCAGTCATCTGAGTGCTCCTAAACGGCCAATCACACAATCTGTGGAAAGGGGATCATCTTTCTGTCATTAGGATCGATGATGATCTCAGCAGTCTGAGACCTAGGCTACCTGTGTTTGCAGTTCTACCGGCGGCTGACAGAGGAGATGACCCAGAAGAGATGGGAGAGGACGCCGGTGTCTCAGCCTATGCCCACTACCACAGGAGGATCTCAGCAGGTGCAGTATGGTCACAGCCTGTGCCTCTGTTTTTATGATTATGCAAGGACATAGCTCTTGTGAAAATCTCTTGGGATTATCCTGAAGAAAATCCCCTCAGGCACATGGTACTATCCCAAAGGACATTATTGTGAGGGAGCAGTAGAGGAAAAACTGGCTAACATGAACGAAACTGACTGGGATTTCCTTGGTCCGGTCCTCTTAATCAGTCGATCATTCATATACAAATAAGGCAAAATAGAGCTGATCTCTTGTTGATGATCTGTTATGTGTGTTTCAGCTGTTTCTGTGTCATGTTTGTGGTTTACTGAGCAACCTCAAACCAAGAAATATTTGAGTACATTTTGAGTTGAGCTGGTGAACACATTGCTCTTCCTGTCAGTGGTCTAAGGGTATGCAGGTATGATATGAGTATGAATATACTGCCCGTACAATATGAATTGGTTACAGTTGTGGACATGCAGTTCTTATCATAACCTCAGAGTGGCACTACATGCCATTTATCTGATTCAGCTGCTGCTTCTGAATTTAAAATTTATCAATGTATTGCTGCCCTGGTGTCTCAGCCAGCACTGTCGCTTTTGGTTGAGCGTGTGTGTGGCTGGGGATTTGTGACAGCCTTGGCTCTTGGGCCCGTTCTCCCTGCCTGACCCCTGTGCTTCCTCTCCCCGGGCCTGCTGCGGGACCTGCAGGCAGGAAGGACCCGAGCCGTGGGGATTGTGGGCATCGAGAGGAAGCTGGAGGAGAAGAGGAAAGAAACGGACAAAAACATTTCAGAGGTGAGTGGGGGGTAGAGTTGGAGGTGGGGAAAGAGATATGGAGTAAGGGAATGAACGAAAGAGATGGGTGAGGGTCGGGAAGGCTTTGAGGAGAGCCAGAGGATGAGGTCTCGAGAGGAACAGGCCATCTGTGCTTGAGCAAAGAGGGGTCACAGCCTCCTTCTTCCTGTGCTGGCTCTGACAAACACCCAACAACACTGCTGCCTGACCACTGACACTAACACACTGCAGGGATTTTCAGCACTGCATGTTCAGTACACATGCGTGTGCGTATGCGTGTCTGCGCAGTTGTGTGCTTCCTCTGATACGATGGAGTTGTTGGTTTAACACAGTGCCTCGAGTCTGTGCAAGCACTGTATAGCAGCCATACACATTTCACCCCCAGATAATTTGATGCAGCTCTGTAAACGAAAAGAAACTTGGCCTAGTTTGTCCAGTCCTTTATGTAGAGAATGCACATGCTCCTTGCCAAAGCTTGTCATCAAAGTGAAATGAATTATTGAGAGAGGGAAATGAAGTATGCCCATCTGTGCTGCGTGGAGGTCAGAAACCCAGTCAAGTGTGTCCACAGACACCTGACACAGGAGAACATTGTATTGTCTACAGGCAGTAAAGATGCCAAGTGGTTTGCAAAATGTCCAGACAACCAAGGAGTTTGGGTGCAAAAGGAAGATGAGGTCATTACTACAGAGGCGTTTGGGATGCTGAGATCTCTGGCCCTGTAGTTTTGTAAAACACTTCAAAATCAATTATCCATAACCGTTGCAAAGATGATTCTGGTGTGCAGTTTGTCTGTCCACACTAGAGCAGTACCCTTGGTGACCAGGGATTGATAACCTAACCCCCCTGGTTCCAGGAAATGTAATGTGCAGCTGGGACTTCTAGTGACGTGGCCACCCGCAGCACTGGCTCTGATTGGTCATCTTGTCACGGTTTCATTCACTCACTGGCTTCCTTTGACCTTGCCAGTTTTTTTTTTTCATCGGTTGAAAGAAAACCGCTTCTCCTAATTGTGTTTTTTTATTTGTCCCTTGAGCTTCCTCTCAGACTTTGTTCTGCTTTGGGAAGAATGCTGAGTAGCTCCTGACTCTAACTATACACTGCATCCCCCACATTCTAGACTAAGCAGTCTGTAAACAACGAGCTGATAGCTACACAACTCAGCCCAGAAAACCCTTTTTTTACAATGGCTTATCCATGAGCCATCTCTGTGATTCTGTGAGAATCAGCAATGCAGTCAGCAATATAACAGTCCATGTTATTTACTCATGAATACAGACAGGTATACAACAAAGAAAGTTTTCTAACAAGAGTTCAAATTTGTCATGTATGAGGCAAATTTTCTCACAGTTATAAAATATGTAAAATACAGTTGCACCCCCCACCCTTCAAAAAAGCAATTAAGAAAAGGGGGAAAAGTCCTGCGGATACCTTAATTGCTGCTGAAGTCCTAAGGTCCCCCCCCACCCATCCACATGCCCCTCCCAAACACACACCAGTCAACATCACTGGAAAAGATAAACACAAACCTGGAATATTTTTACTGTAACATTTATTACTCCTCAGTGAGAATGAGTAACCCAAACTGTTTTAAAAATACCAGGTGCCTATTTTGGGCCGTACCAGCAGGTTCCCTTCGGTCCCAGTGCTGGGCCCACTGTGCTCTGCAGGAGGCTGTACGCTGGACCTCGGCCTGTGGGCCTGGTGGCGTCCGGCCCTGGCAGGGGGGAAGACGTAATGTACTCAGTCTCAAAGGCTTCCTGGCGAGGGCTGTGTGCGCGTGATAAGAAGGGAGCGCAGCGGGGGCCTTTGTGTGGGGGCGGAAGCCACCGATAGGTGTGTGCGCTTGGCCTTTGTTCCCAGGCTTTCACCCCCCTCCCTCCCCCAACCCTAATTCATCACCGGTGAGGGCTAAAACAACACGGACCTTAAAGGCTCTTTTAAACTGGAGCTTGGTGTGCTTTTCCTTAATTTAACGGACTTCATGCTCTCTGTACCTGGATGGTAGATTATAGAACCGGACTTGCAGTGCTCCAGAAGACAACCCAAAATATTTTATGAATATAAATGATATCATATGGCAGCTCAAATAATGTACCTGCTTCAGTTAGCAAGTGTTTTTTTTTTTTTACCAGTTATTCATCAGACAATTTCCATGAATAAATGTCACCACTGTCAAAGGTCTCTGCACTGGCTTGGTGAGGGTGATGCTGCCCGTCCTCTCGCATGAGGAATGTGTTGTGCTTCTGGAAGAATGAGAGCCTTGGTTTGTGTTTGTTTTTGTGTGCCGGGACACTCAGGGAAGAGGGTTAGATAATGTGCGTGAGAAAACAGATTGCCTTTTTGGTGGCATTGTAACAGATTTGTGTCTTGCATTCCCTCCTGTTTACTCATAGAATCTTTCTCTCTCTCTCTCTCTCTCTCTCTCTCTCTCTCTCTCTCTCTCTCTCTCTCTCTCTCTTCCTTTCACCTCCTCAGGCCTTTGAAGACCTCAGCAAGCTGATGGTGAAGGTAGGAGCCCTATCCTTGACTGCAGACTCTTTAGTTATTCTTTAGTAGCACCTGAGAATTGGTTTGCTATTAAGGCTTTCTTTCTGCAAGTTGAGGAGACTTGTACCATATTGGAGTGAGAAGCCAGTCTAGCTTACAAGTATGAGCTTAATAAATGAGAATAGGAACAACTTTTACTGCTATGTGCACATGCGTGCAGACAAATGCAGACATGTTAAAATGGTGCCATGTTTTCCCCTGCCCCTCCACCCAGGCTAAAGAGATGGTGGAGCTGTCCAAGTCCATCGCTTCAAAAATCAAAGAAAAGCAAGGGGACATCACAGAGGATGAGGTAAGGTGACCCCCCCACCCATGCCCAAGATGGCTGGGAATCTCTCTCTTCAAAAGGCTTGTGTACCATAGCCCTCACACTGCTTGGTGTGTCAATCATTCAAAACACACACCCTTCATAAGCATTTAAGACGGTAATCGGTAAGTACCAACATCATCGTGGTCATCAAACAGATGCTCAGTTTGTGAACAAGAGTTAAAAAGGCTTGCTCCTTGACTTTTTTTTACAACCCCCACAGAATGTATCCTTTCCCGTTTTGGTTTAGAGTCAGCAGCTTTTGGTGGCTGTGGGAGACCGTCCTGTCCCCTGTCGCTGTGGGCTTTCTCGGTCTGGGTTCATTTGTAACTAGCAGAAGCACAGAAGATCCCCAGATGGTCTGCTGTGCTGCTAACCGGCTGATCCCCATCGCTGTCCCTGCAGTACTCCGGCTCTTTTTCACCAAAGTCCTCTGAAGTTAATTGGCTCTCTGGAATCTGGGATAGAGCTAGATTACTCCACCCCCCTACCCTGCTCTCCTCTGCGTGTTATGGGGAAATTTCTCCTCCCTTTCCTCTTTATTTTTATTTATTTGAGTTGGCTGGGTTTTGTGTGCAGGAGTAAATGCTGAATCATATCCATTCAGGCCTGAGCAAAGAGGACCATGGATGAACATAGTAAAGGACACTCTGGCACTCAAAAGGTTTAACAATGGGTGGGAATATCGTCTGCAGATCATCTCAGTTCATGTTAAAAATCACGATGAAGCAGGTAAAAGCAACAGATGGGAAGTGGCTCACCCTCAGGTCTGGCTGGGGCCAGTGCCACTGGATCAGACACATTCAGAGAGCAGGCTTTAAGCTAATTAACCACATTGCCTGCATCTGTGCATGTTGCAGCCCTCTTGCTCAGCCAATCAAAGCAATACATGCCCACAGCGGGTTGCTCGGACAGTTCAACTGCAGTGAAGGTAGAACTGGACAGTTTGGACCTCACTGTTTGCTGGTTGAACAGTGAAGTCCAAATGAAGGCCTTGCTGGTCAGGTAAAGGGGACTTATCCAAGCTAAAGCTGGCTGCTCACCAGCTCACACAGGTTTATTACATCTGTTTCTTGAGTCTTTTCCACTCAGTTATTGCGCTTCTCTCCTGTTCCCAGCCTCTCCATTAGCTTCAGCTGCTAAGAAAGCATTAGAAAGAATTATTTTGGTGCCAGAGGGGTTTATTTTCCAGCCCGGTTTGGGGGAGAGCTCGGGTTCCGATGCCAGAGGCTCCGTGTTTGCTTTTTCTCGGCTCAGCTGTTTTTTCTCCGGACGCTCGTTTGCTTGTTTTTCCCGAGAGACTGCGCAGCACAGTCGCGCTAAGCTAACACGCGGCATTAGCGCTGGAGTGCAGAGGGCTTCCCCCTGACTTTAACAGAGCCAGAGCTGCTATCACAAGGGCCCTTGAGGCCTGACCCCACAACCTCCATTGGCGTTTTTGGAGAAGCTGTCCCTGAGCGCTTATCGAGTTTGAATTGGTCACACACAACATGGAATTGTTTGCTTCCAGTGGCAAAACAAATACCCCAGAGGAAGTTGGGGAAAAAAAAGAGTACAGCCCTCAGTTTGCAGTGTGCGATTGACAATGAACTTTTTGTGTGGTTTTTAGAATATTTCACCTTGTGAATATCAGTTATGTTGTTACTGATAGCAGAATGAGCCTCGGGGCACTGGCACAGTGGGTGGTGCAGTGGATTAGGCATTAGGATAAGTTAGGCATTGGTTAAGCATTGCGGTTGCTGCTAGCGCAGATATACACACTTAGACTGGGAGAGCTTACTCAATGGTGCAACTGTAAAACTGAAGAGTCTTTGTCATCTTATTCATTCAGTGATCATTCCACAACCGCACAGATTGCATAGAACATTAATGTTGCAATGAATGCTGTATCGCACTGATGGTTACAAGGTTTTTGCAGGGCTGGTTCTGCCATCCTGACGTTGTTGCTCCATTCCTGATCCTGGCAGACAATCCGGTTCAAGTCTTACCTGCTGAGTATGGGCATTGCCAACCCGGTTACCAGGGAGACGCACGGCTCGGGGACGCACTACCACATGCAGCTGGCCAAGCAGCTGGGGGACATGCTCCTCGCTCCGCTGGAGGTACAGCAGGCCCCCCTTATCCCATTCAATCCACTCCTTCTGTGCTCCCTCAAAAGGGCGCTCTGTGGAAGGATGGGTCCAAATCTGTGCCCATCTAACAGGATTACCGTAGAGGTGTTGGTCTTTCTCTCTATCACTGAGGCCTGCTGAGCCACTCCACTGCTTTAGCTCTGCTGTTGAAAACAGTCCTTATGGAAGTTAGTTGCTGTGTGTGACTGCGTGTGGTTTTGTGGGTGTTCGACTGTACATGGTTGCGTGTGTGACTATGTGTATGTATACGTATATGCGAAGTATATGTTTGTGTCTGTGTGTGTGTTTGTTTGTGCGTGTGTGTCTGTCTGTTGGTATGTATTGGTCTGTGTGTGTCTGTGTGTATTTGTGGGTGTGTATCGGTTTGTGTGTGTGTGTGTGTGCGTTTGTGGGCGTGTATCTGTGTGTGTGTGTGTGTGTGGGTGGGTGGGTGTGTATCTGTGTGTGCGTGTTTGTTGGTGTGTATGGGTGTGTGTGCTTGTGGGTGTGTATGGATGTGTGTGTGTTTGTTGGTGGGTATGGGTGTGGCTGTGTATGGGTGTGTGTGTTTGTGCTGAATGAGAGTTCATCCTGGAGCCGCGTCCTGTATCCTCCCAGTCTAGACGTCTCCTCCTCATCTTAAGTCCATGGAGTGCTCAATAACACCATGTCAATGACTGTTCTGTTATGTTCTGTAATGTCAGCAGAATGTCAGCAAACGTGTGGGATAGGAGTTATTGGATTTGTTAAAGAGGAGCCGAACTGTTTTCTTAGTGCACCTCCCACCCAGAGCAGATGGGCCCTCCTTAGGGGGCATCTCTCTTTGACTGGGGATTTAATGATCACTGCTCCCCAAATAAGATGGGGATTAATGATCGATGAGTGCTTTTCACTGATTGCTGTCTATCGTCTGCCCCCAGGAGCGCGGCGGAATGATGGCTCTCACTGAGGTGTACTGCCTGGTTAACCGCGCCCGTGGGATGGAGGTGAGCTGTACAGACACAGACATACACATGTATGCATGTACACATATACTTACATACATAAACATACCCAAGAAAATATACATTCGCACATTTACATACACACAGATACACGTATAAGTGCGTATCTATTTATACACTACAGACACACATATTCATACATTCATACCAATAGTAAGACAGACATATATAGGTGTGGCTCTGTCTTTTTGTGACATATAAAGCATATGTGAATACACTGTTTGCCTCATCATTCAGTGCACAGTGTTTCGGGGCCACTCAATAAATCTGTCAACTTTGGATCAGCACTTCCAACCGTCAGACATTCGGAGCAACATGTTTGTGTACTTCTGACCCTGCTCTTTCCCTTCCTGATCACTACCAAGCCTCATTTGACTAAAGCCCTGGGGATAATTAGACCTGACCGTGATCTCAGAGCTCGGGGGAATTAGGAGGGAAGCTCTCGATTGGCACGGGAGAAGCCATCTGGAGGGAGGAGGAGATTTTCAGGCAGTGGTGGTTCTGGGATTTCTTCCTCTCTTCCCATGCTCCCCCTGGCTGTGTCTCTTTGTGTCAATCAAACGAGGCTCCTCATTTCATCTTTATCTGCCTTTTCAGAGTATAAGCTATTTATTATAAATATAGCAGATTATGAATAATCACTTTGTCTTATAACAGACAATTTATCCAAGTGTTTTTCTAGTATATATCTCTTATGTAACGTCTAACAAAATGATGCCAGGTCACAACCAGTCCAGTGTATTTTGCTTATGTATTGTACAGAATCTACACAAGCAGTACTACATAATTTCCTGTGTTGGATCATGTAACTTGGCCCTGTGTGTGATATTCTTCTTAGTCTCTTATACTCAAACACACACACACGCACACACACACACTGTCAGTGCCTCTCATGAGCATACATACAGGGTTGGTACCTCTTACACACATACTGTTGATGATATTCTCTCTCTCTCCCACACATTCACTCATGCACATTCATGATCTCTCTGTTACACAAATACCAACTGTTGAAATGCGTCTCTCCTCCCCACACACACCACTGATGCGTCTCCTTCCCTCCCTCAGCTGCTCTCCCCAGAGGACTTGGTCAACGCCTGTAAGGTGTTTGACGCGCTGAAGCTGCCTCTGAGGTGAGTGGGGCGGGCTGGATTGGGTGAGGACAAGGGCGGGAGCGCGGAGTCGCGGGAGAGTGGGGCGGTGGTGAGGTCACTCTGGTGGCAGCCTGGAAAGAGGAATCCGCTCGCCACTTCCTGCCTCCCATCCTGTTTTGAGAACCCATGTCCGGGCCCCCTCTTCTCTTCATACTTTTAAAAAAAAAAAAAAGCATATTCAAAAAGAAACAACGGTTGGATGACAACAGCATTTTCCTCCTTCTTTGCCTATAGGAATTCTTTGAATACAGCACTCTTATACGCTTTACATTTTGGGTGTTTTTCCACTATGTTGTAAGGCTCCCCTCCCCCCTTACACAGGATGCATGGCAGATCGGTGTGCAACTCCTCTTTGTGTTATTTCTCCTGTCTGAAATTGGCCAAATGGTTAATTATATCTTCCTAGAATTGTAAGAAATGGGCTTTTATTGCTGAAAGAGTTCCGTACCTAATAATGAGGTTTTAATTGTTCATCCTTTTTACAAAAACGTACCCACTGTAAGGAGCGTCTGTGTACAGAGCTCGGAACTCAGAGAGGTAAAACAGGAAAAAACATGGACAGGCATACAATTACCGTGTGTTTTGGTTCTAATGTCCAACATTTGAAACTGTGTCCAGATTAAGCAGGTCATTCTGGTTCTGTGTTTTCAAGTCTTTCTCTAATAAGGTGCCCCTTTCCTTTCTGGGAATCTGATCAGGCAGAACTGTTGGGCCATCAAAATGTTTGCATTATAAATAGCTAATTCAGTGGTTTGGTTTCAAACATTTGCTCTCCTGGTTTTCTGTCGAGCCTCTCCACAGCAATTTAAGTGCTTTGCATTTTCAGGAACTGGTGCTGTGTCACAAGGCATACCATTACAAAAGGGCCAAAACCACGGTGGTTTATTCTCCGTAAGTGTGGAGTTTGTCTTAACCTTGTGTATTTACTCTCCAGGTTACGCATATTCGACAGTGGGGTTATGGTGGTGCAGCTGCAGTCACACAGTGAGGAAGAGATGATCGCCTCGGCACTGGATAACGTAAGCACAGGCACTTTTTATTTATTTTAAGTCATGTGACATTACTTCATTTATTTGATTTCAGTCGCCCTCATCCGTGTTGGTGTTGTTTTGTTTTGTGTTCTACACATCACCCGTTTATCCAGCTGCAAGCTGACAAAAACCCTTCAGGTCCTCAGATTCTCACTCAGGGGTATGGCCGCAGGGCCCCATTCCAAGATTCCCACCTTTGGACCTCACAATGTCCAGTTCGCCCTCCACTCCCAGCTTGGAATTGCTTGTGAGGTGGGGGGGGTGTGTTTCAGGCCGACTCTTGGTGTGGCTCGCCCTCCGGGGGTGGTCCAATCCATTACGCCTCCAGAGAAAGCGGCTGAATAAACGTCACCGGGGGTGACCCTTCTCAGCCTATCGGTAGCAGGGGCTTCTCCACATTTACTTCAGCTGGACACTGCACACTAGCAGAGCTGGAGATCCCTTTGGGATGGGATATCACTACCAGATGTGGTCCTGGAAGAAAAACACTGTCTTATTGATGGTCTTCTTCATGTCATGCAGGAGGGGGATGGGGTCTGGAGTGTTCTATTTGGGGGGGATGAAGGAGGAGGGATGTCTGAACATATTTTTCCATCAAAACTATGTCCAGGGCACGTGAAGTTCAAATGAGTAATGCTCCACAACTAACCTGCAACACAGTCTCCCTTCACAGGTCTTTCAGGCCAGGAGTCAATTCATTTTAACAATTACAGGACAGTGCAACAATGAAACAATAAGTTGTTTGGTCACCTGTTTAGGAATTATCAGTGAAACTAATGGAAGACCTTAACAGTCACAGAAACCATAAATGTTTGCCCTTCAGCAGTTAATTGTCATAAGAACATAAAATGAGAGAACATGCCTTTTAGGCCAGCCAGCACCATCATTTACCTATATGTGGATGAAATTCTGGCCTGAGATTTATTTGAATTTTTCAGGAACATCTTTGTGAGTATTTGACAGTGAAATGTACCGTACAGTTTCTCTGGGTTTGGTCTCCCACCCAGAGCAGGCCTTTGTGTTTTTAATGGTAGATAGATGTGGTTTAAAGGCACGGTGTAATTGCAGTCTGACGCTCTGCTGAAAGCGGTCGCTGGAGTGGAAAAGGGACCGTAAGAGCCAAGGGGAAGAGTTATTTATTGTCTGTGATTGTCACTCATCCAGCTCTGTTTTCCACAGGTTTCAGAGAAGGGGTCGCTGACCTCCGAGGAATTCGCAAAGCTTCTGGGACTGTCTGTTCTTCTGGCTAAAGAGAGGTATCCACTACCAAGCTAACGCATCATACATGAAGCTATCAATAGAAGTATTAGGAACCAAGTTCAGTGTGGATCCCAATGGGACCTGAGACTTCTAAAAATAATATTAATGTTTGGAAATCAGTTGTGTCATGAAAAAAAAGTGAATTGTCTTTTTTTTTGTTTTTGTCTTACTGCTTACACTGAACCATTATACCATCCCTGTGACCAAGAAGACCATATATCAGATATTATACTGAATACATTTTAGAATATTTTTAGGAATATTATATCAGAAGATTACCGTCACAGCTCAACTACAAATCAAGCAGCGGGTAACATGTTTGCATTGTGGTTATTCATTTTATTGGCTTACCCTTGGACACCTTACACTGCCCATAGTTCTATATATTATCCACTTGTAGCAGGCAATTTTGGTTAAAAACCTTTCTCCAGGACGTAGTAACATTTTGCATACTTTCACAAAGGAATTTAGCCTTTGGGTCACAAGCGTAGTGGTAGGGTTGTCACAATCACCATGTAATTGTCATGCCAATGGTTATGAAAATCCATACAATGAAATTCCCATCACCATCTGTTTTGCAGTAATGTATTTTTTTATTTTTTTTTACCTTGTTGACATTTCTTCTGTTCAGTTTATGTAATTTATGCCAAAAATGTGTAAAGCAGTTGCATGTGTATTTTCACTAATAGAACGAGGAATAGCTGTAATGCTATCAGTTTTCAGTCTGTGCATCTTCTCCTAAAATGCATTTTCTCTGTGGACTCACTCCTGCCGTAGTCTACACTTTGGATTTAGCCAGCTGGCCAGCACGCATAGAGGGAAGGAGAAAACGTGACTCAACATGAGTTAAAATTTTTGAAAACATTTTTGACACCACAGTAATTTAGCCCACAAATTATCACTTACCCCTAATTTCATAATTGTGACAGCCGTACCTCCCTAGCTCCATAGTCAGTGACACAGAAATGAAGTGTATTGGAACTGAGCTTGAAAGTAAGAGGTTGCTGGTTTGATAACTAGATATGGCAAAACTGTTTATACTCTTGAGCAAGGTATATATCTTGGATTTCTTAAGTAAATATTCAGCTTTATAATGGGCTGACCCTTTATAAATGTTAGCGGTTTAAGCCGCCCTATGTAACAGAGTTACATAAATTCCTGAAATGCCATTGTAAAATGTAGGCCTCACTGCCGTTCCCGTGTTAATGATGTGCTTTCTGCCTGTGTCCTGTGTCCTCTCTTAGGTTGCTGCTGGCTGAGAAAATGGGCCACCTTTGCAGGGATGACTCTGTGGAGGGGCTGCGGTTTTACCCAAACCTCTTCCAATAGGGCAAACACTCAAGACTTCTGTCACCTCACCAGCCCAACAACGATTCTCTGCCCCTGTTTTTTTTTTTTTTTTTTTTTTTTTGGTGCTTCTGAGTCCCTTTAGGAGACCGTATTGAAGTCCACCTCTCAATGAATGAATTGTTTTTGAGCTTAGCAAGATTTGGACTATGGATCAAACATCAACAAAGAAATTTGGTTTCCTTCTGGTCCATGAACAATAAGACAACAAAATGATCGGATTGGATGCATAGCTTCTGTATGTCTTTCTCAGGCCTGTGCAGTTGTATGAACTGAACACTTTGGAAGTCCGAGAGGTTTGGGCCATGGCACACCTGTCACACTGGCACGTCTTCGATAGGAAGTCTAAGGAAATCTCAGACAGGAACGGGATTCATTGTGCATGTAAACAATGGCCTAATTGTTTCTGGTAGGCTCATGCAAAGATTGGCTTTGCACGTATAGGAACCTGCACTCAGACTGCACAGGGGTATTGTAACATTGTGTTTCCTGTACCTGGTTTTTGTAGTGACCAGTGGTTACTCAATGAAATCAAGTGACAAGGGCTGAATCCAAGTCTATATGCCATATCACTCCATCTGTTCTTATATCAGTTGACTTTTTATAAGTGAAGGGACCTCTCTCTGAGATCTGTTATCTACATTGTTACAAAAGTTCAATGAATTTCATAAGTGAAATAAAAGATTTTTGGCAATCAATTTTCTCAAGATTCACTTTCATTGGAATCCCTTTTAATCACTGCAGTATGAGTACTCCAAAATGCCACCTGCATTTCTGAAAATGGTACCTCAGTGCTGCAATGTTAACAGACCAGGCATTTAACAGTTTATTGGTTACATCATGTTAGATACAACTACGTCATGATGTTTAGAGAATCTGTTTAGTCAAATTGAAATTTTATCAGGGTTTTTTCCTTTTTTTAATGAGTGTCTATAAATCTTAACAAAAGCAATAAAGCTACGGGGCTCTTGAAACACTGGTCGTGGAACACGTTTGTGCTATTGTCACATTAATTCTGGTTATGACAGAATAAGGCCTTTTGATGCCAAAACAGGCAGAGCTACCATTCGCCTGGGGCCGTCCATGACAGTCAGTAGACAGGCCTAATCAATGGTGCTTTCTTTGGAAGTGTAAAACTTTTTAATTCGGAAAACAGCGATGGTTAGCTCGTAGTCGAAACTTCACTCGAACTCTCACTCTCCTATCAGTTACCATTATGAATGCTTTATTAGTGCTTTATTGTTAGGCTGTCGAAATGTTTTCGTAGGACGACAAACCAGACACCTACGGGTTGTGGTTTCTCTTCAGTCGCTGTCTTGAGGCTTTTTGTGGCTCTGCTGCTGAAAAATAGCAGGAAAGGTGCCATAAAACATATTTTAGGTGAGCTTAGCATCCTCATAGGGATCTACACACTGAAGCATAACGCTCTTTATTTTGTTCATTACATTACATTACTGTCATTTAGCTGACGCTTTCATCCAATGCGACTTACAGTTGATTAGACTAACCAAGGGCCAATCTCCCCTAGGAGCAATGTGGGGTTAAGGGCCTTGCTCAAGGGCCCAACAACAATGGTGTTCTTGCTGTGGCTGAACTGGGATTTGAACCACCAACCTCAGGGGTCCCAGTCATGTATCTGAACCACTAGGCTATAGGCTGCCCTTGTTCCTTGTTATTTTTAAATCTTGTATTCCTAGCTCGTTAGTACATTCTTGCATAACGCAGAGCAATGTCATTTCGAGGTCGGTCGGTTGTAGAGGTGCGATAAACGTTGAACCAGTAATCTGGTTATCAGTAGGGGACAATTTTGTACCTTGTGCATATTTACGTCGCAGTCCCTGAAAAAGAACCTGGCACCTGTCAGCTGCTGTACAGCCCGGTCTCGGCTGGCATGGTTTGACATGATGTTTTGTTGTGTTAAGGTCCCACTTCTGGCACAGAAAACATGATTCATCCAAGCGTTCAGAGCTGAGCATGTGTTTGCGCTGCACTCAGCAGTGCTTCTGGACCAGCAGGGACGCCTTGGATATGCCATCCATCTCGGGTTTCAGTTTTGCCAGCATCCCTGTAGAAGTAACTACATGGAACTTGGATGTACAGCGTACTGTTATCCGTTATTACTATCCTCGTGTTAAAAGAACAGTCCACATCGATTAAGAACCACTGTGAGCAGAAAGATTGGATAAATGCTAGATATCTGCATTTTGCTTAATAGCTTCGTAATAATACATTACATTTTGCATGAACGCGTTTGTACATAGCAGTTATTTAACTTTAAAATGATGACACTGGGGCTAGATTTCTATATATAAATGCGCGGCTATTTTTTGATACCAAGACAACGAACAAACTTGAACTGTAATTCAATTAGTGTGAAAACATCTTTAATTGCCGATAGAGGGAGTCGAGCACCGAGCGGTCATAAATGACATCCTGGACTCAGTGCAACTGACGCTCAGGCATAGCTTAATGTAGACAGTTACAGTTGTTGTCTCATACGCAGTGCGAGTTTAACAAACTCGGGATAATGAGGTTTTCCTGTCCCATACACATGCGATTTTTATTCGTCGGCTGCAAAAAAGAAATGGATACAACTAGCTATAAGGTTTTGAATCTGTCACAGTAGATGCTGACCAAGTGAGTTACCGAAAGGACCGAAGAACTGTCTTCTGTGACACTTCGGTGAGTCGCAACCCCTTCTTTGAAAGCCGAATGCTGGATATCCGACTGTGACTATGTCGCACGAAGACTTTCGTAACATTAACGTTACTCTTTTAATTACAGTAGACATCCGTTGTTGATGTGAAATTAATTTCTGATTTTTGGTAAGTTTGTTTTCAATACTTTTTATACACTGCTTCTTGAGTATTTTATATTAGTAGGTAGTTTTTGTTGCGGATAGAAAGCAAATTTTCATTGTGGGAAAATGGATAGACCCTTGCACATATTCTACATAGTTACTTCTTCGAAAATATGTTGAAATATCATATATATAACTCAATAAGAGTTGCTCTGACCAGCCCGGAATGCTGCTACCGCACCAAGAAAACATGGTGTAGTTTGTGGTTTTGGACTCTGTCTTGACGTGTTGAACCATTGCATGGTTGGAATAAGTGTGGAGTTAGGGGAAAATTTTAGTCATGGACAGGAATCGTAGCCCTCATGGATCTCTCTTACATTTAAAGGAACTTGGCATGTCGTGGCGGTCACAGCGAGACCAGAAAATCCACATTACTGCATGTGACTGTTATTCTGTCATTATTATTATTATTACCTGTGCAGTATTCAGTTTAGCATGTCTGTTTTTACAACGTTTACTATTTTGTGCGTGTCTGACTGCAATCAGCCTATGCGATTTGGTAAAAAAATAATACTTTGAAGTTGATGGTGGAAATACTTAATTTTAAAGAAACATCAAATGATTCCCTCATCTTGATCCCACAGTTCATACTGCTGTGGGAAACAGTTTAGTCACGGAATGGGCAGTTACACATGATTATGCTTTTCAGATCTCAACACCTGTTCGTCCAAGTCATTGAGTGAAGATGTAGCAGTGATGAAAGGGGATGCATACTGTCTCAGAGTTCAGAGCTGAGGCAGAATTAGTGTGGGAAAACAGTGAGACAGACGGGTTATTCATAGAGGAGGTCAGGAACTGGTAAGCGAGTTATTTTTCGCCTGTTGTTTTATCTGACGCAGATTTGGAAAACAATGAGGGAAAACATAACGCGGTTCATTGTGCCATGTGAATGTCCAGGGAGCTGAACCGGAAGCGCTGAGGGATTTTTAAAAGAGGAATACAATCTTGGGCTTACTCCTTCACAAACATCTCGGGAGACAGTATTATTGGCTTTAGGGTGGTTCTCTAGGGAAAATGTCTTCCTTGTCTCACACGCAAATGTCAAAATGGTTTATCTGTAGGCTTTATGTAAAAAGTAGAACTAAATCAGCTCTGTCAAGTACCTTTGGAGTGAACACGTTAATTCTGTTAGTAAGTAGAGAATCTGCTGTAGGCCTGTGCTGAACCACTTACATTAGAAACATACAGATTTGCAGTGGGCGTAGAATGATGATGTATTTTGTATTGTTTTCAGGGTTGCTGTGATATGATGGAGACAGAGGGAGGGCGAGAGGCGTGAGGAAAGATCTGGAGAGCATTGATCGGAATGACACTAGGTTCCACCTCGGTGCTCCCTCTCCTTCTGGTGCTCTGGGGATACGGTGAGCCATGGCGTGGGATGAGGGGGTGGCGGGATGACTTTGTGTTTTGGGGTAAAGGGGCAGTGGGGTGCCTGGGTGTTGAGGTAAAGGGGTTCCAAGTAAAGCAGGCTCTGTCACCTCAACCGGTAATCTACCCAATTCATGATTGTATACCGCCAACATTCTCAAGTCCTTGAATGTTCGCAGGGTCTGCAGGTGTTTGCCCCAGATGTCAAATGCACCACCTGTTTCCACTTCTTAGCCCACCTCCCAAACCATGGAGTTAAACTAATTAGTGAAATTTGGGTGGACCAGGGCTTGGTTGGAACAAATACCCTGCAGACCCTGCTGACCTCAGGACCGGGAGTTGATTACTACCGACGCACTGTTTTAGACCAGTTGCCTCACACTCAGAGCCACAGAGAGCCAGGTTTCATTCCAACCCATTAACTGCTGACCTAGTTGGTTAATCATTCAGCCATATGCTTATACTTTTGTGTTAAAGGGCTGAATATAAGGAATGGTTATTAGTCAGACAACTTAAAAAACATAATTTCACATTTTTTGCCTTATGTGCAAATCAACAGGACTAAGTTATCATTTGATGTAACTAATGATCTAATGATGAGGAGAGGCTGGGTTACACGTCAGCAGATGCATGCCCCTCCATGTTTAAAAAGGAACAGGATTCATGGATGATTAAAATATACACAGCCACAAATACAATAGAAGTAAATAAAAAAAATAGTTCAGAATTTTCAGTGCTCAAATATTTCACCTGCTGTGACTCGGTGATGGTTATTTTAAAGGGAGCATTGTCACGTTCAGGCACCGTGCTTGCACAAGAAATAGACCTGGAAGGTAAAGTGGGGGTGCATGAAAGACAGGTCCAACCCGTCCTTCCACCAACCACTGGATGCCATTTATCATAGACTGCTGAGGTTATCAAGAGTCTGATCACATTGCCAATTTCACTTTCAGGACTGTAAAACAGCAACACCTAGTTCAGACACATCAACTAAACTGTTTTTCATGTTTAATTATTGATGCTAGTAAACAAGAAATCAGTATTTCCACATATACCCTTGTTTGTATGATCACAGCCATGTGTAATGTCAGTTTTCTCTGTGCTTGTCTCTGTCTCCATTAGCTCTGGCTGAAATCCACCCCCGGCCTTCAGTCCATGTGGCTTTGAGCAGTGGGAGTGTGTTTGTAGATTTCAACTCCGGCCCCAATGCGACAGAACGTGCCATGACAGTGTCTCTGGTGGACATGGAAACCAACGCCACCATACTGTCCAGACCCCTTCCTGCAAACCAATCAGAGGGCACACTGGAGTTCAACTGCACCCTCTTCCTGTATGCCGGAAGGTTCAGATTCAAACTGGAGGAGGACAGTAACGATGGTGCTCACAATACCACCCAGTGGTGGAGCCAGGTACTGCATGTCCAGTGGCCCACCTTCCACATTGCTGTGGAGAGGACTAACAACCGGAGTTCAAATTCCTTCCAGATTGCCCTCTCCACTAATGACTATTTTCAGCCTTGCTTGAGCAGTAGGAGTATGTCTCTCTTTGTGGAGGTCAGCTACCTGGAGTACAACCAAATTGGCAGGAACAGCATTGATAAAGTGAAGGCTCGCACCAGACGGGAGATTAAGCTGGTAAAGTCACAGCGGGTGGAGCTTGACTGTGCCTTCCTCTTCACAGAGCGGGACTTCATCAGGGTGGCCCTCAAGTCCCCCCACTCCCAGCAGGATATCAAATCATCGGGGCCGCTATACCTGTCGCGCATCTTCTCCTACAAGCTGCTGGTGGACAATGTGTACAAGGCTGGGTGTGAGGGCACGGTCACGGTGCAGCTAGTACCCCCTCCCTGTGCCTTCACCAGCGGGAGGGTCCTCCTGTTCCGGGAAGGGGGCGGAGCCACCATGACGGATGATGCAACTGCACCTCTGGCGTTCAACTGGCTGAACCAGGGCGAGAACGAGACCGAGTTCAACTGCTCTGTGTTTGACCCTGGAAGGAATAAGTATTGCTTCCGGTTCATCCTCAACTTCAGCCGTACCCCCAGCCCTGAGCAGACGTGTATAATTGTGCAGAGGAACGCAGGTGGGCTTCCCTCCCACACTGGTCCACTAATATCACATGGCGTTGCATATGTTGTTGTTGAATTATATGTGTATATCACATCACATTCAATTGCAGTCATTTAGCAGATGCTCTTATCCAGGGTGACTTACAGTGTGCAAGTGTATAAGTGCAATCGCCTGATTAATGTGAGTAACAGTGCCTGACTTGGCTGACGATTCCTAGACCCGAGAGTATATGTGAGATGTCACTGATTGTACTAATGCAAGTTAACTGTGCTGACCAGAACTGGAAATACAATCCCGAGAACAAATAATATATTTGTAATAAGCCATAATTAGAAAAACTAAATCATAAGTACAATAACCAAAACCACAGAATACCATAACCGCTGTTTGTAAAGAAATACTGTCTAAAGAGGTTTTGAGTCTTTAATCCTCATTGGAAGCTGGCCAACAATTCCGCTCTCTTGACCTAAGCCATAAGTTCATTCCACCTCTTGGGGACCAGTAAAAACAGAGGAGGGTAACCATGGTAGCGGGGGGCATCAGTCTCTACAAAATAGTATTGTGTATCTTAATATCATAACATCAGCATTAAGGAAAAAAATCCTGAAATCTCCAAAATGACATTTTGAGGAAATGAGATGGGCAATATTACATACTTTATTGCATTAAATTAGATACAGAACATTTTAGTCACGTGGTGTTTTGAATAGACAGAGCCATAAGACACTGACAGTACAAGGCCAATGATGTAATTACACGGCTACATCATTACACAACCATGCACAACAATTTTCTACTCGTGTATCAAACTTAAAGATAAAGGTTTTCACAATGATGGCTATATATAATTTTATGTTGTTATAGTGCTGTTTGTACATTTAACTAACTTCATTAGTTGCTTCTTTGGAGATATTTGGTCCTCCACAGCCATTAATATATTATTTTTGTACTGTATTTGTATTGGAAGACATTCAAATTGATAACAAATGATGTGTTTGTATTGGACAAAATACATATTGATAATAATCATCCAAATAATGAATGGAATGTGTGAAACAAAATGTTATCTCATTTTGAAAAATGAGAACAAAATTGATTATTAAATCATACCACTTAAGGTTTATGTCTTTAAAGACTTATGTTTTATTCACATAGTGTTTCATCCCATAATGTTTTGAATAAACATTATAAGTCACAGTACTGTAAAACCTTGATAGAGCACTGATTAAACAAGCCCTGTTTATATTTCAAATGCAGAAATACCAAAAGTAGAGGTACATGCATGTTTTTTACAGTGCAATTTGCAATGAAAAAGTGAAAAACTTCTAATTTCTTGATTTCTGTCTCATCGTTCTGTCCTGCATAGAAACATGGGGATTGTGGCAATCCTGGAGCAGCTGCAGTGTGACCTGTGGAGAGGGGGTGAGAGAGCGCTCTCGTGAGTGTCTGGTGCCCTCTACTGGCGGCCTGCAGTGCAACGGCATGGTTAAAGAGCAGTCACATTGCTCTCTGGAGGACTGCACAGGTCTGTTTTTCCAAGGCACTAATTCCCTATATCTTTCCTGTGCAGTGTTCACTCCTGTGAACTGTACATACTCTGGACTGTAGTGACTTCATGCATTTATATTACCATACATTCACATTTTTGCCATTTAGCTTATACTTTAAATTCAAAGTGACTTACATTAAGGGCATTGAAAGTACAGTTGTATCAAATTAAAGGATGAATAGCAAAGTAGGCATCAGCATGATGCTGTAGCAAACGAGCATTAGTAATTCTAGCAAGTGCCATAACCAATATAAGTAATACTTTAGAAATAGCAATGCATTGAAGTACCACTTCTGCTGCTTTTCTGTATAAAATATGAGTAAATATTATTCATTTATGGTTGCCATGCCCTATTAGGCTCATTTAACTTCAGTCAAATATATGTTAAAGTAGTCACCATGTACAATCTCTGTTTGTCAACATAATGCATAAGACTGCATTATACATCTCTCTTGTTCTCTCTCTCTCTCTCTCTCTTTTTCTTAACATCTCTCCCTCTGTGTAGTGCCTGCTCCCTCCCTCTCTCCCCTCCTCCCCATTGACAGCGCCCTGGGGGGTAATCTGGTGGCTGTGGCGGGAATCTCCCTGTGCCTGGTGGTGATCCTGGCGACCGTGGTGATCACGGTGTGGCGCAAACTGTGCCGGGCGCCCAAGTGCAGCTCAGTGCGCCGCAGCTCCATGCACTCTCCTGGCGGAAGGAAGAACTCAGGACGAGGCCTCCATCTGTGGCCACAGCCTGCAGCGGCCCAGCTTCTCCGAGAGCCTGCAGGTGGCCCTCCCTGAGCAGAGCCTCCCTTTCCCTTCCTCTGCTGCGGAGAGGGTCGCCCTGGGCCGCCAGCACAGCCAGACCCACCCCGTCCTACCATTGGACCCAGAGAGGGTGTCCCCCACAGGTCAGAAGATCGTCCCACCCATTTTTGGATACCGTTTGGCACACCAGCAGCTGAAAGAGATGAAAAAGAAGGGGCTGAAGGAGGCCACCCAGGTCTACCATGTATCCCAGAGCCCTATTGATGACACCATGCTGACAGCCACTGCAACCACTGCCTCCACCCCCGCGATCACCCCAGTGCCCCAGGACCCGGACAGCCAGGAGGAGGGTAACCGCTTCCGCATCAAGTCACCCTTCATGGAGACTACCAGGGCATCCAAAGCGTCTACCACACTCCCAGACCGCATAAGCCCCAAAGTGGACTTTGTGCTGTGCCCCCCTCCTCCCGGTTTCGGGAGCAGCTCCAGGCGGAGGGAGCGCACGGAGGACTGGGTGGAGATGGTGGAGCGCTGCAGAAGTGGGGGACAGCAGCACCTGGGGTACCCCAGCTTCAGGAGAACGTCCAGCTTCCATGAGACCAAGCAGTACCAGCCTCCACGGGGCTTCAGGGAGAGAAGCATGACCCAGGTCACCCCCCGCCAGCTCCCAGAGGGCAGCTGCAGAACCAGGGCCTGGGAGCAGCCTCACGGACCTGAGAGGGATGACTGGGGCCGCCCAAAATCTCGGCTGATCGATATCTCCACCATTGACAAGCGCCGGCCGTACGTGGAAGTGGCCCCCGTTCCCTGAAACCATAGCGATACCAGAAGCGGAGGACACAGACCGGCCGGAGCTTTCCAGTGACCAGAGGGCTGTGGTCGCCCGGGGCGGGGCCCAGGGGCTTGGGCTTGACAGGGCAGGAAGGGCGGAGGCCAATTGGAACAGAAGGGGCCCCTCCCCCATTCAGAGGAACATCCTGGCCCGAAAGCTGAGGGAAGCGAACTCCTCGGCCACCTGCCACCGACAGCGCAGTTCCACGTTCACCCATTCGGACTACCGACGGGACAAGTGCCGGAGCCTGCCCCTCTCCGCGGACTATCAGGGGTACAACAGCTCCCAATACGGGCTGACTGAGGCAGAGCAGCGAATGATGGACATTTCTGGTTATTTAGGGGAAGAGGACAGCTCAGAGGTTCTAGGGGTTCATAGGCCTACCTGACTGGTGACTGTGGATGTTTGTTTCTGTGTCACCTGACATGGGCCATATGTACCCCTTATCTCTTCCTAAAAGATGGCAAAAAGACTTATGAGGAATCTGTAGTAGGTGGCACTTGGTGGAGCTCATAGCAGTCAAGGTCCTGAAACTGTAACTACCTGTTTGATTTAAGTGGGAGTGCTTGTGAGATAAATCCAGGAATGCCATTGTGTTACCAGACAGTGGTGAGATTCACTGTTTATCATTGCTACTGCTCCAAATATGTTTCAGTCTGTTCAGGGACTGTGAAAAATGTTTCTGTTGGTCCTTACAATTACAGAAGATAACTGCACTGCCTTCTCTGAAAAGAAGAGTTTTACATTCCTTTTCTCCCAACATTCATGAAGTTTAAAGCACAATTACTTGTTGTCTGTATGGAAAGCAATCCAGTAAATTAAATAATCTTTTTGATATGTAATTGTTGAACATGGTGTTTTACTCTCTGTTGTAGGAACTAAAAACTTAATAGCTAACCATTTGCAAGCCTGAACCTGGAACATACAGACATGCCACAATGCCAAAGTATCAATGTTTCACAAATATCCTGTGTCCCACAATGCTGCAAGATTATTAATGAAGAAGGAGAAGATAGCTGACAGGGAAGCTCAGAAAAACATCACAATGATCTCTCTCAGCTCATCACGGTCCAGTGGTCCTCCACCCTGGTCCTGGAGGGCTAGAGGACCGCCTGATTTGTGTATTTATTCGACTCTTAATTGATCCATTAAAGGTACAGCCTGTTGAGAATTGAGACCCTTCCCCCAATGGCGCTGTTCTATCCATTCAGCTTTCAATTAACCCTCCTGAGATGAGTGTACACAGGCATGATTTCATTGAAAGTTACTAAGTACAGAAAGAGAGGACATCCTGTCACACCTCTGCGTGGGCACTGAACGTGACTGGCTATTCACCTCTGGTCCAAAGGCCTGCTTTTACAAAGGCAGATACACATGTGTGCTATTTGTGGACCTGATAACTTCTCACAGGATCCCATTGGGCCTCAACATACCTACATAATGACAATTTTGGTCATGTTTTAAAATTAAATTGTTACTCACTGCACCTTTAAAGCAGTTGATTGATTGATTGAAAACTCAACTAACCTAACATTGCCTCTTGAGTTTGAAATCATTTTGGAATTTAAAATGATAAAAAAAAACAGCAGATGCTGCAACTCTCCAAGACCAGGATGAAAGACCTTCATCGCTATTGTCAATGAGATCTAGATGTTCAGTCTGGGGTTACCTTTGGTTTGAGGAGATATACCATTTTAATAACTTTCTGTCTATTCCCTCCCATTGGACTAGTTTACTCAGGCTGGCAATGGTGCACCTGCACACAACAAACACACACATGCATGAGTACATACAAGTGCATTGAAGTCCTGATACTGTAAACTTTCCCCAACCACCAAAGCTCCAGGACAATACGATGGTCTACAGACAAGGAACATTATAGAACTGTGTCCTGTCAGCCCTACCAAACCAGTCTGAGCTATGAGTGATAATCATTAAATGAACGTCTGATTTTGCGGTATTGCTGAGACTTCGTGCGCTTCACGATTATATTTACGATAGAACTCGATTTATACGCCTCTGACGTTAGTATCAAGGTAAGCTCTGCAACCTGGGCCAAAGCTGAAGAAGACCGTCTGCCTTTGCAGTCATAACTGGCACAGCATCCTTCGTCTCCACAACAGCCTACGCTTTTTTCGTCTGTATCCATCCATTTCCTATTCATAAAGGAATTCCGCTGTAAGTAAGGATATCACCTAGCCAGTAATTCAAAAGAAAAATGTTGTAGTCATTACGATTTTTAAGTATTTAAAACATTAAAAATTTAAGCTATTTTAATTACTAAAACTAATGATAGGCTACTGTGCTTAAGTTATACCTTCCTGCGGTATCTTGTAAAGCAAATGTTTAAAACAGGTAAGATGAAGATTAAATAATTATTGTTAAATTCGTGAATGACGTTTAAAGTGTCCGTCACGAAGTGGAGCAATCAGGAGTAACCCAGTTATGAAGTGGAGCAATCGGCCAGTGGTGATACCGATGCTGGGAGGAAAGGCAACTGAGAAGCGCTTCAGGAAGTTCAAAACCGCTACGTCTGCAGAGAAGGGGAGGACTTGTTGAGGACATAAGGAAAAAATACCTCTATCAACCTTTGAACTGTATTCCTCCCCAAAAAGAGTCACAAGACCAAGTGAATTAAACTTTGTGGAAGAACGCGAGGGGGGCAGTGTAGTGAGGTCCTTAAAAATGAGTAGACGATAACGGAATTCGCTAGTTTTGGGGATTTTGGGGAAAAAACGAGTAAGGAAAAAGTCGCATCGAACTACTCTCCACCCCTTGTCGAGATTGGTATGTGTTGTTTAATTTATCTTTTTCTTGCTGACTCGAAAGGTATACTTCTTCACATCTGCTTAGCATTGTTCCATTTTTCACCATGGAGACTTAAAAGTTAGCCGAACATTTCTGTGAGTCGTTCTTTGTTGTCAACATGAAGTACTACAATTCATTTGTTCGGAATTTTAGGGTGAACGAGTGAACCGTTTCCTCCTTTGAGCCATAACTCTGCGAATGAACCCCTTTGTTTTTAATTAGCATGAAGCTGATTACACAAACACCATTTCTTTTACCATATTTAACAGCAGTTTTGCACGGGGAAATTGGAGATGCACAATTGCAACATCTGGAGTTTATTACTATGGAAGCACTTTAAACACTGTAGGCAATAATATATTCATGTTATGTTGGAAAGTATTTGCAATATTAGCAAGGCATGCTTTAGTCATTCGAATTAACACGAATGTAGGCGCCACACAAAGTAAAAGCTACTTGTCATGATATGCAGTAAAATGACAAGAGGTCAGTAAACATTTGTCCTTAACTTCTAATTGTTTTTTGTTGTGCGTTTTCTGTGTAGTAAATTTTAATTAATTGCTGAAATCGCCATATTGTGAAGATAAAAAATGAACACTTTCATTTGATTGTGAGTTAGGGGCAAATTGTAAGTGGGATACAAATGCTCTCTGTGTGTACGTGCGCATCATGCACTGATTATTGTTTTTTAAGGACACTGGCCGACGTGAATACAATAACTCCGTCATTGAGAATAGATTTCAGCAGACTGTATTCCCATATATTTATCTAATGACAGTTGTCTTTTGTGTTTGACAGTATCTGTCTATTCCCGAAGAATAGACGCCGCTATTGTTGGAAATGTCGGTGCGATACAGTCCAGAGTCAGAACCCAAACAGGCTAACGGGTGAGTTAATGTTGATATCATGACTGTTAGTGTTTCATCAAAAGAGTGCTAGCTTCCCTCCCTGGAAAAATTCAAGCCCTGTAACTGAAATGATTATTCAGCGTGAACAACATTCTCTGTATTCAACATAATGTGAGGGTTTTACAGCACACATCTGGAAATGTAGTTGTCATTATCTTTAAGAGCATAATAGAGCCAGACTTCAATCTGTAGTCATATTCCAGTGGAACAGATAATTGATATCATTTATTAGTGTGAATATATACCTGTGTATATACACAATACATGTGTTTTGTTTCAAATAACAAATTAACAAATAATTGGTTGAAACAAGACAGTGATGAGACAGCTAAATGCAGGTCCATCCATGTCTTTATGTCATTTTACATAATTACCCATTACCTGGATTTATCACTGTTTTGTAGGTATGTGAAATTGTTCTCCTGTGCTTCCTCTCTCCTTAGTGTTGATGCCAATGGGAAGGAGGAGGCCAATATTCAGATTGATGATGGCAAGGAAGAGAGTGCTGAACCAGATACCATGTATCAGTAAGTCAGTTCTTATTCAAGGCTGGGATGAAGGGTTTTTCAATGCAAAAAGATCATATGAATCATATGAACCTACAGGCTCAGAGGAGTTCTCAGTCAGGCCCATGTGTTGTTGATTTCTACTTACTTTGATGAGTCAGTCCTTTCTATGAATTCAATCCAATACTGCCATGAAGCAAGTTTTAGGGAAAGGTGTTATTTTTAATGTAATTTAACCATATAAAATTTATGTTAAATTGTCTTGTTTTTCTTGCAGTCGAATCCGAAAGAAGATCGCTCCATTTGTCATGTCCTTTGGGTTCCGGTTAGTGTTTTGAACTCTTCCTGTCATGTTTACCTCAGCCACTCTATTTCATGAAGTCAAATACAAATCTTTGAAAATAAATGCTGGGACTAGGCTTTGCTACATGATGACGCTGTGCTACAGCAACGTGTGGTGTGCCTGAATGTCAGGGAGACTTCTGAACCCTTCTCTCCAGGATGTTTGGTGTGGTGCTGATCATCGTTGACATCATCCTGGTCATTGCCGATCTGTCCATGCCGGTCCGCAGCCGGGAGGTGGGGGACGCGTTGGAGGCGGTGTCCTTGGCCATCTCGCTTTTCTTCCTGGTGGACGTCCTCCTCAGAGTCTTCGTGGAGGGGTGAGTCAGAGATGCGCCTCAGCGACACTGAGCTCGGTGTCAGTGAGCCAGCCCATCCCCATAGACAGGAAGTGCTGACAGGAAGTGTTGCTTTCTCTGTGCTGTCCAGTTCTGGGAATACAGCTAATTCTGGGAATGACTCATGACATGGTGTAAAAGTATCAAGTGATTCCTAGTTAAAAAGGGTGTATTTTTATTTATTTGTTTATGAATAATGGTAAGTGAGAGGGTGTCTCATTTTGAGATTGTGGTTGTGTTCCAGGTTCAAGGTGTATTTCAGTTCCAAGTTGAACATCCTGGATGCCTGCATTGTGGTCATCACTCTGGTTGTCACTATGATCTACACCTTCACTGACCTGACTGGGGCCAGCCTTATTCCCAGGTATTGAAAGCTTTGGCTGGTTTTCGCCTGTATGTGTGTGTTGGCTCCTTTTTGAAGCCCAATCTTGTGGTGTAGGGATGCATGAAAAATGTATTCAATAACTGGTGTGTTGTTTATTTGTGTGGAATCACGATAGCATTTTGTTATGTAACTGTTGCACCACTTTAGCAACATTGACTTTACATAGTTTTGAAATAAACATAGCACCAATTAGATAAGGTAATGTGCTGTATTTTGACTGTTGTCCATTCACTTTGGACCATTAAAGTTGGACCCTTTGTGTCTAAACCACTCTATTTGTTTATACCCATTCTTTTAACCTCCTCTACTGGTCTGCCTGATAGCTGAAGTAATGTCAGATATTAGGAAACATGTATTGTTTTCCTCATTATTGAAACTTCATATTTAGTAAAAGTTTCAATGGTCTTAGCTTAAAAGTCTTAGCTAGTTCATAGTGACCAGAAAGTTTCCATCACCTGCTTGACCAGTCTGAAAACTGGTATTAGAGTTGGGTGTGACTAGTGTTACTTGAGGGGCAGAAATCTCCAATTTGCACTCAAGAGCCAAAGGTCTCTTGGCCTTTTGTTTGCCATTTTTGATGGTGTTAGTTAGACTTCAACCGATTATTTAGGGTTTTTTCAACACCAGCAGCCTTAAGGCAGTGTGTTCGTCTTGCCCCCACAGTGTGTCCTCATTAGATCTAATGCCTTAGCATGTGGTGTGTTTCCATTGGCTATTAGGGTCCCTTGGTGCATCCTCATTGGTGGGTCTCTGGCTTGCCTTGTCCCTACAGAATGGTGTCCTTCCTGAGGGCCTTGAGGATCCTTATCCTGGTGCGCATATTCAGACTGGCAGCTCAGAAGAAGGAGCTAGAGAAGGTCACTAGGAGAATGGTGAGAGCCTGCCTGCACGATAGCAAGCCCCGGTCAAATAAGTATCTGAAATACTTTTCGATACTGGTAAAATTTGAGCGCACTGATGCTGATCTCTGCAGGTAATTATCTGGTGTGACTCACCAAAACACATAATCATGTGATAGATTTTCTCTGAATATTTAATGGCATTTATTTCAAAACTATGAGTCATCTTCAGTTACCTTACATTTGTTTAAATAATAATGATAAGTCTTTATGTGATGAAATAATTTTGGGATCCATGGCTGCCTATTGCACTGACTCTACATCATTTTCAGCTATTTCTGAGCACGCCAGTCTGGCTCTGTTGTTTGTGTACCTGAAGTGCCCCTGCCCGTGTCTATGGACAGTTCCTCTGCGTCTGTGAATTGACAATCAGGCAACAGGCTATGGCATTGTTGGTTCACAGCCAAGTTTATACACTACTGCTGTACTCTCGTATTTAACAGAGCAATTATCCATTTTGTCAGTTATCCAGATTTTATCAACCTCAAGTTGCATTAAGTGCCAAATAAATGTAAGACTTTGTAATTCTGTAACTTTTTTGTATAGTATTGCTGTTACTGCTGTCATAGTTCTATCTTTTCTAAACTAATCCAAAATAGTTCACTAAGCGGTCTCTCTCCTTAGGTTTCAGAGAACAAAAGGCGATACCAGAAGGATGGGTTTGATCTAGATCTCACCTATGTCACAGGTGTGTGTGTGTGTGTGTGTGTTTGTGTGTGTTTGTGTGTGCATGTGTTGTCTTTGTGGTTGTCAAAATGAGATTTGAATAAGATTGGTTCATAACCCATTGCTATGAGCAGTTTTGTTGACCAGCACTGCATCTCTCTGCTCTTCTAGACCGGATCATTGCCATGTCATTTCCATCCTCTGGGAAACAGTCCTTCTATAGGAATCCAATCAGAGTAAGCTGTCCACATGCAAGGAGTTCAGATCTCCACATACAATTCTGCTGAATTACTATGATATAGAACCAAATCTACTATGATATAGAACAAATACAACATTTATCCAATGATATTTATTTCTAGGTTGGGGCTAATTTAGAAACATAACACATAATGAAAAGACCTAAAGGGGGAAAAAGCTAAATGAGGCGGTACTCTGTGTCAATATTTTACTATAACCTTTTGATAAATTTCTTTCAGGAGGTGGCAAGGTTCCTAGACACTAAACATGCAGATCACTACAAAGTGTACAACCTTTGCAGTAAGTGTGCAACCCACACACATTCCAGAATCTCTGTTGTTATGTGAAAAGACATCAGGCCAAATATTTGCTGTTTTCAAATATTATCATTTTTAAATGGGCGGATGTAATGCATGAAAAAGATAACTTTAAAGAAGTCTTCAACAAAACATTCTCGTTTGTTTGTCCAGGTGAGAAAGGCTACGATCCCCAGTTCTTCCACTACAGGGTGGAGCGAGTGTTCATCGATGACCACAATGTTCCTGCACTAGAGTGAGTACCCCAGGCTCGCTACAGAGCTGTCATTTAATGACTCTCTGCCGCTGAGTTTCAGCTGTGGGGCCTTTACTGCAGGAATGCACTTGGGGTGTCATGCTCTGCAATGCGGCTGCTCCAGTTAGACTCATCTGTGAGGTCATCCAAGGTGACGGCTGCAGGATTTTACAATTTGTATGCAGTAATGCCTTTATTTTTGCATTTGTATTTTCATGTTTACAGTTATGTTCTGAAAACATGAAAACCTCACCCCTCTAAAACCATTGTTGTACTAATAAATGAATCTTTATTGACTTTTTCTTTCATCATATTACCGTATATATAGTATACATAGTGAAAGAGAACCTCACACTAGTTTTTGCATTTTTGTGGTTGTATGTAGTAAAGCTTCTCTGGTAATCATTCAAAACTGCCACTCCAGAATCCACAAGCAATAATTAATCTATTCAGATTATCTATCAGAGTTTTTTGAGGGTGTAACAGCCAGGGTTTGTCAGGCCTTGTCACCTTCCAGTTAAAAGTCCAGTCCCCTCACTGCCATGGCTCACAATGGCTGTGTCCTGTTTCTCTTGTGATGCTGCAGAGACATGCTGAAGTACACAGCTAATGTGAGGGAGTGGATGGCCGCTGACCCCAGCAACATCATCGCCATCCACTGTAAAGGAGGCAAAGGTGAGAAGCGGGTTTACCGGTCCGGCATGCTGTGTCAAGGCTGAACTCATCCTACAGTTTTTACTTTAAAGGAGGGGTGTCTCATCTTATCTGAAAAGGGCCAGTGTGGGTGCAGGCCTTCTTTAGCCGAGCACTGACACACCTGATGCTACTACCGATCAACCAATCAGACTGTTTAAGGATGACCTTGAGTTGTTGAATCTGATGTTTTAGTACTGGGCAAGAGCAAAGGCCTGCATGCACAGCTGGCTCTATTTGGGTAACATTTGACACCTTTTGGGGTAAGAGTTGATCTCTTGGGTGTGGAGAAAACTCCACAGATGACAGGACTGTGAACAAGTAGAATTCAGTCTTAAGAAGTACATCAGTATGAGAAATGAATAATGTTGTCATAACTTATTAACTGCTAATCTCTGGCTGTTTTTCAGGACGTACTGGGACCATGATCTGTACTTGGCTGATTGACAGTGACCAGTTTGAGAGTGCAAAGGTAATGCTACATTGCAGAACTGAATGACAATGTACCATACCACCAGAGTACATAATGATTTAGAGTATCTAGGTAACACTCACTTCTGCTATGTAATGTTTCATTCACCATAGTTTAAAACTACACATCCTTTGTACATCTTACAGGTTGAACTGTTTAACTAATGAAATGTAATGCCTGCAATTGTGAGTTAAGTTTGCTTTAATGTACTTGTGCATGGTTTTGCAGGACAGTTTAGATTACTTTGGGGAAAGAAGAACAGACAAAAGCATGAGTTCCAAATTCCAGGGAGTGGAGACCCCCTCACAGGTAAAGCCCCTCCTCCACTATGAGGGAAATGGCTCACTATATCCCCATCTTCATTAAGTATGATAACTGCTGCAAGTTTTGTTTCTACATGTATTGTACAAGTTTCAGAGCTTTACCGTATTTCACAGTGTTGTGTATCCTGTGTATAGGAATGAATATGATTGAGTATGAATATGAATGCTGAGGGGGGTTATTCCTAATCTTTTTACTACAGAGCAGGTATGTGGGTTACTATGAGATCATGAAGAACCAATACAACAGGCAGCTGCCCCCAGAGAAGAGCCTGAAAATAAAGAGCATCAGAATCCATTCTATACTGGGTAAGACATGCCCACATTCCATCTCTTAATGATTTAAGATACACCCACATTTTCATACTTACCCTATGCAGAATATGGCAGACTAGTCTACCAAAAGCAGCATAAACATGGAGTCTACTGCGCTTTCTTTAATGCTCATGAGACTACTTCAGCCATGTTTCAGTAGGCCTAAAACAGAGAACACTCCCATCAGTATTGCTGATGTTTCCATCTGGGACCTCACAACTTGCAAAAGGTCCTTGACTGCAATGCCGGCTATAAATATACCAAAGCTAATCTACCCAGCACTGGTAACATATCCCAATGACAGTGCTTTCAGTATTGTATTTAATTGTATTTAGCATTTGTATTTACTAAAAGAGAGCTATACCCCTCCTCCTTTGCAGGTGTGGGGAAGGGCAATGGCAGTGACCTGAAAGTGAAGATCATTGTCAAGAAGGAGACGGTGTTTCAGTGTGTCTGTGCCAAACAGGAGAACTGCTTGGTATGGAGTGAGCTGTCTGTTAGGACCCTTCCACACAAACAGGCCAACCATGGCACAGGCACTGCAAACAGCACCAGCTCACTTTTCATCACGATTTTTGTTTTTATTCACCTGCCATAACAGTCAGGATCACATCTGTCATTGTGTATTCTGAATAATCTGTACCAGGGGTAGGTGACCATGGTCTGGGAGCGCCAAGGGTGTTTCTGGTTTTTGTTCTATCCAAGTTCAGTAAGTCTAACAATGATATCATGTAGCTATCATGAGTTTTGAATGGAACCAAAGCCAAAAACTGTACCCCAGGAAAGGGTTCCCTTGCCCAGATTATCCTCAGTTTGGGATACCCATGACCAAAGGTGACAATTTAAAGTTTACTGCATGCTAACTGAAACCAACAAGTAGCTCTGTGTTTTATAACAGCAGCTGGGTTAACAAAGCAAACATGGCACCTTTACACCAAGATAAAGTGTTAATGAAAGTAGTGTTTACAAAAGACAAATGTATACACATGAAAGTAGAAGTGTAAGAGTTTAAATTATGTTTGTATATACTGTACCTTACTTTATATGGTGCATAAGCTTGTGCTGTTTGAGAGATGACTAAGCAAAAGTGGGATATTTGCCAGTAGTGGAAGAGATATTTATGGCCTGGGTAACTAGAATCATGTGTTGAACCCTTTTCTGACTGTGAATTTGGTCTATTTCTCACTAGTAAAAAGCCACACAAGCTTTTGATGTTGGTTTAATGTCAATCCTGCTATTGTTATTTGCTAAATGGGTATTTCTTTCCCCACAGCTTTTCCCAGATGCTGGCAATAATGAAGTAGTCATCAGTTTACAGGAGGGTCCGGTCGTCAGTGGTGATGTCAAGGTCATGTTTGAGTCCAGTGCTGTAAGTGTCATCTATTTATAAGTCCTATTTGTGCACTGGGGAAGACTTTCTCTAACACAATTTATTCCATATTATTTTATGGCAATAGTGTGAATACACACTCAGTCTGTATTTAATTTCTGAGCCTTGTCCCAAGAAACTGTTTTCTTATCTTTTAATCCAGGGTCTTCCTAAAGGGATATGAAGACTGTCCCTTCTACTTCTGGTTTAATACCTCATTCATAGAGTCCAACAGGTGAGTCCTCTGATGTGTCTCTCACCTGACAAATGGGCGTAATTCCACACTGTCATGGTCCTTGAGCATCTAGAAGTCAGTTATGATCAGGGACATGGCATATGCCGTGTATCATTGTTTCTTGAACCAGTATAGAGTTCTATCTAGAGTTGTTTTTAAATATTGGGAATAGACTTGAAGGCTTAAAATACTATATATTTCTGAGAAAAAAGCACAGATTTTTCATTTTAACATGGCCCTTTTTCTCCCCTAATTTTCCTTTAGACTATACCTGTCCAGGGATGAGCTAGACAACCCACACAAGCCCAAAACCTGGGAGATCTACAAGGAAGACTTTGGTGTGACTCTGTCCTTCTCTGATCCTTAACCACAGACATTCTATGTTGGGAGTGGAAGGTTCTTCTACTGTCTGTCATGCAATGCAAGCTAGGATGTTTTCATTTATTCTCCTCAAGCTCACTCCCTCTTTTATAGTCATATCAAACCAGCAAAGCTAAAACTTTGAAACTTAAGCTTGGGCAGGTATAGTACAGAAGTTCTAGTTCCAGCACTGAGCTGAATATTTGGTCAGTTTATAGAATATCTGTGTTGTGACTGCAGCTCAGCCTGAGGCAGGTCTAAACCTCTGGTGTTCTGATGTTTGGGTATTTTATGTATTTGACATTTATTTTGCTCTGAAACCCACTTTTAAATAGGGTTTTCATTATCGGGCACTGAACACATGCGGACTATTGTGAGTTTTTTTATGTACAGTGAAATCTGTGAAAAGGGAAGACTGTGGTGAAATAGGGATTTTCGGCCCCATTGCCTTATATGACATTACCAATGAAGTATTAATGCTTGATGAAATGTTTCTACTTTGTATTTGTTACTCCTGGTACAGTATATGTGTACTGTATATAGTTTAATAGAACCATTGCCTGTTTTTTGTTAGTGTGCACTTTGTGCAGAATGAAATGTGGGGCTGGTTTTGCAGTGTCTGTGCAAATTTTTATTACCAGTACATACAATGAAATTGTGCTCCATGTTTCATTTAATCATTCAGCATGCCAAGTATGCCAGTAGGTTTTATAGTTATATGTGGTAAAGTATTATATTTCATATAACATTATTGGAATGAGGGGAATAAAGGGAAGTTTGTTTTCATGTCGGCATGTTTACATGTTCTAAGTTTCAAGAACATCAAGTTGCTTGGGTTATCATTCCAGCACATGAATACTAATATTTTCCACAGAATGCCCTGAAATGTCTCTGAATTAATGTATCATTTCAGGTAGAACTGTAAAGGACACTGAGGATACCAAAACACTCAACACTTAAAGAACTGTAATCTGTCTTTAAGGTGTCAGTTTCTTTCATTTAAAATAAAATGAAACCTGAAAGCTTGGCCTGGTCAATTGTAAATAAAATCACATCTGTATTTTATTCACTACCTGTGTGGGACTAGACTTTAGCCAAGAAGACTGCAATTGAGCAAATAAGAAATGTCAAAATTAGAGCACAGGGAATTCAGCTGAAATTATGATCCAGTTGAGTGTCAGTTACCCATTGTATTGTTCTTTCAAAAGATATAGAGTAAGAAGGATAGTACCTTTCTTGAGTCAATAGAAAACAATGATCATATAAAAGTATTTCAACACAAAACGCAAGTCATTTTATGTGTCCATTGCAAAACCTACTCCTCCAACAGTATTCATCTTTTTAGAGAATGTTTCAATGCTTTCTATTAATAAGACACTTCATGAAGTTCAGTGGACCGACACAGCTGTAGTGCTGTCGCAAGTACCACATCAGTGCGTTGAAAAGCCTTTCAGCTCAAAAGGCTGCTGTGCTCATTGTAATTTCTTGCGTTTTGCAACTTTTTCCAAATTTTAACACTTGCCTAAAACTGAGTGTTTTAAAAATGAATTCGCCTTTGCGTGGGTGACTGGAAAAGGAATGATAACTTTATATCTGTAGGAGAATGTGCTATTAGATAGAAGGAAGTAGCAAGCAGAGAAGAAAAAAGGATGGGTCAGGAGCACATTTCCTCTCCCATCACAGATCCTGCCAGGAAGTGTTCCCTATTCTGTTTAAACACTCCTACCACTACAGTATTTGGGGATAGATTTGAGCACTGGTCAGCAGTAGAAGATGACCCTGACCTTGGATTGTCCAGTAATGGTATCGCCAGTCTTTCTCAGAGAGGAAACACCTGACCTAGAACCAACACAGATCACAAGATTGGAAAATGTCGTAATCGTGATGCTGTTTGTCACATGGGACCAAAGTTCTCCTGCTTTACCTCAAATGTGTGCTTAAGTGTGTCTTTTCTGTTTGCACATATGGGTATGCAATGGAAGACGAGACAGAATAAGGATCACAGAATGTGCCATGTGAAAGGAAGAGTATCATAAGGCTGTCTATATGTGCACAGAACTAAGATGAAGAAAAGAACTGAAGGAGGAAATGGTGGATTCATTTTCAGTCAAGTGCTGGGAAAAGCAGAATTAACTGTCAGTTGTTTAACCCTTAAAATATATCAGTTTGATGTTTATTATGAACTATGAACACATACATTGAGGAAATTAGAGAGAGTGGGGTAGGGATTGCCTTGATTATAGACTGTGGTTAACAGCTTCCAGGTTTATTTCCATGCTCATTATTTTAATGCTCATAATTGTAATTCTGCATATGATTCAGTTTACTAAAACCATGTTCATATATAAAAGTAGGGGGTTATGAACAAATATTGTTTCATTAGAACCTATTTTCTCATGTAGCTTTTTGAACAGGATGTAATACCACATGAGGTCAGGAAAACACTAAGAAGGGATATAGTTGTGGAATACAAGTGTCTTTTATTTTGAAATGCGAATGTTTTTTAATAACCCCATTTGGTGTCCGGAAGGATTTTTCCCCAACACGAATAGGTTGCACAAACTTCCGTTCCTGCTGCAAAGGTAGAAAAGAAACCTTAGTTTTAACAAATAACTCCTAAATAATCAAACTGAGGACTTATTACGGAAAGTCAGTATCCTATTTACCAATAATATGAGCATTACAAATGCATCATTTTATGTGACTTGGACGTATGGATCAGGGCATAGTGCGGTGTTTTTTTCTTTCGCGATACCGCCATCTACAGGTATTCTACATAATGCTTTTACTAACTATCGTTAGCACGGAGAGACTACAGTTCCTGTGACTGGTGGAAAGAGGAGGAGTTTGATAACTTTGACGTAGGCAGCTAAGTTAGCTAACGTACGCTAATAGCTACACTGCCACATAATCAAACAAGCTGGCTACCCAACGAGCAAAAACAAAAGGAAAGGTAAGTACAAACCATTGTTTAGTGATTAACTTCATATAAATAAGCACATTAAGTCACATGTTTGTTTGGATATTAATAATGCTTTAACGAAAAAAAAGATAGCGGAACTTTTTTGATGAGATTGTTGGCAAAGTTACACAATGAACCCGCAATGTTTTGCTTCACACCCCCCATATGTCACAGTGTTATCTGTTTGCTAAATATCACACTTAAGTTTCCAACTAAGTAAAACTGAGATATAGCTAGTAGCTAGCATTAGGACAGGCCAATGTAAGCTAGCTGAGCAGCTGTTGCGACCCACTCCAGTACATCCTCACGGTGAATTCAGATTGAGTATCTACAGTAAACTTACTTAGTTGTTTGAAATTGACATACTGACCGGGAGAGATTAAAAGTGTATAGTTTAGCTACCTCGGGCGCGCTAGCTAGCTAGCTATTCCAACTTTCTCATTATCGAACGTTGAACAGGTTATCTTGTTTGATAACGGTAGCTACCATAACTTGGCTAGAGCTAGCCATTTCAGTAAGCTGTCTCCTACGTTATTGAGCAAGCTGCTTGCTGTACGTTGAACAGTTACCACAGAGCTAAGAGAGCAAGATTGACTGTCCACTATTATCTTGCTGTTGTCAGTAATGCAATACACATGTCATTCTGGCCATCCAACTTTGCTGAATGCAAACTGTTGTGCATTCATTTAACAAGTACCGGCAAATGGGACGCAATAGTTAAATTGCAGATCTAATTTTACCGGATAACTAGCACTCGCTAGCCAACAAGCTAGTGATAATACAGCAGTGTCGACTCTTGATCCTGCAAATTAGGTCTTACGTTGATTCTGCATTAACCCGCTGGATTAAAAGAAGGAATGTAGGGTTTGCCTGTTCATCTGGAGATTCCCAGCTGTTGGGTCTATCTAAAATGGATACAGTCCAATCAGTTGCTGCTTGACGTTCGTATCGTGGGGAAATCCAATTACTATCCAGTCAGTGGCACGAAGGACATAATCAATTTCTGTGCTGGAAGGAAGGCCAGAAACTCAGCGGTGGTTGACGCAGGACGTGGTGTACATTCAACTTTGATCGCTAAAATGGAAATATGTGTCTCTGAAGCTCTACCATTTCCAAATGAAAAAAAGATTGTATGTAAAGTGAATTAATTTTAGTATGTGTGCTCACTTAGACCCACATCTGTCATCCCCTGCTTCCCTGGCTTGAGCAACACAGCCATGGCGAAAGACCCCTTGGCAGATGCTGGTCTTCACTTTGATGACCTCAACAAGTTGCGTGTACTGGACCCCGACGTCAGCCAGAAGACCACAGAGCTCAAGGAGGAGTGCAAAGAGTTTGTGGAGAGTAAGTTCTGAGATGCAGGGTTATGGTGCTTTTGAGACACACAAACCATTATATCCTAATTTACTCTGCCCAGTAAGGTGGTGCAGAGGTTTGTAAAAGCACATCTGTAATTCATTGCATGAGAAACATTTAAATGTTTGTCTGGAATGTTTTGAATTTCCTTTTGGTTAGTGTTGCTCTTCAGGCTAATAACAACAATACAAACTGCTTTCTCTGTTGTGGCATAATGTTGTCTAACATCCGGGATGCTCTTTGCTGTCAAACCAATGTCTCAGCACTTCTATCTAATCACAATTTTGTGTGGATAAGACTTACATTTGAAGATGTTTTCTCTAATATATGTAGAAATAAATTGTACAGGGCCAACCAAATCTATCCTCAGCAATAAGGGGGCTCCAGTGCAACTTATGCCACAAAAGCCATACATGTTTTTAGATGCTGTGTCAGAGATAGACATTTTGACTCCAGAGAGTTTATGGAGTTGAGACTACCTTTTCACTGATTTATTATATACTTGCTGCCAGAGATCAACCAGTTTCAGAAGATCGTTGGTGGGCTAATTGAACTTGTGGATGAGTTGGCCAAGGAGGCTGAGACAGAGAAGATGAAGGTATGGCCACAGCACAACCACACCAAACACAAAGTGTAACGAGTAGGTGGCATGTTCATGTCCAGGATGGGGCACTGCTTTTGTATTCTCATGTCAGGTACTCACCTTGATTTGCTTTTCTAAACTCAGTTTCCAGCTTAATAAGTACAATAATGAACAAGGATGCAATAAATACATGTTGAACATAAACCCCATGTTCCTGTAGAAGCATGGTGAAGAACTTTCAATTACTTTGTGTTTGACCTGTAACATCCATATTTCTATATTTAATGTAAAAACACTTAATCTACAATATGTTCAAGTGACATACATGAAGTTTAGTAACAAAAAACTAAATGATGCATTTTATATGGACAGACTGTGTCAAAGTCGTAAGAGAATTTTTTAAAAGGATTGGGAAAAGAAAGGGCGATGGGGTCCACAGCCTACGTTTTCTTGAATTCGTTTTTTTTTAACCAAGTCTTTAATTTGCTATTCCGGTGAAGGCCATCGGAGCCAGGAACCTTTTGAAGTCAGTGGCAAAGCAGCGGGAGGCTCAGCAGATGCAGCTGCAGGCTCTGATTGCAGAGAAGAAGATGCAGCTGGAGAGGCAAGCGCTCCGCTAACCGCTAATCTCACTGGTGCTCCTGACTCAGCCTTGGTGGGTGGTGAAAATGCCAATGGAATTTATTTAAACAGACTTGCTCTCTCCATTTGTAATCTGGCAGGTACCGCATTGAGCACGAGGCGCTGTGCAAGGTGGAGGCCGAGCAGAACGAGTTCATCGACCAGTTCATCCTGCAGAAATAAGCCCATGGTGCAAGGGGGAATGCTTTTGCGCATCCACGTTTACAGGGAACAGTTTTGGAGGACCTACAGAGACCAGGTCCCCATCACTCAACCCAGAGTGAGGCATCCCCACTACAGTGCCGAAGGCCGATTCAGCAGTGGAAGAGTGAGGTGTCATGAACCATGTAATGGGTGGAGCTACACTGAACTGTCAGTCACTGACTTGATTTAACAAACCACAGCAAAACACTGAGTCCCTGACAGCATATGGTAGTTCTGCATATTGATGAGTTCATGAAGCCTCACTCTCTCATCAATTAGGCTGAAGTCCCTGGATTGTTATCCAACAGGGAAAGTCTCGAGGTTAAGTCAGCATAACCAAAAACAGTAATTAAGGTAGCGTATTCTTAGAATATTCTTCTGTGTTCTGAGAATTGGAAGAGAAGGTATTACTCAACTGTTGGTGTTATTTCCAACCAATTTAAAGATTTATTGCGTAAAGTTAGAGCTCTATTATTAGGACCAAAACAAGCTGTGTTTTTGATACATCTGGTCACACAACTTCGCACAATGAGAAGGTATTTATCTAAAAAAGCTTGAGTTATTTATACTATTTATACCAAATAAGCTGTTCTGTATAGCTGGCTTGTCTTTATTAATGAAAAATGCTAAAGAAAATAATTGAATGGAAGGGTAATTAATATGATTTCATAGTATGAATATTTTGTTACATTCAGCATTGTGTTCATTATCATTTTAGTATTCCTGACTTGTTTTTCATGTATTTTATGATATGTTACTCAGGTTTTACAACATCAGGACCAGACCACAAGCAGATGTTTGCTTACACAGGAAATTCAGTTTGTTTAAATGAATACAGACCGAATACATTCTAGGTAAATGTAAAGATGTCTTGTTTACAAGTATACCGTCATAATCCTTGTTATGTTATGTATTGTATAACCCTAATTTCTTATACTGTGCCTTAAAGACAAGTGCAAAGTATAATAAAATTGCTGATTACTTGAACTGTACTCATGAGTTGACTTCATACAATTTTGTGTGTTGTTTGGTTGATTCAGAGCATACATTCATATGACTCATGGCTTATATCTTAAGCAGGCTGCTGATTTAAATGGTTCAGTTCCATGTTAAACTACTTCATTAAATTCACTTCATATTTTGTCCATAAGTTTTAATTTGTGGAAAAAATGTTTGTAAAAAAAAAAAAAACTTTTCATTTTGCCTTTTGTTTGGCTGACTTCGAGAAGAGCCCTGTATTTACTGGTAATTGCATATAAGAAGCTCCTAGATCATGAACAACTGCTGCCAATGACCACTAGAGGTCAGGCTTGGATCCAGAGAACAGAACAGGTACTTCCAATGCTGCTGCCAGACATTGTGTTGTGCAGTGCAATGATTGCTGATTGTTATTTATTTTCCCCACCCGACACAACCCTCCCCCATAGACTCTGAAGGGGGCGGCCACACAGGCACAGACGCAACATTAATCACGTACTGACCACGCCATTGGCAGAATGCAGAGGCGTACCTGCGCAAAGCCCCAGACACCTGGCCTGTCTCTAGAGCACAATGAGACTGATGGGTTCGACTGGAAGAGACTGTGTTTTCCCCGCGCAGGCTCTGCCAGGTGCTTCTCAAACTCCCAGCCACAGAACCCATGGCTGCACTGTGAATCACTGTGCCTTTACTCCAGGAACCATCACCCAATGACACGATCAGTGATTTTTAAGACTTCAATAGTTTTAGCATTTTCACAGATGATTTGTGTGAAATTAGGAATTTTTTTTGAGAGGGCAGAATCAAATTCACTGGATCTTTCACTGTATTCATGATAAAAAAATCACTCCCCTTCACACTGGCAAAGAGATAGGCCTATTGAATAGGCTTTCTAATTTCACCTTCTCTTCAGCAGGATGGGAGGGGCAATTATCACAACTAAAAATAAATTCATGTACACTATTCAAATTAAATGGAATTTTATAATGTAAATACAGTCGTCACCCATCTGTGCAGGTACTTTCACAAATGACTGAGGTAGTCCTAATCATTAAAATTTAAATGATAGCAAAAGTTACAAAGGCTATGTTTTAAGAGATTTACATCAAACTATCATTGTGATTATTTTGTAAATTTGTTGAAATTCCAGTTAATTTCATTGGCTCAGGAAGTCTTTGGGACAATCAGATACTAGCGAGTTGTTTGAATAAAAGACTACAACCAAGTGACATATTAGGGAGACATCAGAAACCAAGGGGAAGCAAAATGATGAGTGAGCTCCATCACGCTGATCACATCAGCGGTCTCACTCAGCTGACGCAATTAGATCCCCAGAGACTGCGGTGAAGATTCCAACCTGATGACTGATGAGTTTTATGACTGCAATCAAATTTTATAAGCTGTCTCTGCAGCTGAGAAGGAAATGGGGGCACAATATAAGGTATCACAATACAGTCATTGTTATATGGCTATAAAATGATTCAATAAGAAAAATAACTTAATGATTGTTGTTATTCTGACTACTTAATAGCACCCTGAGCAATGTTTCAGATTCCAGGAGAGTTGTCCAGTTTGTGTTTTATTTGTTCCATTGGTCCTCTCAACCTTTCTTGCCTTGTCATTATTATTTTTTTTTTAGAATCTTCTTATTCCCCAAATTTTGTGTTTTTTTCTCTGTGCTGGCAATGCAAATGTAATTGTTGGCCCATTCCAAATCCACAGTGATTCCCATCCCTTTTGAGTTCCTCCATCAGAGCGCACCACGTTGAAACAGCTTACGGCCACAGACAGCTTCTTTTCACTCTGCGATCTACCAGCTGGGCTGTGCGATCTCCACACCAGAGGACTGTGTTTGGCTACTGAGGCAAGCAGATCACCAGCGTGAGATTGGCCAGAGGAGTCTTTGTTTGAGTATGGTTCTGATGTGCCCTACCAAATGAAACTTTTCTTCCATGGGTGACACCATGAAGAATTGTGCATCACTCCATTGAACACAGTCACAATAGCACAGGCAAGATTTGATCCAGACTGTAGGGTACAACAGTTCAATAAAAACAAGTGCCTCAGCTGCATACGCCACCATCCCTTGCCATCATACCCCACTGTCATGAGTCGAACAGAAGTGGACCATCTTCGTCATCTCTTTTACATTTGTGCTGACGTATCTCACACAGATCTCAGTCCTCCAGCACTGCTGAAAGGTTGCTCGTGTTCAAGAAAATGCTAGCCTGTATGCGCTTCTTCCTGTGGTCATACTGCAAAGGTCTGAGTGCATGAAGGGCAGGCCTCCTCAGTGCTGAAGGGACCGTTTGACTGATCCAGGGCCTGTTTGTCAGGTGCTCAGTTGCTGGTTGCTCCTGAAACCAGTGGCCTCCTGTTGTCCACATCCACATAATCCTGCATGACAGTGTGACAAGTGCTGGGGTCAATCATACGAAATGTCTTAAGCCAAGCTATAGGGGCAAACGGTCTGAGTGGGTCGACGCTTATGTAATGTGCTTGATGACTTAAGGTTGTGCTTCACTTTACTGGTCCTGGAGGGCCACAGTGTGTGCTGGTTTTTGTTTTTACCTGAAATTCGGCAGACAGTTTGGACCCAAAACACCAGGTGAGGTGAGTTAAATGTGTAATCAACTGTTTTAAATGGCCTTTAAAATGCCTAAAGTGCTGAGCAACAACAAAAACCAGCATACACTGTGGCCATCCTAGGACCAAGAATGACTATCTAGGGAATAACAGTGCTTCCACAAACTTTTTTTTACCAGCTTTTTACATTTTTTTTTATTGGCCGTTTTTAATTCTTCGAATTTTGGGAGGAGGCTAGAAAGAGTGAGCTCTGAAACATACTCAGTACCCTCCTGCATGCATCTAAATCTTATGCATTCTAAAACTGTGACCAACAGTGTTTAAGGGTCATGCTCACAATGAGAACTAATACAACTAATAAATCAATCCACCGTGGATATCTGTGTTCAACATCTTGTCATCATTACCACTTATTGCATGGAAATCCACAGACTTTACAGGAGATATCTATTATCATGCCCAGGGGCATAGGAGAGAATTGGATAGTGGGGGAGGACACAGCTCACTATGACTCAATTAGAGAAATTAATTTAATAACCACAGGCCTGTTTTATTGGGGTGGGCACAAATATTGGGGAGGGGACGTGTCCCCCCGTCCCTCCTAGTTGCTACGCCCCTGATCATGCCCTGGGAAAGCATTTTGTAAGCCCTGCAGTACATATTACAATAGGCTGAAGATAAATCCATGAAAAATACAAGTGAAGTAAACAAAGCTAAACGCAAAAAAAAAAAAAAAGGTTTCACTAGAAGAGCACTTGGGAGGGATTAACAGGTTCAGATATGTAGCGCTTCAAGGCTCAAGCTGTTAGTGGTTGGCACAGACCAGGGCTGACTGGTCTTTAGTATCCAGAGGTCTGAGGGTGACAGTACAGAGTGCGAATGGGGGAGTTATGAGGAGCCACTAACCGCATCATTTTCCAGGATTGTCTCCAGGATCCGGACAATGTCCTTAAAGGACGGCCTCAGGGTGTAGGGTTCGAGCCAGCAGTCCTTCATCATCTGGATTCTGGGGAATACAGTGACCGGTGAGTTCAACTCAGTTAAACAACGCCTCTAGACAACACAAGCACTTTATATTTCAGTCATTTAGCAGATGCTTTTCATTCACAGCAAATTACAATAATTGCATTCAGTAGTGGTGCAATAGGATCAAATTTAGGAATAACAAATCATGTGTTGGTATAATGCCACAACAAACAAACATTACTCATACTCATACTTTCAAGTGCCTGAAGTGAGAAAGGAGTTAGTTTTTATATTTATTTGACAATTTTCCAAGATGCGAGAAAAGAAGAAGAGGCAAATTACAGTCAAGAAAAGTGGGTTGTTTAGCTGTGAAACTATACGGGGAGGATCCAGCTGTTCACAGCAATATACTGTACATTTATAACAGATTGTTATACCTCATGCTTTAAAGGGGCTAATGATATGTCTATGTTGAACTCCTTTAAAATGTTTAAAATTTTTCTTGCTATCACAAAGTAAACAGAGCAAGAGAACATTAACAATTCAGCACTATTACTCCATCTCTGTTAAAGCAATAAAACTGAAATGTTTGTTTTTGACCCCTGTTGTGAGAAAAATGACATACAGTGTAGAATGCTTCAAGTATTATTATTGTCTCTGAATTACAGTGTTTACACATTTGTTGCATGAGTCTTGTGTGAATGCACAGTTACAATTATAAATACCATATGAGGCTTTCGATGTAGGATTTACTTCACAGCGCATTATTCACTCACATCTCCGGCCTGCAGCCCTCAGGCTCTGGGTTTCTGTATCCAGCACAGACGTGGTAGACAACCTCTTCTGACCTCTCAAAAGAGTGGTAGGGCAAGGTACCTAAAAGGACATTGCACCATAGATCTTGAAGACTGATGTACTTTGTTTTACTTTTCACACTCGATTTTTTTCGCAATCAGACATTGTGTATTATGAGCCTGGAAGCCGTTTTGCTCATCATTTCATAAAAATGCTGCTGGTTAATTTCTAAATGTATTTTAAATGTATATAGTGTAGATAGATCATAGATTATTTTTTTAATCCTCTGCCTGGGAGATGCACTGAGATGCATTAAACTACCTTTGAAACGTTATTACTATATTTATCATATCTCTTCTTTTGTGATGTTATGAGCAGGACTCGAACTGCAACTAAAAGTAGATGAGCAGTACACCTATCATTCATTGTGGTTACTTTGTTAAATTTAACACATGATTTATTTCTCGAGTGGATATTGCTATAATTTAATTTGCATACTCCATTTGCCAGGGCATTGTTAATTTTAGCTTGCATTTTTAGGTCATTATTTATAGAACTACAAATTCAGTGTTGCTCCTTTTGGTTAAGTAGTTACTTTTGGTTAATATCCATGATCAAATGGCCTCATTGGATTTTGAACCTCTTGAACTCCATGCCACTGCAAGATGCAAACATTTGAAGTTTAAAGAAACACTTGGGTTGTTCTATCCATGTAGTATGACGATGCTATTGTTGTATGAGAGCATGCTGGAGCACGCTTATTTAATCACCTTTGTGCTATGGGGCACAAAAGGGTTCCACAAGAAAGCCTGATGTTTCCAGTCTGCAGTCTTCTTAGATAAGGTTCCCCAGGTTAGGCCACACTCTAACATGGTCTTCTCAATGGTCTTTCTACAGGTTTTTTCAGGACAAAATGGCTTCCTCTTCTTTACAGCTGTGAGTACAACTGGTGGTAATCTACAAATGTCCCAGCCACCTCCACCCTCTTTTCTGAACCACCTGGGTGAGGGGTGCTGCCTTCAGTTTCTTCTGCAGTTTGGCTGTGGATATTGCATTATGGTAGTATATTTCCATGCTTTGTTCTGAAAAATAATTATATTTTTCCTTTTACTGCAGGTGTGATTTTCCAGAATCCCAACCCATACAACAGGGCCCTGGGTATGTTGTTGAAGATTGAGTAAATGTTGTAAATGTTGAGTTTAAGGCGGATGTTCTCTGTACTGCTCTTTACATATCTCAACACAATAAGGCTTGATTTATTTTGCTCAGCATGGTGGTCACATCACTCAGAAAGTTATCTTCTTAGTTATCTCTTTACTGCCATCTCTGCTTCCATGGATAGATTTGTTCTTTCTTGCTCCTTTTTGTATTTCTTCATCCTTTGGTATGTACTCTGAGTTGAGTTGAGTTGATGCATTCTGGTGCTTTTTCTTTCTTCATTTTCCCTAATGTATCTTGGGCTATCCACTGTTTTTTGATTGACTTCTTATTATTTAATTTGTCAGCCATTTCAACGATCATTTCAATTCTGTGCCATGAACTGGTTTTACAGACAGATTATGGCAATTTTCGTGTTGTTTTACACAGCATTGTACTATTCAAAGAAAGTAAGAAAGAAATTCCACTGGTTCAAACTTACCGAAAGTTTGCATTTCCCAAAGCACAATGCCAAATGCCCACACGTCTCCTTTGAAGCTGTAGTAATTGTTTTTAAAGTACTCTGGAGGGTACCAGCGCAGCGGCACACGCTCCTGAAAGAGCACAAGAAATCACCATGTCACACCTGCCAGTGTGGGTGCACTTTGCGTCCCCCCAACCTTTTTTGCCTTTGAAATCAGTCAAAGATCATTATGCCCCTTGGTGGGAGGAGAAGGGGAGATGCAAGTCATAGATTATAAGGAGTTCAGCAAGCCAAGTAAGTAGAGGCTGAACTGAGACGTCTACTGTTGAGATACATTTGAAAATACCACTTTGTATAACTTTTATAGCTATGAACAGTCAACAAAAGAAATAGAGAGCTCAAAATGACAAAGGGGGATTTCTTAACTTATTTGCTATGCTTGCGGAAGGATTCAGTGCAGTTCCAGACAAAATAATCATTTGGCTCAGAGGTTGAACTAGTTGCTGCTGTTCTGTGCTCTGTTGTCATGTGATGTCTTTTTTTTCTTATTGATACATACACACTAGTGATATTTTGTGTACTTCACAAATTAAAGACCATCTTAGCATGTAACTTCAGTCTTAATATGGCATCCCTCGGTGCAGTCATCATGAGACAGGTTTGCTCTGTATGACCTATGACCCCACCGCGGAGGAGGTGAGGTTCTTACCATGCGACGCTTCTTGCGGCTGCTGCGCCGGCTCCGCATGCGGGTCAGGTCTCGGGCCAGGCCGAACTCAGCCACCTTCACCTCCCGTGGGAAGCTGTTCACCAGAATGTTCCTCAGGGCCAGGTCACAGTGCACCACCTGGGCCAGTGCACAGACACACATTAGACCGTTACTGTGAGGCAGACTGCACTCGGTGGCCCTTTCCCATCTTTATGGAGTCATTAATGCTCAGACCCATCCAAGCTGGGCAAGTATGGGTGCACAAAAACACCTGATTCAATTCTTCACTCAGTGCTTTAATGAGTTTAATCAGGTGTTAAAATGTGGGGTTGCAGAAAAAGACTGCACCCACATTGGCCCTTTTCAGATGTGGTTGAACTCCCCTGGCTCCAACACAGACTGTTGAACTCAGAGTTAAAGGAATGAAACAGAATGTTATACACTACAGGGGCAGCACTTAACGCATGTAGTATTAAGAGTCTAACAACTAAGTTACTAGTGGCGCACCAATTTATTTTGAAATGTATGCATACCATGCCTTCTGAATTAAATGCATTTTAGTATTTCAGTTGAAGTTTATACCTTTATTGAATCACATTTGGCTGAAATATCATTTTATTCCATCTTAAAGCTGCTGCAGAAATGAATGTTAATTGGAAAACGTGATGACACAGCACGACAGAATTGTTTCTTTCATTATTGGTACTGCTACTTGTCAGTGACTGTACATACTAGCTGTTTAGCAGAAGCATAGCTATCATGCTTCTGCTATGTAGAGCACTGTGTCAGTTACAGTGAGTTGTCTGTAGCAAGGGGATGCTAATTTTGTTGGTGTGGTGCAGTGTAGGGAGGTGCAGGCAACGATTTAGCAGGTGTGGAACTGGGGTTTGATGTACCATTTTGGTTCGCAGGTGGTCCATGGCCAGTGCTATGTGGTAGGCCGCCATGGTGAAGAGGTGCTGCAGCTCGCTGTCAGCACTCAGCCTCTCTTTGTGCGCCTGCAGGAAACTGCGCAGAGTGCCACTGCTCACGTACTCCAGGATCAGCACATATGGGTCTGGTGGAACAGCAGATGGGGAGACAGTGGCTCAGCGACTCGGTGCACTACAGAAGTCAGACGCATCACAGACGCATCACAGACGCATCACAGAGGAGTTGCAGGACTCCACCGCTCACCTTCAGTGGTGTTCCAATCCAGCAGCTGCAGCACGTTCTTGTGGTGTCCCAGCTTCCTCATAATGGACACCTCTGTCTCCACTCGTTTGGCAGTGACACCTACAGAGAGGAGCTTCATGTCAGAACACACTGCATGGGAGAATGAGTCTTTATGAAATCAAAGATGGCTACCATATGCTTGCAGGGACTCAATGAGCAGCTTCTTGCTTCAAAAATTCTTGTAACTTTGGTTCTCGAGAAAAGTTCAGATGAAAAACCAATACTGAATTCATGAAATGTGGAAACCCACAACTTTGTGCACACCCCTGGCATATTAGGTTTTGAATATTGCTAATTCCAAAATTAGATACACCTGCCTGTTAATGTTGATTAGCATGAGGGAACACCCCAGCAAACTTGAATGAGAGCTAATCATGGCTCAACCCATTGTAGGATTTTATGAAACCTCACACTTCCACCACAACTGTTGTGCCACATAATGACAATGACACAGTAGTTTTAAACTTCCTGGAATGTTGAACATTAGCTGAAGTTAGTCCAGTCTGTACCCAACCAATGGTGGACATTACCCTCTTTGGTGATCTTGCAGGTGAATACTGAGTGGCCTTTGCAGGTGCCTCTTGTCATCTTCGCCTTGTAGAACACCCCCTCTTTACCCGCCTTGATGAGCTGCATTAGGCTCAGGTCAGCCTTAGTGAAGCGGGGACCCTGGGAAATGTAGTGAAAGCCATGTAAGTTCAGCCTCAGTGAACCATGGGAAATGTAGTGCAATCAATGTACATGTTAGAAACACTATAATAAGGACTAAGGTACAACTGTTTTCTCATGCACCTCAAAATTGGTAAACAAAACCCTCAAGACCTTCTCCTCAGCAATATTCATCTTTTATAATCTACCTAAATGCCAGAGCTGGGTAATCCAATATACAGGGGAACTTCATTTTGTCACTATTAGCAAGACATTTACCGGTTGCGAAGGTCTCCATAGCGACCTGGAGGCAGACTTGGTCTTGTGCCTCTGCAGTGGGGTGTCGGAGGGGGTCTCCTGTCCCAGCATGACTGTGACCGTGTCCAGTGCAGTTTGGGTGTCTGTTGGAGGAATGTTGTTTGGCTTCTGCTTCCCTTTCAAAGCCTGAATGGTGCGCATCAGAGAACGATACCTGCCAAAATGCAGGCGAGCCCATTAGAGACCTACACGCACAGTGAAGGCGGCTGCATTTGTCTGTGGGCAGAGTTACCTCGCCTGACCTGGGTTCTGAACTGCTGGAGGAAATTAATGTGAAAGTAAAACCCAGCCAACCCTGCAGTGCTCCAGGAACATGACGCAGTGAATTAATGCGATGACTACGTAAGGGCACATGCGTGTTTGGTGGGGGGGGTGATTTGTTAACGGTGTCCTTTGATGCCTCCATCAAGGGCGTTCCGCAGACACTCACTTAATCATCCACAGGAGCACAAACAGAATGAGCGCCGCGATGGAGAACGCTGAGGTGCTGATAAGGATGTATTGTACCCCGTTCCAGCCAATGCTGTCACCTGAGAGAGAGAGGGAGAGGAAGGGGGCAGGACAGGCCACTCCCATCAATTAATCTGCATTTGCAAAAGCATGTAGTATAATGCTGATGTATTTTGCATGCATATATTATACAAACAGACACAGGTATGCATGCATACACCCACCCACACACACACACACACACACACATATATTCACACACACACACACACACACACACACACATATATTCATACACATTTTATATTAAAAGCAGAACAAAGATGCAGTAACTGTCTAATCTGAAAAACTGCAGTTCTCACCACCATCTCACCCAGTACAGATCAAAGCAATCGGCCACTTGGTGTGAGAAAGGTGATTCACACTGGGGTCGACCAACAAAGTACTGTACATCCTTTTTTCTCACAGACAGCCAGTACTAAAAGGCAAAACTGACCACTGCAAACATCAATGGTGATTTACCTGCAGCTGTTGTGTTGCTGTTAGCTTGCATGGCTCCAGTGCTGATGGGAAGGACAGGTATGATGAGATCCAGTGGCCTAAAACAGCGAGATAAAGAGCAGGTAAAAGGGCATGGGGGACCTGGCTGCTATAGTCTTTCATGGTTATCCCCCTCCCCCATCTGAACAGAGCAATATGAACCCTACTGTGTGTGAACAGCTCTGGTCCTGGAGAGTCATAGAGGTGCTGGCTTTACTTATTGCTTAACTAACGCTTAAATGAAAGCCTTTAAAAAGTAATCTCACATCACCTCATGTATTGTGTCTAATAATACATACCCCATGGCTCACCAAGACCTGGAATACCCACCTGTATTCAGTGCCTTATGTGTGAGTGCTTGGCTGGGGGTATAATCCAGATGTGTTTCAACATATATATTTTTTTTTCTCTGTTACAGACATTGTGGTTCTATTGTCTTCATCTTGTCCAATTCAAGTTCCCCTATGTTGCTATTCATGTTGATACATGAAAATAGAACATGTAAATAGTCATAAAACTTAAAATCAGTTTGAACAAAGGAAGTGGTTGGAGGGGTAGGCCTACATTTTTTCTTTGTGACAAAAGGCTTCTTTTGTGAATACAACCCCCTCTGCCTCACTGCAGCAAACCACAACTCTACATAAAGCAAGTGACCAGCACTGCACGGCTTCTCCATTATCTTAGCTCTGTTTCCTTTTGCTAAAAGCTGTATTTATCCAGCACATCTACACTTTTGCCAGATTTTACACCATTGAGGGCCTGTACGAAGGTTTATCAAGCTGAGTGAATGAGTTGGCTTGAACATATCTCCATAGTCTCACTTCTGCTCGACATAGCACAAAGTCTCTGACGCTGATTGCTAACTCAGCTAAATGCAGACTGAACTCTCTGAAACCTCATATTGTGTGCCCTATTTTAGGGTTCAGCATGATACTGTGTATCATGCTTCTGTCATGCCTTCAGACATGATACAAACAAACAGCTTGATGACATGTCAGACTGCATTGTTTTGTTAGTATGAAAAAACAATGCCACCAGGTCGATGACCTATTCTCTTAGTCAAAGTGGCATGGAACTTTGAATGTACACTTTCTGAAGATATGAGGCAGCTATTAAAGGTGATCAAATGTCTTTCCTTTAGAGGAAAAATAAAAAAATATAGTCATTTTACAGCTCATATTGTCTTGCTTAGACTACATATTGTATATCTCACTGATATCAATATGCTTAATAATAAAAGCTTAAAAAAAACTTCAATATCCACAGTGGGTTCAGTTTTATATTTGTTGTTGAATCAACAGACAAACAATTTTATCCTGGTAAAGTTAGGTACTATAACAAAAAAAAATGAAAAATCCAAATGAGTGAGCAGCACTGTTCTAAACATCGCTGTCTTTAGTCCAAAGGACAGACGGCATGTTCTCAAAGATGATCAGACACATTTTTGTTGACTTCTTTCTTTTGCTACTGTCCTATGTTACAAAATACTTTTCTGTCTCTGAAAAACGCATTTTATTATTCTGTTTTTTTGGTAATGTCTTGACTGAACTTGTTGTTTTATTACATAACTATTATTTTAATAATGTAAAAAGACTTTTTTATTGCTTATGAAAAAATATATTTTCAAACATTAAGCATGGAGACAGTTTAGGTTTATAATGACATTTTACTGCTCGCTAGGACATGCACATCTCAAGAAGACACAAGTGCTACAGGGAGAGAACCAAATCCCTCTAAATGAGCGGTGCAGTTGAAGGTATACACATATTGGAGTACACCCTCCTAAATGTCTGGAGATGTACAGTACACCCACTTATTAGCCTTGTTACCATTCACATGTAACACTTTGGTGTTACAATATGCCCAGTTCCACAGACAGTATACTCATTTCCTCAGTTATTGCTTCACCACTACTACAAACCTATATTAAACCTGTAGGATTGTGTATCTTAGTAGGTAAGACTAAGACCAGGAAACCAGAGCTGATGGTATTAAATAGCTCAGATGGTCCTCTGGAGCTCAGTGGAAAATGTGACGATGACGATGACAATGATAATAACCATGGCCATGTAATGTCAAGGCATAATTTCCCACAAGAGCAGTTCCATGGTAACATTTAGTCTGAGAATTTAATTTTTCAAATGCATGCCAAACAAACAAATAACAAACAAACACATTTTGGATTTAAAAATGTAACAAACTGTACAATTATGAACATGACGTAATTGTTTTCTGTTCCAAATGATTGAAGCTTTGCTTCTCATTTTGAAAATGTAATTTTTTTCGCTGTTAAACTACAGAGAGTCAAGTGGACTAATATTCAGCAGCTGAATAAAAATAAGAGAACGACATATTTAAGATCAGTGACATATACAATGTACAAAATTATGATATCTTCATTGATATTTTTTCATAAAAAGACAGAAAAGAGACAAATATTTATTCATATTTTTAATTAGTTAATATTTTAAATAATTTTATGGTCAGAAAAAGGTTTTAAAGGTGGATCTCCCTTCATATTCTGGGACTGTCAACTTTAAGCTTTCATTGAACACAATCTTATATGGCTGTAATAATCCCCCCTTTTGCCCTAAACTTGTGTATAACCGCTCTAAATTATATTTCCATTAAAGAGCATTACAGTTCGATGATTAATTTTCTTAAATTTGACATCTTTGGCATAATTCTTCTTAAAAAAAAAAAAAAAAAAAATTACAAAAATTTTTTTTGGAATTGACCATTAATTTTCTTATATATATTTGCATATTTGTTCTTGTAAGCAGAGATGATACTACCATGTCCATGAGAATATAAAATAACTATGTAATAAAACAAAAATAAATCGTTTCATTGAGAAGGAAAAGGCTCACCTAGGTTAGCGGTCCATGGAACGGGTCTAGCAGGTCGGTCCTCTACTTTTTCCACAGTCCAAGACCACTGTGGTGAACGTACATTCTTTCTGATTCAGCTTGCACAAGTAATGTGAGCTCCCATGGGTGGGGGGTGCTGCAAGAAAGGAATATTTTAATTAGCAAATACTGTTACGAGGCTGCTGTTACCATCCCCAGGACATCCGCAACTCAGTGACATCAGCAGCCTAACCCACACTGGGGGCGGTGGGCTTAACACACCTTCTCAGCAAGTTAACGTATGTGTTACACAGACCAGAGGAGTGATATTACCTGATTCATGCACAGTGTGCGGAGGGAACCAAAACGGTCCAGCCCATCTTAAACATTTGGAGGAAAGAAATGAAGTAAGACTCTGACAAAAGAATGCATCCTCTTCTGAGGTCACACTCAATGCAAGTGGTTGTGTTCTTGCATGTACTTTGAGTTGGGAGAGGAGAGTTTTAAGAGCTCTGTAAGTGGGGCATGAGCAGGGTTGGGGGTTGAGAGAAGGGAGGGGGATTGCTTCCGTTCATCCAGAAGTGGTCAGCTCTGAATGTCAGGGGGTTTCAGAGAAACAGCGCTTCAAACCTCTGCTACTGCTGGTGTGACAATGTAGACCTACGACACACGCTAGAACTGCGGTTTCCTTTGTTTTATTTTGAGAGCGACGAAGTTACAGAAATGCAGCTCCTGCAGATGTTTGCTTACTTGAGCTTTAAAGATCTCATTTTCGATGTCAACTGCAGAAAGAAGGAAGCCAACAGTTACCAGTATGTATGGTTATTAACGTGTTTGCTTTATAATGCTCCTTCCTTTTCTTGGAGCTAGATGGTATTGAACAACATTCACAGAAAATGTTAAACATTTGCCATTAGATAACCCTGCAGGTCGTGCCCATAGAGTGAATTCAGTTGAATAATTGGTTAGGATTCCTCTCTAAATATCACCATTAATTTGGTGCTGAAATAAAAACCTATTATTATAAATTGAGCGTTACAGGCATTCCATAAGTGTCAAATAAAATAATTTTAATGAATATTTTCAAGAAGTGTAAAACCAGAAATAAGTCACAGAGATGAATGAATTTTCACACCAGAAGCACAATGCATGATATAGACTTCATTATTACACGGGGGCCCACTTTTAATCTACCAATCATAAATAATCACCACCCTCTCCCCCTTCACAGCACTCAGACTACATTCAGAAATCACAAACTCCACGAAAAAAACAACATGGCATTCATCCACAGTATTTAATTGGTTTCTCGAACAATAGTTACAGATAAACAAGATTCACTCCATACACAACTACATTCAAGTACATTTGTATACAGCTCATTTTCCTACACATCTCTTTTTTTTCCCAAAACACACTTCTGTACATGTTTTTTTTCTCCAGAGTCAATGTCAGTGCAATGTATGTTTCAAATTCTTTACACAATACTTTACAAAATAAAGTTCATTAAATTAATACATCTCTGCCAGTCCATAGGAATTAACTTAAGAAAAAAAAAAAAAAAAAAAAAGATTACAACTAATGACAAGAGGACAATACAATTCAGTAGTACACCGCACTGTCTGCACTGTGGATCAAGCTGTTCACCCAGGAAATGAACCCTGTATTAGCAGGCAAAGGTCTAAAAAAAAAAAAACCCAAAAAGCTTTAAAATGACCATTGTAAAAAAAAAAAAAAAATAATAATAATAATAATCATAATAATAACCAAGTGGCACCTACAGTATGCTGTTTTTACAATTGTGTGGGTTTGTGGAGAGACTGCAGTGAAGGAATGAACAGAAGACAGGACACATGGCCAAATGGGTGGCTGGTTTGATTGTGGGGCAGAATAGTTCTGTTATATGTTCAATAATTATATTCCATGCCAAACTTGAATTGTCCGATACATGAGTATAGTCAAAAAATAGGCTTTGCACTGTAAGTTACTCTAGATGAAGGAATCTGCTGTAAACAAGTACCAGTGAAGTTCAGGCCCCTCCCCATTCAAAGCCAACACCTCTCTGATTGTGAGATAAAAGCATATTGTTTGGTATCTGACTCAATTCAGCTTCTTACAATTTTGCTCATGTGACTATTTATTACACAGCTATTTTAACTCGTAGGCTAGTCTTAGTACTAAACAGCTTGTTTTCCCCACCCATCCCCCCTGCCCACAGTTAAATGAACCGAATTAAAAAGACAGCGTACATGTACAAATAACTTACAGCAATAAAGTTAAATCTACTCCACAGACAGTGTTTTTCTAACATCTATGCGGGAGTTTCACATCACTGTTGTGATGATGGGCGAGATGCCATTACATCCAAAATAAGTGACTACCATTAACAGCAGTGAGTGGAGAAAGCCCGGGGCTACTGGTGTTCTGAGCTCATGGCTGGTTCTTTTAGATGCCCCCAGTCTCCCCATGCCACTGCGTTCAAATTCTAACCAAGTTTGGGTATGATCCCAAACCATTCCAGCACATACATTTTACAAATTATATCTCATTGGAATCCCTTCAAAACCAATCAGGATTCAGCTTAGCGGAAGCATTCTCATGTTCTTGTCATCATCTCCATGGACCTCATTGGCTGGAAATTGACTGGTTGTCAAGAGATCACAATGTGCAAGGAAATGTGTCCAATCACAGTGGTGATTCAAATGCGTCTACTACTTAAAACTCCCAATTCGGTGCTACAAGAAGCCAGATAATATATCCAACAAGTAACATTTGCACAAAATTGAAAGAACAGCCCAAATGTACTTTACCAGTACAAGTTTAAATCAAGTCTACATGGCTACTTACTGTCTCTGGTGACACTACACATAAACACCATGCCGAGGGTTCAGCGAGGTGAACTCTCGCAAGCACACAGCAGACTCTCTCAGTGTGCAAAAGAACTGCTACAGACAAGCTTTTTTAGACTCTGAATAAAAGAAAAACAAATGAATAAAAAGCTGATCTGATAACATGTAGCAAATTGTTAAGAGCAGATCGAATGGAATCATCTGGAAGTTGACAGAATGTGGTTTAACCTTTGGAAGATGTACAGTACTTAATAAAATTAGCACTGTAATGGCATTGACTAAAATATCTGTGTTGCTGAATTTCTGTACTGGATAAAAATGGCACAGGTGGGTGGTTGTATGGAGAGCCCAGGGTAGAGAAACAGAGAAGTTAAAAAACTAGCTGATAAAAAAAAAATCAATCACCACAAAATGAGTGCTTTTGCAAAATTAATTAAAGAAAAAAAAATGTACTTTATGTGGCTGAGACTGTTTAACACGTACTGTATGGCACCCATCTCAAATATAAACCAAAACATTTCAACTCAAGTTTAAGAGTTTAAAAACAGTGCACCAAATTCACACCATGCCAAATATATGTAATATGTAGGCCAGCTTCACAGATCATCCTCTGCTTTTGGCAGTCACAAAGTGCAAACAGCTCCCGCTACTCTTAGTGGTTTGGACAAGGCCCAATTTCATTTCAAGAATCTGAAACGCACTTATTTCACCAGAGAGAGAATGAGATGCAGGAAGCATGTGGTTGTCAGGCTCTCGCTCTGTCTCTGCATCTCACTCTGTCTCACTCTGCGTCACTCTGTGTCTTACTCTGCGTCTCACACTCTCTTGGTCTCTCGTGTGTACTGTTACAGAAACCCAGTACAGTTACAACCAGCCCGTACACTGCATAAAAAGAACAAAAAGAAGAAAAAGAAAATACTGAGGTAGCGTATGAGGTTTTCTGCTGACAGTATCTCCCAAGAGAACTCTGAAGCTTTCAATTACAGTGCTCCACATGTTTATCTCTATATTAAAATAGCAATATCAACTACTGTACCACACTGCATTGTACCTGCAAGAATCACCCTCATTGAGCCCACACTGGAGCTATAATCAACCGCAAAAACATGCAACTGAGGACTGCCACCACTTCTGCAAATGTACAGAAATACACGTCTGAGTGCATATGCATAAACATGTCATATCTCATATTAGGACCAGCGCTATAGAAATATCTGACATCAATATAGTAAGCATTACTGGGCTTAGGGTGGGTAACACTTGTTGTCTTGGCAACTGTAACATATAACCCCTCTTTTCTGGCTTTCAGGTTCACTGAAACAGCTGAAAAAAGTGCCACCGCAAGGAAAAGCAACCCGCCTTGGAAGAAGTTCCTTATCTGATGAATACTGATAACGATCGGCGCATTGTGCTTCGGATACACAGTGAAGCTGTGCGGCAGAGAGGCTGTGGCCTTGTGAGTCACAGCCGTGTTGGCCAATGAAAGAGCAGGGCCGACTGAGGACAAGCGGGAAGAGTCGCGCGCCATCACTGAAGGACACAGTACTTCTTGTAGTCCGACTCAAAGTCTTCATCCATACTGCTGGTGTCTGCCATCTTTTTTCCGTCCGTTTTGGGCAGGAACAGGGAGTAGTCCACATCCTGCTGCTCATAGAAGAGGATGTAGGCGGAGTCTGTGTCTATTTCCTCAGAGCGAAGCTCCTGATGGAGAAATTGAAAAAGAAAATTATTCAACAACAAAAATGTAAAAAAGCAGTCACTGTTTCAGCTAATCCTGTGAGCCGGAGGTGGACTCCGGACACAAACATTGGAGCTCACCTTGCAGCTGCTGTCGTTGTAACAGTACCATTTCTCATTGGGGTTTTTGGCGTATGTCACATAGTGGCCTCCTCCCAGAATTCCAGAATGACACTGTGGGGATGACAGTGGCACAACCGGTCGGTCACATGGCCGTACATTACAAAGGGCAAGAGTAAGCAAGGAAACAAAACCGCTCCTAGACTATGCAGATAGTGGAAGTAATGTATTTGCTGTAATTTCACTTCTGGGATTCACAATGAAATGCGTTATTTTGGAAAAACAAATTGTGGGGGGAAACTAAAGTACATGATCATGAGTCTTTACAAATAACAACAAATCAAAATCAACACGTACCGAAATTGCATACAGGTTGTAAATGGGGTCCAGGCAGATTTCGTCTCTTTGGTCGTGAGATGTCTCCAGGTACATGCCATCGTCTGTGTGGCCATTGCTCTGGCCGTTGTCGAGCCGGAGGCCGTTGGTGGCGGTCAGGTCGGAGTCCCTCCCCGGGCCCTCCCCGTCGGCCATGCCCTGCTCCTGCTCCGTGGGGCTGTCCTTGTTGGCCTCCAGGTTCTCCTTGCTGCCGCAGAGACGGTGCCTGCTGCCGAGCTGGGGAAGACGCAGTCGGCCCTGCCTCCTACCCCCACTCTTGGGGCTGGGGCACGGGCTGCAGTCTCCGCTCATTGGGGCGCTGGACTTCCGGCCCGAGCCGGGAGATGCTGCAGGCAAACGACACGCACAAACGCACACAGTCAGAGGAGTCTGTACAGACCAATAGAGAAGAGACAGTGAGGCTTCATAAACAATGAAAGGAGTTACCAGTGTTACTGGTAACCAACAAATTGGAACCACAATGACTGATCATGAGTTGATATGAGAACAAAGTGTTTTGATTTGTTCAAAATGTGATTGATGGGCTACTCCACCAATGATCTGGGCTCATGGTGCCTCTCTCTCCAGTCACTAATGCAGATGGGAGTGGTAATGAGTGCTGACCTTTGGGGGTGCTGTTGGGGAGCCCAGCAGGGACATTGATTGGAGGTACGCTCCCTGACTCATCGCCCTCGGGCTTTGGTGTTGAACCCGCCTCCTGCTGCTCCTCTCCTGGGCCCTCCCCCTGCCCCTGTTGGCTATGCCCCGTCTCTCTCTGGGCGAGGAAAGCACTGGGGTCAAAACTCTCCCTGGGAAACTTCACTATCTTCTGAGATTTGATCCAGCGCCCGTTGACAAACTGGAATCGCTTAAGATGGACTATCTGCAAAAACAAACCAAACACATACAAACACTCATATTTTGGGGTTTTTAAGTGGGGTTTTGCATTTGAGTCAATGATGATCAATGGACTGTGACCAATGGCAGAACAATAAATTGGAGCACATTTGAAAGTGCTGTATAAACAAAGTGGTTTTGAAAAAGGACCCAAAGCAGCAGAAACAATTAAAAAGCAGTGGAATGTAAAAAATACAGAAATAATTTATAGTTGCAATAAAAGTTACAATATTTAGTGCTAAGAGGGGCCAACAAACAATTTAAAAGAAACAGAATATATTATGAAAAAAAAAGAGATTATAAACACTGTGAAAAAATAGGAGCTAAAAACAAACTTGGCCTATGTGCTGCACTCTTACATAGCCTTCATCAGGAATAAAGAAATTGAAAAAGTTTTGTCTATTGACCTCAAAGGGCTGAATGGGATACAGACAGTGCAGCACAGAATGGGGAGAGAGCGTGAATAATGGAGTCTGACCAGGATGGGGGGCAGTCTCCACAGGTCCAGCTTCTTGGTGGCCAGGCTGTGGGTCTTGCATTTGGAGCAGTAGTACTTCTCGTCCTCGCCCAGCTCCTCCTCGCTGGTGAAGGCGCGCAAGCAGCTGTCCAGGCTGATGGGCTCGGCCTGCGCCCGTCGACTCTGCTCCACGCTGGCGTGCTCCTCCACTGTCTGCGCAATGAGCCACCAAGGTTTGCTTATCAGTGATACATTCCTCTGGAATGGCACTAAGGTTATATTTTTTTTCTGGAACTACTTTATAACTATTCCATTCTTCTATTAAGGTTATCAAAAAAAGACCCTCTTGACCAATCAGAGTCAAGTATTTAGCCAAGCCAAGGAGGAAGGCTGCATAAACAGGTCCTCTCAGTAATGATCGGTGCTTCTCTCTCTCACCCTCTCCTGGGAAGTCTGGTAGCGGAGATGCAGCGCTGTGGGGTCCCAGTCCACCGCGATGTAGGCATTGCCCACGGCAGCCAGGTCCTCATTGCACTCGACAGTACAGCCCCGGCAAAATCTATGATCACATAGGCCACACAGTCAAACACTTCGATGTCGTTCACCAAAGGAGATCCGGCAGGAGTCAAACCAGGGGAAATCTAGTATCAAATCCAGACACTGTATCTCTGAGAGAGCACCTGGACGATGTCATTAACTTTTCTGCCGCAGGCTTCATGCAATTTGATTGGTGTCTGATTTCTGTGAGGTGGGTGGGTGGGAGGTTTTTGGTTGGCTGGGGCAGTTTATCATTTCTCACACCCACCCCAGGTTCCTCAGCATTAATAACTGACAATTAGTTTCCAAGCAAAGCGCACCGCAGGAAGCTGAGTTTTATCACGAGAGGGAAAAACTAATGACCTTCATGAGTGTGAAAAACGAATCAGGTTTATGAACCTGACAACGAGGCTGGGGGAAATCTCACCTGTACCATGGGCACCAAGCGCAGGAGTTTCCATCCTTCTGCACCACACGGAGGGTGAAGGGGTACTGGTATCCCATACTGTCATCACTGAAACACCGGGACCATCGATCATGTAAATAATGCAACAGCCCAGTTATTAAATTATTAAACTACCTAATTTTCAAGAATACCCCAAGAAATAACTCGTTATTCATTAGTTGTTAAATATGCACAATGGCAGACACATGCAGAATGTTGCCAGTTAGTGCCTACTGTTTTATGTGATTCTTACCCAGATTCAAAGATACATTTCCTAAGAAACTAGCACTACAATAAATAATGCTAACAACAAGTTCTGGTTGTAATTATTGTAAATAGCACCTATGATTACCTTAAATTATGACTCATAATTCTAGGTAAGTCTGTGCTTGAGTTAGGGCAATACATCATGAAAGAATGACTAATTCCTGCAATTATTGAACTGGAAAATAAAGTGACAGAAATAAATGGCCTTTTATTATAGTAACTCTAAAATTCCTGGAAGCTAGGTGGTATTTTGAAATGCAGACTATTTGACCACTCTGCATTTTATGCCTTCACTGTTTGGAGTGAATGTGGGGTGTGTGGGGTTGACACTGACCAGTCCTGGGCGTGATTGCTGGCCTCCTGGGGAGGCAGAGGGCTGGCCAGTCGGGACACCTGGATCCACACGGCATCGTACAGGTCCCTGGCCCGGGTCCGAACGGTGCATGGGACAATTAGTGGCATGCCGAACAGACTGGGCCGGTTCTTCTGAGACGACAGAAAGTAGAGCTCCGTGCGCATCTGTAGAGGGAGCCCAGTGTGTCATCCTCTCACATGACCATTTCCCCCAGCAAACACAGACATTCGACCATTTTAGGCCAACCTGATTAGATACGAGGTTAACAACTCCAGTCCTGGAGGACTGCTGTGGTGCCAGGTTTTTGTGATTACTCTTTAATTAGCAGCCAGTTTAGGCCTTAGAAACAAGGTGTGTTGACTTTTCAGCTAATCAGTGCTGAAACAAAACAAAAACTAGAATACAAACTGGCCCTTCAGGTCTAAAGTTATGCACCCTGAATTAAATAATATAAATCAAATCTGTGCATAGCAACTCATCTTTGATTCCCCCCCAACACACTGGTAAATAAATTCACATGAAGCAAGTCCTTTTGGTTGAGAACAAAAACAGTGCAGTCAACTCCCTCAAAATCCTCCACTGGAATTATGCCCTTACAAAGATACTCTTTTAAAGGCAAGCTAACTTAATATTTGATTCAACAGGATTTAGACAATCTAATATGGGACATTAAGGTGGCTCGGCAGGGTATTTTTAAAAGGGTGTTTTCCCTCTCACCATCTTCCTGTGAATGGCGATGATGTACCCAGTGAAAGGGCTGTCCTGGACGGGCACCACGTGGCCGTTGGGGATGCCGTTGACCAGGCCTCTCTCGGTCCCGCAGGGCACCACGGTGCTGGGCATCCCGTTGGGCAACACGCTGGGCTTCACAGAGTTGCTGTTGGTCACCGTGACAGCGGTTCCATTCGCCAGCGGTGGAACTTCTGAAAACATACAACGGGGTCTGTGTGTGTACACTGGGAGCTCTGAGATACTAACAAATTGTGAACGGAGGTCTACTGGAAAAACAAAATCTAAATCATATAAGTCCACATAAATCTTTTTTTTTTAAATCAGCTAATCATTTTATGTTTATGAACCTTAGTTTTTTTGCTGTCCTTCTATCTTTCTTATGTAAGCTCATGTTCTTATGTTAGCCTGTCTTCATATGACACACTGCAGATTCTCCCACATTGCATTCTTCGGAAATTGTGCCTTGATATGCCCAAATTTAGATTTAATTCTCATTTTTTTTTTTGTATCAGACACAATGGTAATGTCACATTCCTCATTATGAGGATAATGAGGAAGTGAAATTGCCAACAATACTTCAAGGTTCACACCTCTGAACAGCCCACACCACTGATGTCTGTATGAGTTTCTACTACATTAAATATTCAGACTGAATTACCTTTAAAATACATATATACACACAGAATATATTATGCATTTCCTTTAGCTGAATTAGGTGCACTCAATGTATACACACATAGACAGTGACACAGACAGACACAAGCATATGTGTTTGTTTTTGCCTTTGTGTCTAAGTTTAGTCATACTCACCAGTTTGTGTGGGGGAGGGGACAGACGTGGGCGATCCCGGCACGGGGATCTCAAACGCGCAGAGAAACCCGCTAACTGCGCGACGTACCTTCTGGTTGTCCAGTGGAAAGTTCTGAGAGCGCACATAAACATTATGTCAGAGATATGCCAATTTTTGCTTCTTTTGATCGGCGTAAAAAAGCCAGGAAAATGCAGTTCCCTTCACCTTTATATTAGAGACGTGGACCTCGGCCAGGAGAATCTGGTCCGGCTTCAGGCCACAGAGTTCGCTTAGCTGCTTCTTCAGGGCAGTGTACTTCTCATCCATATTCAACCGAAGACCGTACCGCACTGGGGTGGACCCTTCCAGCTTAATCACTAGAGACAAGCAAAGACTTTTAACCACACTTCACATTCCTGAAGCCCAATTTAGAAAAGCCAATCATAGTTGTAGACCTACTGCAACATCCTCTGTAAATTCAGGAGAATACGAACAAGCAGGCACTCCCTCATAGCTTTTTTCATTATTACAGCTGTGCATATCCTCTCAAGAGTACAACCAATGTACACCTGCAGACTGCTGGCATCTAATCCACCAGTGATGTCACTCTTTCAGGATGAGACAGGGAGAACCCAGCCCACACAGTTTCAACCCTGAAACCCTGTTATGTGATATCCTACGAGGCGGACTTCCACAGTCAGGCCTCAGTCCTGGTGTACGAGGTGGGTCTCCACTGACAGCCTCTCATGCTGGGTTTATGCTCCTCTCCTGTGTGAGCCTGGCAAAGCGCTGCAGTGCAGAGTAATAAACTCACTCACAATCGAGATGCAACCAGTGAGGCGAGATTGACTTGAGTTACTAAACTACTACCCTTAAAACCAAGACATAAGTTGAGGCAATATGGTACCCCGCCAAGTGGCCGTTAATTGAGCTGGTGTTAACAGGCTGTGTTAGGTTGTGTTGAAAGGACCAACACAGAGGCAGTGTGATGAAAGAAGCTGCCATGAGTCATTCCTCCATGGCTCCTCACCGATGATCTCTAAGTGCATGGAGCTGTCCATGGGCAGAGGCAGGGATAGGAAGTTGAAGGGGTCAAACCGAGCACTGATGTGACCGCAGGTCTTGCACTTGACCTGGGATCTGAGCTGGCCGTGGAACAGGTCCACCACAATGGAGCGATTCCTTCTCAGGTGGTTCTCCCAGGCCTGTTTGGAAGGGACAGCTGACATTAACATCCATTGGATAATCATTAGGCTCAGTGTCTTCACAATCCTTTCAATTAGACCTAGCGCAAATACATATTTAAAATTCTTGGATACACCAAAGACTGAGAGAAAATAACCAACAGAGAAGTTTCAAATAAATACTGCAAAAAGAAATTCCCTAATATTCAATATTGTAACCAATATTCACAACATAATCATTTTTACTATCCCATGGTTTTATAAAGTAAAATCTTTATTTGCAAAAATTCAGGAAAATCTCTTTATAAAGAGTTATACAATATTTATTTCGAAATCATATTTGACTCAGGGTTGATGCTTATACACTCATACTATCAAAGTTCAGTCAAGACATTGTGGACCACAGCACAATGAGAGGGTTGAATGACACTGCACTCCTCTGGTCAAACTGGAAAAAAAAGACTGCACTGTGAGAAGTCAGACCTCTGAAGCCACCTCCCAGTCCGGCCGCCCGTCACTGTCCTTCAGCTCCACGTAGGGTTTCTCGTGGACTCGGTTCAGGTCCTCGTGGAGTCCGTCCAGCAAGAACGCCAGAAGCTCCTGTGAGTCTTGCTGCTGAAATCCATTGAATCTTGGGGCGTACTTTGCTATTGTCCACTAAAAAGAAAAAAAAAAAGACGCACATCAGTAATCTCAATACGTTATATGCAACTGAATGAGGAGTGTCTTGTCTAAATGTCTGAAGACTTGCACCGGAGACCTACCCTGAGTTTCAGTGGGGCGACATTCTTCTGCGTTCCACTCCATAGCTCCTGAACTAGGTCACCGTAGCATTTGGCCATGTGGCCACGCATCCCAATGGGATTAGTCCTGAGGGGGACACAAGTGCATCCTTAGAACAACTGACTAATTTGATTGTATTAAAATTGTCTTCAGCTTCTATCTAACAAATGAGTTGTCCAGACAAATCCAAACAAAGCCATTCAAGTCCATGTGAATAAAATTGCAGGTAAAAGTGGACAAAAATGAAACACATGTGACTGCAAGCAATACACCTGAGAACAGGCGCGTGGAGGTCACACACCTGTTGAGCTCGTAAAGGTGGCTCCCTGAGGTGAAGTACTCTGTCAGAGGCTTGGTGTTACTGACACACTGGATGCTGGAGTTCATGAAGCATGTGTTGCCAAGGTTACTGAGTCCTGTGGCTCCCTTTTCAGTGGGAACTGCAAAAACAATGGAGACACTCAACATGTATGATCCACATTACATAACAGCTAACATAGAGGCTAATAACAGTCAAAGGCAACAGGCCCTGGAATAAGCAGAGTACCTTTGTGTCGATCCATTTTACTGCTGTTTGCTATGAAGGACATCTCTTCAGGCCAGCTCATGTCTTTGTTTCGAACTAAAGAGCAAAGAGAGATCTTATTAACTAGAATATTTTTCCCCTTTCCCCAAATTTAGGTATCCCCAATCACATTCACAAGCCTCATCACTGTATCCTCAGTTGTCAATACAAAAAAGCAAAGACATGCACATGCTCCCCTCTGTAACACTAAATGTCGTCCACTGCTGCAAGAGAAACACGGACATCATGCTAACTCAAACCCTCCTTTTCTAGGTGATGCTAAGGACAATTATGCATCACTATGCAGGGCTACCAGCCACAGTCATCAATGACAAGACCTAGATTCAATGTCAGACCGTCCACATCCTGGAACAGTGCCTTAATAGGATGAGCCACCCAGCAGCTTTTTAAACCTCACATCACATACTCATTGCAGAATTAAATATATATGAAATGAAAAATGTCAAAGATCCTAAAAATGGTAAGGCTGAGCCTTTAATGACTACCTTCAATGACCATGTGTTGCTCATCAGGAATCTTCAAACCTTCCAAAGTATGGTCTTCATCATCTAGCAGGGTGAGGTAATTCTGGGGGAAAAAAAAAAGTTTCTGTATGTTATGAGAGAAAGAAAAACTGCCAGTGTATCTATTTGGGTACAATTATGTCTTTGATAACACATTTCTGTCTATCTGGAAATCCTCTCAAAGCAGGTACAATTCATTATTACAAAACATCAAAGTACCCTAGTTTTCAAAGGTATTCCCAGGACTACAGCAGTGACTGCTTCAATGTGACTATGTCAATCCAAGCAAGTTCATTTGCCTGTTGCGCACAGTTAGAATCAAAGAAGGGAAGATTTTTTCTGAAATAATTAGCTCATGCTATCAGCCATAAGCCCACCATGATCAGCACATTATAAATACATTATTTATTTGTTTAGCAGATTTAACTCCTCAGAAAATATAACAAAAACTAAGCTTCTAATCATCTTTTAATGAGGTTTTAATCTCACACATTCTATAAACATTTAGGAATTTTATTCAGGGTAATCCAGGTGGATTTGAGACTCATGTTGTATCTCAGTCTCCCGGTAAGCTCACAGATGTCTTGCCTGAATTGTGAACAAGCAAGACCTTTTAGTGGTGAGACTGTGTGTAGAAATAGCCTAGTCCTACGGTTAGCAATCCTAGCTGTGCTGAACGGCCTATTTTTGTCATTATGTATTGTTATGTTGTTATGTTAGATGTGAAGAGACAGCCCTTTGTGTGAAGGTCTTCCATAGAATTTACACTTGTACAGGACTGTTTGTAGGTCCATTATCGTCTGTGTAGTTCTATAGGGCCCCTTACTGGAGTGTAGTTTTAAAAGGCCTTGTTTATAGGTTCCTTATAGTATGTAATTCTGAAGAGCCTTGATTGTAGTCCCATAGTATGTGCAGTTTTTTTATGGCTGTGTTTTTGTGCCCCACCTCGCTGTTGTAGAGCCACAGCCTCATGTCCTCATCCTTGATGCGAAGTCGCTGGGACAGGTAGTCGTGGATATCTTTTATGGTGTCCATCCTACTGAAGCAGCCTGTATAGGCTAGCACTCGCTTCAGAGGAGCACTGGGAGATGGCACATTCCCTAGAGGGAGACAAACACACTATTGATCTTCATGGTGCTCTGACACACACAAACACACACACACACACACACACACACGCATGCAAGCAAGCACGTGTACACACACATGCACGCACATGCACACATACATACAAACCCCACACGCACACCGAAGCAAACACACACAACTGCACATGCACACGCACGCACACACATATACATACAACCACACACCAATATACACACACTCACACACAGATGTTATCTGGATACTAATACCTTGTAAGCCTTGTGTGCATTAGACAATCCTGACTCAAATATTTATCCACATAATCATACAGATAAACACACATAAAGGCAGAGGAAATGCTGGTTGAACATACCCATGTTGACCCACATGTTGGACTGAGGGGTGCGGGTGGCGGGCTGCTGCCGCAGGAAGAGCAGGTGTCGGGGGAAGAGCTCCAGCTCAGCCGCGTCTGCGCTATTCTCCCTGATCACCTGGGCACAGGCAAACAAACCCAGTCATCATGAGCTAAACAGCCCCACAACAGGAATCTTTTCTGAGCTGCAAATATTATTGTAATTCAAATATCAAATTTTATCTGTTCAAACATCATTTGAGAACCAAAATACTTCAGCACTAAATAATACGGAAATACCGAAAAAAAAATTAAGTAAAATATCACTGCTGTTCTCCACAAAGCTCTCAGTTCTGGGACCAGTCTTGCACGTGCAAAGTTCTGGTGTGTCCTCCATATGGAGGCACCGTGTGGTACATACCGGGCGGGGCAGGCTCAGGTTGGCTCCGTACCAGTGGTACAGCGCCCTCCACACTGGCTCTGGGACCGTCTCAAATTCCCGGCCCTGACACAGGGACTGGGACCGCTTCAGCCGGCCACCCTCCAAGGTCAACGTCGGGGCCTGGAGGGGCAACGTCTGTTATTGTGTGTCTGCTGTATGGAGCATAATTCACTGAAAAACAGTCCACCTTTCAGCTGTAGCCAGCAGGCAGTTCTCAGTCTCGCCATCACCAGCTAAGGTTCAGATGAGGGGCGGAAAGGCTGTCTGGTCTCTGTCTGTTTCTGGATTTCATGCTTACATCTGGTCTTAATTATTTTGCTAGCCCAATAATTTATGTTACCTCACAATTCAGTCCAAATTCTTGATAAGCTGTAGACTGCTCATGTACCACTATGTGAAACATTTCACTGTGGTCTAATCTGAGTGAACTGATTTTGGTGTGTACAGCTACCATTTAACTGATGGAGTCAGGGTAAGAGTTGAAAACAAAAACCTGCATAGTATACTGGCCCTTCAGGAATGGAGATGCCCACCCTCTGGTTTATTTGAGAGGGCGTGTGAGACCAGAGCTGAACTGTACTAAACTGCATTTCAACATGAGTGTGTGTGTGTGCATGTGTGTGTGTGTATATCTGTTTGTGAGACATTAAGCAAGTGTGAGAGAGAACATGAGATTCTAATCCTTCTCACAAAGATATACACATAATGTTGTAAACCCAACAAAGGTATTTTACATGGACACCCTCTTGTGACTGATTAAACAGTATGGGAAAATTTGGCTAAACAAATAAAGAGTAATTTTATCAAAAGCAAATTCCTTGGTATGTTTGGTTGAGTTCATACTGGATTTCCTTCTCCTTTGTTCACTGTTTCTGGGGTCAGCTCTGTTTAATGTATTCCTAGCAGTCCTATCCATCCCTGTGATTTGATCCTGGCTGCAGTGGAAGGTAAGTGAGTTTGAGCGACCAAAAGCAATGGATTGCAGCAAACAGTGCCAACCTTTAGGGGCTCCGGTGTGACCAAGGGCTGGTTGTCGATGGCGCCCGGCCTTTGGGCCGCCAGGTGTGGGGGCACGTTGCCGTTGGCTCCCAGGAAGCACTGGTTATTGTCTGAGGCGCTGTGCTGCCGGGCAAAGCAGATGTCTGTGCCTGAACTGGAGGCAATAAGATCTGAGGGAGGCAGGAGGGAAGAGGGAGACAAAAATGTATAAGAATAACTTATTTTTTACACATTTTTATATACCTTTTAAAAATATGTTTTATTTATTTATAATCAATTAATCCTTTGATTAGATTTAATTAGAATTCTATGTTGTTGTGTGGGCATGCATAAAAGTATATCTGTATTTGAATTTGAGAGAGAAATAGACTGAAAGAGAGTGAGATAAGTGTGGAAGGTATTTTAACTGCCATGTGGCGGCATAGTTTTCTGCAGGGTCCTGAACTGACTTAGGAAGTTATAGGGGTGAGACAGACCGAGGAAGACAAGTAGCCATTCCAAACTGGGAGAGGCTTTCCAATGGGAATGACATTTTGTGTGCAAAAAAAAAAAAAAAAAAAAGAAGAAAAAAAGAAAAACCCAAAGCATAGATTAACATTAGAGAGTGATGAGTGATGAGATTAGGAGGGTCTCCGGCCCTCCCGGCACTCACTTCCTCCAGTGGTCTCCGAAGCCTCCGAGGCGCTGGAGACGTTGTCAGAGAACTTCTCCTCCGAGGAGCTGTGGGAGCTGGCCATCCCTCCCCCGTCAGCGGCCTGCTCCCCTGAGGGCGTGGCCAGGGAGCTCTTCCCTGGGCCCAGCATCGACGGCTGCTCCACCACAATCAGCCGGTTGTCCTGGAGGAAACACCAAGAGAAATATTTCTCACAAACCAGGAGACATTTCAGGACAATGCTCAGCTATGTGGGCCTTGTAGGCGGACAATATCACCCCATTCCCATAATCATAGAATATCATATTCATACTCAGTAGAATTGCAGATGAAAATTTAGCTTTGCCATAATAAGGTTAGGATTACTGCTCCTATTCTGAGATGACTTATGAATACAGAAGCAGGAGTGTGAGGACAGAAATAACAGGTCACAGCCATGCTTTATAATGTAAGATGGCCCTCGGCTTTTAATTAACATCATTCATTTCCTGCAGTCTGAGGGAATCCACCAGTTGACACCAGCGACTACTCAATAACAAGGCAACAGTGCCCCCTGTCCAGACAATACAATGTAATACAACTTCATTTATTCCATTAGAACAATTAATTTAAGTCAATTACACACGGACAATTGACGTACAAACAGAAAAAGTCTGTGACACGCGTATATAATATTTACTTTATGTGCTAAATGAGGGCCATGTTGGGAGTTCTCTTGGAGATGAACCTGACAGTACTCACGTATTTGACATATTCCATCCACTGCTGCCACCACTGCATGGAGATCAGGAACCAGTGGTGTCCGGGCTGAAGCCCATACCGGGCCTCTCTCTCCAGCCAGCCCCTGCAAAGCACAGGGACACACCATCAGGCCCAGTGCCTCCCAACCCTCTAGAAAATCTAGATTATTTGTATGTTGTATTTCATGACACATATGTCACAATATATTTTACAGAAGCCCAGGGCCTAACCTTCAAAAGTAAACCAGATAGTGACCATGGAAAGGAAAAACGTCCTTGGTGAAAAGGAGGAAACTGTGAGAGGAACATAAAGATGGGGAACCCATCCTGCTCTGGCCTGCTCAGGGCCTGAGTTAATACTTACCATCAGGTCAGTCAGATAGTTTAAATCAGCATCCACACCATTTACCTGGTTGGTGTTTATTTCCTCTGCAAAACCATATTTACAAGATCCATGCAAATGCTTTCTATGGTGTTCACAGGATAAACTGTTTAACCCTGTATACGTCATATTATTATAATTATGTACTGTCATGTATTGTTTTCACAGTGTCTGTTTTAATTTACATATTTCATATTATGTCAGGTCATCATTGTGAATGAGAAGTTGTTCTCAATTGAGCCTCCTGGTTAGAGGAAGTTGCATTACTGTGACTCAATGGCAATGACATCAATCACCATGGCAACAATACGGGCTGGGACCCCCCTCACCTGATTATCTGCCCCTCCTCCTCAGGTGTTGCAGGGCGGAGCCCAAGGACGATATGGCACACCTGGGTGGAGAGAGGGCAGAGCTGAACACTGCTATCAGTAGCGCTGTGAACCACAGGACAGTTTGCAGGGATGTGTGTAAACTCATACCTGGAACAGGAGGTTGAGGAACTCATTGGCCAGGGCACTCTTCACACTCCAGATCTGGTAGTCTTCCAAGGTTAAATGACCCAACTGTATAAAAAAAAATCAATATCTTTAAAAGCCCTTTCCCAGCCAGACTTACTCTCTGATTTTACTCAGAGGGTTACACATGAAATCAAAATCCACTTTCACTGACATTTTTCAGATCTGAATCATTGTGAAACACTGCTTGTAAATCACAGGATGTGATATTTACATTTATAATTACATTAAGGCATTTTGCAGATGATCAAGCTGACCCAGAGCGACTTACAAAAGTGATATATAACTGAAATGTTTCATGATTGAGCCAACTGGGCCTTGAAAAAACATTAAGAACAGTGTTTTTTGGTGTTACAAGATATTTTCTCCAAGAAAGAAAAAAGGTGTGCTTCCAAAATGTTTTAAATCACTCCAAAAATGAATGCCTACCTTAGTGGTATCATGTACCTTCAGAATATCTTCCACAATGTCAGACACATTAGCATGTAATTCCTTAGAGAGAAGCAGAAAACAGCGTGTTAACATGAGGCTGGACAGACTATAATTAAAAGGACGAGTAAATCAATAGCCATTATTCTGTTTCCTGATGCACTCAAGAAAAGCCTTTTTCCTGCTTTGTGATTACTCATCTATTCTGGACAAGCTATTATCTACGATGATACATAAATTCACCATCTCTATTTTATATAGTAAGCTACAGTTTATTAACCCAATTCATGAGAGAGAAGAACTGTTTCCAAAGTTCTTTGGTGCTTTCAAATGAGGCCTTTCCTGACTGGACAATAGTTTTCAAATAACGTGGTCATTCAGTATATATTATACATTTACATACACATGGAGGTTACCAGTGCTTATTGTTCTGCTAACCTGGTGCTTAACATACGAATTGATGTGGTCTGATACTGCATTGTAGTGTTTTCAGATGGCTTATCTTTTACGTATCGATATGTTTGCTTGTGGCAACTTTTATGTTCATGTTTACGTTTTAATGCTGCAATTACTCCTCGGGGATGAATAAAGTGAATTAAACTGAGCTGTATGGGATTGATGAATCAGGCCTGCTGGTGCTTACTGGGAGATTGTCTGTGCGGTTGTCTTTCCAGACCTCTAGCAAAGCCACAACCATCTCTTGGATCTCCATGCGAGACAGTACCCCATCACGGTCGACGTCGAACACTTTGAAGCAAACTGAAAAAGGAGGGAGAACAGAGGAGGGATGAAAAGCTTCTCACTTTTATTCATAATTCATGGACACAGCAGATTGCAAAGCAGGAATGGTCGACGCTGCTCCCAATTCCCTTATGGATTCTTTGCTTAAGATAGAAAAAAAAACATAGGATTACAGGTTTTTTTAAAATTCAGATTCTTCATATTACGCACACAGTCTTCTAAACATGATATGCCCAAACATATTCATGAGCACATCTCAGATTTTGTGATTTTGTTTCAGCTACGCAGACCACCACTGAGCTGCTCAGTAATAGTGTCTCATGTGCAAGTACCCCCAAACCAGACTACAGTAACCCTGCAAGCCAGAGGAGTCACTGGTGTTTTATGACAGAGAAAATCCCCCAGATTGACGCAGTCCTTTTCTGGGCCACACTACAGCAGAATAAGTGCTGCCCTCAGTCAATTACTCACACAGCCAGGATTTGACACCTGACTGTGGGGTTCATCGCAGCAAGGACCTGATGCTTTTGCGAGATGAGCCACACCGCAGTTCAGGGCTATCCAGCTACATTCCTGGAGCATACCGCAGTATCTGCAGATATTTGCTCCAATCACTACACCATCTGAGTTCTCTCATTAGTTCACCTCCTGGACCAAGACGATGTGCAGCTAGAAAATACCTGCAAACCCTGCGGCCCTGTGTGAATGGAGTTAAATAGCCCCAGGGTAGGCTCTGCATGATAGGCTTTGATGAAAAGCCCAGCAAACAAGCTTCTCTTATTGAGGGAGAGGCCGGCTGTACTTACACTTCTGCCTCTCAGCCAAGGGCCCGCGGCAGCACGCCGACAGGCCGCACGAGATCTCCTTGAAGTCGATGTGATTGTCCCGATTCTCATCAAAAGCATGAAACAGACCTGGGGAGGAAGGAGATTAAAGAATTTTGAAAAGGCGCACACTGTAAGGTGTTTCTATTAAACCCAGGTTGGATGTCTGGCTGGAGATACTGAGAATATGAGAATCATTGGAGAACTTGGATCCAGTGCATTCTTGGTCTGTCTAACTGTTAACTGCAGTGGTTTGCTGTTAACAGAAACAATAAAGGTACCTCAGGTTGATTTTATGTGCTCAGTGATTATGTATAACATAAACTATGGACCAGCGAGCACCCATTTCAGGTCATTTACCACAGTATTTTTTAAAATGTCTTTACATTTCAAACAACTGCGTAAAAAAAGACCTACTAATGTACTGATGTAAAAAAAAAAAAACACACAGTACAAGCTACCACAAACCACAGTAACACGTTCTTACATTCTGCTGGTGTTTTGCACACACGGATTGTTCCACTTTGGCTCCAGCCCTTCTACATGCATGGAAATGCCACATAAAGGAAATGGCAATGTCACAAATATTCCATTACCTTCACTCAGTGATGCATGGATAGGGGGGGAAACCAGAGGGACGAACGTCTCCAAGTCGAAACGACCTGTCCTCGACTGAGCCTTCAGCAGCCAGTAGCGTTTCTCCAGGTCTATAATATCTGATTCTTCCACTGCAATCAAGAAAAAGGGGGCAGAAAATCTTCTATCAATATGAATATGGGGGAAGAAAACTATAATTTCACAGTGTTTCTAGATGCATCAAAAGATCTGATTATTATGAAAACAGCTTAAACCAAACTCAACATCAGGGCTTAAAAAGTCAGTGAATGAAATGGAAACAAATGCAAAGCCCACAACTCTGGCACACCATTAAATCCACACCACTGGCTGATAGGATTCTGCTGTACTGAAACACTCGATTCTCACACACACACACACACACACACACACACACACACACACACACACACACACACACACACGGTATTGTGATTAAAACACCCATAATCAGTTTGTGAAGTGTTTTACAATTCACACCGCAGTTTAAAATAAATTCACTTCTGAAAATCCACACAGGTGTTGGATATATCCTGCCCCATGAAGTCTGAAAAGGTCCACTGACACAGTGCGAGAGTATTGTTTGTACACCAAATGCTTTGATATACACTGATTTAAACAGTTCTCCTATCTACACTCAGTGCAGGTAGGGGCAGTCATGCACAGTAAGGGAGTCTAATTAAATACCACCCCTTAACCCCTTCAAAAATACACTACATAAGGATAAGAACCAATTGCCTTCCTGGGTTTATTTTAGAAATACTTATTGAATTTCTCTTCCCCCCACCGAACCTTCGATTGTTCAATATCGAGAAACGTCTATTGAAATGTCAGGGTGCGGCATTTTGAAATGTCCCAGCGGTGAGCTAAAAATAAAGTTGCGTACATAATGAAGCAGGAGCACAGGGGTGAAAGCAGGCGTGCTCACAGTGCAGGACAGGCAATCAATAATTTGGAGGGTTTTCCTGATAACCGTGTTGTTGCTGCAACAAGGGACACAGAAACGCAGTGAGGGACCCGCTAAGGACAAGAGAGACATTATGGCAGCTCTGGGCTGTAGTGTGATACAGTCAGGCTGAATAAACCTTCAACAGGAGTAGAGCCACCGTATTATGTGGTGTCTTTGACTCATTGATCAAAAACAACTCCAAGTGTTTTGTAAAGGTGTCTTTCTTCTGCTTTGTGGCAACAAAAGGTAGCTCCACCCATTTATGAGGTGAATGAAGCCCCATCTTCCCATCGTGAGTTTTGTGAATGTCACCGCATGAAGGGGAACTCATTCAACACCTGATGGCATCACCACAAAGCTCCATCTGGCCTGTGAGCGGCAGTTAAAAATGACTCCATTCCAATCAAACAAATGAAGTGAATTACAACTCTCTTGGTTAATGGAGGAAACCTTAAAAATGACTAATTCAGCCATAAACAGGCACAAGCGAAATAAATACCTGCCAGTAGCATTGAGCATTATTCATGATCTTTGTATTGGACAGGGCCTATCAATCTATAAAACTCATTACCTCTAGGTAATCTGTGGACCTGCCTTCACCTATAAAGCCATCAGTTATCCCCTTGGACCCATCAAACCTGTCTGCCATTAGGAGCGCATTACAGTGTCACATCAAAAATCAATTAGATTTTATGCCTGTACCAGGGCACGAGCGCATTCTCTTAAAAGGCCAGGCAGAATTGTTCTGCGCAGATACAAGCTGAAACAGCTCCACACCCTCCCACTGCGATGCAATAACGATAATATTAGCGCGATGGTAGACATGTTGAGGCTACATGCTTCTCTCGCGCTCCCTCACTGAGGTCGTGCATCTCCTGGGAGACTTCAAAAGGGCGTGAGCTCAGGAGAAAAAAAAAAAAACATTTAATACAAATCGCACAAATTAGTGCGAGTCACGCACAAATAATTTCGTAACAGCTACTGGGACAGGGGTGAGTGGCCACCAAAATGAAAGGGGTATTTTACTCAATTGTAATAACGGTTCAAATACCCCAGCTACAGCTGTTAATGCATCATTTATGTTGCACTTTGGGAGTCTGCTGGTGTGAAGCAGGAATTTTCACAGTGTACGGAGAGTTAATTAGCTACATTATTGGAATGGCTGAAGGTGTTTAAAGCTGGGATTTCGGTACACGCCTTGGCTTGAAGACGTTAAAACTGCTCGGGTGTGTCCTGACCTGAGGAGTGTTAATAAATGGCAGCTGCACTCAGCTTTTTCCCAATAAGCCAAATGGAGCAAGCAGCCCCTGGGTGAGCAGACATAACTTCAGAGGTGTAATGCAAGAGCCTGTTTTACGATCAAGCTTTCAAATCACTGCCAGAAAAATTCAGACCTGACAGTGAGTGGTGTAAGACTGTGTCTTGAATAATAACTGAGAAAAATGTTCTGTTCAACTTGACTGTGGCTGACAACAAACGGCTGTTGGAATATTTTGTGTACATACTGTACAAGAGCAGAATTTTAATCCTTGTCCCAAAGTTAATAAATCTGCCATGAAAAAAGGCATTAATTCTGAATGTAGTAACACCATCTTCCCTTTTTTTCCAGAGTTTTATTAATCTAGGCTTTGAAAAGTTAAATCTCGGTGAGCTCCTTGAGTATTCCATGAATAAATTCAGCAATAAAGGATTTCTGAAGTCAAGTATTAAAAAGATATGAGGTATGAAAAGCGGAAATAAATGAGGTTACAAGGACCATTAAAGCTGGCGACATGCTGGAGGTTTGAGTGAACTAATGTCGACATCTTAAAATAATATAAGTGAAGCCTGATGTGCAGCAAGTACTAAAACAAGCTGTCTTTGCTGCTATCATGTTCCAATCTGGGGGGCTACATACTAGCACTGGAAAGGAATTCTTCACTGCTGTGTACTCATCCAACTGAGATACTAAAACCGCAAAGCTGGAGGACTTCGCCAATGCAACTGACACACGCAGATCAACCAGAGGGGGTCACCGGTGAGCGATGAGTCAGGGGTTGCCACGCAAACTCAATCTCTACCTCACTTAGTAATGTAATCGGCAGTTACTCACTATCGCGTGCACCTGCTAGCTATAGCCGCTACTGGCAGCATCCAGATTAAACCTGGGTTGTAGACTCATCACTGATGTTTACGGATGTGTACACTATACAGTGGCGGATACATGTGTGACTGTATGTGTCCCTGCGATCCACCTCCACCCTGTAAAAAGTGCATTCAACATTAACACACATCTTGCCAGGTGTGATGCCTCTGATCAACTATTCTGTCTATCTGCTCTAATTCCTTACCACTAAAGGCTGCGACCTGCATCACTGTGGGCCTCCCTGTTTCTTAGCATTTGCATTGTTGAAATGCAAGCAAGTCTCACGATTGCCCTTGAGGGGGTAATCAAATTATCTGACATTTCTCATTCTGCTATCAGACCCAGTGTCCATCCCTTCCGAATATCTTTGTGCAAGGGATATGCATACTCAAATAATCTCCTACGCACACACTATTGCACATATGCAGAAATGAACGCACACAAGCACAAACAGAAATGCACACAAGCTTACATGCACATGCACACATTCATAGGCACAGACGCACACACTTGCATGCATGCATGCATGCACGCACCCCCAAACACAAACACAAACAAAGCTATCCGAGTTAAGAGGATAATCTAGTAGCAAGGCAGCAGATTGTCTGTAGGATTTCTCTGTGATTGGCCAGCACTGGAACTCCACATACAGAGAACTGTCCAGCCCTGTCCTTGGTTGACAAACTAACCCGGTCTATATTTACCTGAACGGCACTGAGTGTTTGCCTGACCCAGATACAAGTGGAAAAGGTCACTGTTACAGTGTGCGTCATTCATTTCCTTGAGCACACAATCACAAAGACTTGGATTTGCTTATGATAACAAACAGCAACAATTTAAAATAACTCACAGGCATTAGATTGTTATTTTCACTCCATATGTTGTCAATATCCAAATAAAAGCTTAGAAAAAAGTAAACCCATCTCAATTCATTAGAAATGATCACATGCTTTTGGCTTTCCGGCTCTATACTATTTACAAATAAACATGAATACTGCCTGACATTTAAATCAATAAAATCCTGCTGAAAAGAATAAATGAAAGCTTCCAGGCTGTGCACAAGGAAGTGAAATGAGAATATGCAGCAGTGCAGTACAATGGTTAAGGAGCTATTTTTCCGACTCCAAGCTGGTGGCTTTGATTTCCATGTAGGGCACTGTTGTTGTACCCTTGAGCTTGATACTAAACCCAAACCCCCTCAGTAAAATATCCAGCTGTATACATATAGGGTGTAGAAATGTAAACTGTAATTCATACTGGGTGGGAGAATCTAAATGTCTAAATGTAAATGCATTCATTATGAATTGTGTGCTGTAAAAAAAATCCACTGTGTTTAAAAATAGTGTAAATTGTAACTGCTCTGTGTGTTACTTAAAAACTTAAAGTGCACTGCGTGTATAAATAATGTGCACTGTGTATTTGAATAGTCCACATTAAAAGTGCATTGTGTGTATGCAAAGGTTACAGTGAAAAGTATACAGTGTCTATGAACCGTATACTTCAGCTGTATTGAAAATGCATTCTGTGTAAATGGTGGGACCAAAATATTTGCTATTTTTATTCTACTGTATTTGCTTTTACTTGAAATGCCGTTATCTTGCCTGCTGTGGTGCTTTGTTACTCAAGCATATGCGAAAAGGGGTGTTGTGCGTTCATTAGTGTGACAGCTGTAAATTGGTCTCCTCTACAGATAAAGGATGTGTCAGTGGAAGTGTGTGTGCAGGGTGGGTAAAAAGGAGCCTGTCACTTGTAATTACATCACAGGCCTGCATTCAGCCACAGCTGCAGCTACAGCTCTGCAAAGATGATGCAACTGCGCAGCTAAACAGTGCAGTAATACCACACCTCATAAAATGATGGACAAGCTTCTCTGCCATTAATGATCTATTCATGAAAACAGAACAAATACAAAAAGGACACACAATCGTGAAAGGAAACGCTCCGATCAAAGCGATGCATTTTTTGATGTTCTTTTTAAAATCGGCTACAGTACAAAAAAAAACAGCTTTCTTGTTCTTCCAAATGCAGCGAATTTCACAGCAAGAATCCCGCAACGGTGAACATCACAGCTCAGCAGGGTGATGTATGGCAAAGGGGGTGCTACGCCAAGGGAAGAGAGGCTGAGGAGTGCACTGTGGGAAAAGGGGATGTGGGGACTCACAGTGTGTGACGCCGGCCAGGGTCTGGTAGAAGGTGGGCGTGTCGCTGTCATCGGTCAGGGTGACGCAGACAGCGCTGGAGAGGAGCCAGCGGGAAAAGGTGAAGGCCTCCTTGTTCTGTAGGAGCCAGGTCTTAAACTTCTCATAGTTGACTTTCTCTCCCTGGAACAGAAACAGCTTGTGGGCACATGCAGCTCAGCAGCTTGGGTGCATCGAGCAAAAAAAAAATTAAAATGCTGCCGTGTTTCATTTCTTCAGAGGTTAACCTTATTCTATGGGCTTATCAAACTTACAAACTAACAATTCATCCATTTACATTTATGGAAATAATAATAAAAAAAAAAAACAAATACTTGAAACAACAAAGGAAATACAACCACTTAAGTAAGAACCTGATCAAATGCATCACAAAGAAACGGAAATCAAAATGGAAAAACAAGCACGTGTAGTAGATATGTCACATTAGAGTCACATTAGAGGCCTTCATTGGCAGTTGTTGAAACATAGCACTTATACAATCTCAGCGATCCTAGCATTTTACAATTCAATTATCCACTGACGCATGCAGGCACACCACACAATGGGAGTAAGCCATGGGGACTGAGAGACAGATTCCCACCCCCACCTATGTTAAAGTATATGACAACTTGCCAGTGAGAAACACCACTGAAGCTAATTCCGTGCCAGAACAGAAGGTTTCCAGTTACAATTTTTGGTGAAAGCTGGACTGATGTCTCAAATTATGTCAAGACAACAATGACTTTACAGCAGAAGCTTCTGGATTACATTCAAAAGCAACTTTAAACCATACCTCTATTTAGCTGCCTAATGGCAGATAGAAAGATCCAACAATGTACTTTGGTGTCAGCGGACTGTTAAAGTGGCTGTCACGGCAGGTTAATTCTGCTGATGTTAAAAGCACTTGCTGCAGAATGGAATGCGAATGCAATTGTATACGTGCTGTAATTTCCGAGTTTGAAATTGGGTCATTAGTTTATGTGCTTTGCTGTCACGTATAAAAATCTGTTCCCACTGAAATTTTCTCCTTTTTCTGATTTCATTAAGCGGGACTTACTACTGGGAAAGTCAAGTCTGGGAAGATATTTAAAATCCAATTATTTCAAATCCTGCCCCCCCAACACCCCTCCAGGGCAATGAGCGTCAGAATGAGCCCTGGACTTAACAAAGAGATCAGACAGGAAGTGAGTGACGATTGGCGGCTGACCTCAGTGAAGCACTTCCTGAGAGAGGGTGGGACCTCTCCATCCATGGTCCGCAGCATGCTCTCCATGTCCTCCCGTACTGCATAGCTGCCCGACTCGCTGGCAAACAGACTGAAGATGTCTGCAACGGACAAACATGCCGTGAGGACTATCAACCAGCACTGACCCTATCTCAGACAACTCCACCGGGATCTGCAGTCAGCAAGACTCTGCTTCAAAATGACAGACACACAAATGCAAGAGGACATCGAAGGTCGATCGAGGACAAACGGAGTGAAAATGTCCACTTTGAGTTATTTAAAACTGAATGTTTCAGGTGCTATAAAACACACATAAATGTGCACACGCACGCACACACACACACACACCTCTGGACCTTACTGCTCTTACCTATGCACATAAATATGTAAATAAAACATACCCTTCTTGCAAATATGTAAATCTGCTTAATAAAAAATACATCAGCAGCACTCACATGACTCACAATTCCTCTGTCACCTCTTAAGCATGATGCAAAGAGAGTTGCAGTTTGCAGTGCGAGATCTTAAAACCCAGATGATAAAAATGGAGCTTGTACAGTTCAACATCTTAAAGCCTCAAACTGGCATGACAGCATGGTTTTAACCCCCCTGAGTTCATGAGGACAATAAAAGCATAGCATGCTTCAAAGTGGCATCAAGTTTACAAAGGAATGCTTAGAGGAACTAGAAACTTTTTTTGTGAAAATAGCTCAGAAAAAAAAATACCCCAAATAACTATAGAGAGTGTTTGATGAAGTTTCCTCTTCTACAGGCCTACTTGTGGTGTACTATCAATATACTCATGAACTTCTGACAATAAGCCAGAATGTGGATACTGGATTACACCCAATAATGAGCGGAAAAAAACATAGACAAAAGAACAACAATATCAAAACCATTCAATGGCAAATCTTGTGAAGGTGCGGGCGAAATCTGATGACTTACATTTGGCCTTCTCCTCATCTCGGCCTCTTGTGAGGAGCACCAGCCCGACGATAAGGTTATTAAAGTGCAGCCCCTTCGATGTGCCGCCAAACGAGGTGTAGATCACCTGGAAAGGAGAGAGACATGCCACATTAACCGCCAGTCAACTGGAGGAGTGCAGTGCACGCAAAGCCACTGAAATGAAACTAAATACTGGATGAACAGATCATCATTTGACATGGTAAATCAATTAGACACTAGAGTTTATTTTCCGTCCTTCCTTTGCACCAGAACTGCCCAATGCAACAGACTGGCTTTTGCCAGTTTGACAGTGCATAGCCACTTACAGTGTGTGCGTTGAAATGCTGACTAACATGAACCAATCAAATGACAGTGCCTTGCACAGGAAGACCACTGCACCCATTCAGAAATTCCTGAAGCCCTGCTCTCCTTCCAGTTGTGACCAAAGCCCCAAAACAACTTCAAGACACTTTAAAACACTCAATTTAAAAAAAAAAAATACATGTTATCTCAATGGGAAGTACACTTACATCACAGTGACTGTGTTTTTGTCAGAGTAGAAATTTGGGAGGGGGGACTGACTGACAACTGTTCCATTTTCAAAAGCTCTTTTTTGCTCAACCACTACCCATTGCTGCTGGCTGATAAGGTTCTTTTCCCTCATCCGCCATTTGGCATTTCCTCCTCCGGCGTTGGAGATGGGCCGAATTACAGGGAACACCGCAGAGAGAAGAGCCAGCAATGCATCAGCTCCCCCTGTCTCCACCAGAGCCCGGCTCAGTATGGTAATGAGGCCACTGATCGATGAGGGGATGACTGCCCGAGAAGGCTTCAGCGGGCCCTGGGGGCCCAGGATCCTCCGTACCTGCCTATCTGTCACAGTGCGCGGACAGGTGTGGTGCGGGCACGGCGTGGAGCGGAGCGGTTTCGGGCCTCTAGAATTCCAATGTAGCGGCGGCACCAAAGGGATCGTTTCACGCTTCTCACGCCGGGCCTGGGACGCGAGACGAATCACAACGAAGACTTGAACGGATCATTGGATGTTCTCTACTGATTTTATTTTATTTATTTTTTTTTTTTTAATAAATGGATGTGTGCAAAGAGGTCCAGCCTTGACTTACTTCCTCAAACAAATTTCTGCCTCTAACTGTGACCTTTACGAGCACAAAAAAGTTCTTGAACATGTGCTCTGCCAGCCTGCCCGTGAAGCCTGTGCCGATGGTTCAGACGAAGTTCAGACGAAACCGTTAATTTTGATTTATACATCTTAAAAACAGGCCCTTGCAGCTGGGAGAACACTGCAACCCCACTCGTTCCTGGTTTGATGGAAAATAACAGTAATTGTACAAAAATTTACAATACAGCAATCAACTATGCAGGATACTCCTGTGGCTACCTGTGTTATTAATTGCTATCTGCTATACAGTAAAATCACTTCTTCCTTTATCAGCAGATCACAGTGATTTGTTTGTATTTTAAAAAAAGGAACAGGAAGCAGTCCATAGCTCCAGGTTGAAAATTCAGCACAGCATCACAGTTCTTTGAAAATCAAGTGATTTCCCCACAAGGAAGAGAAAGCGACCACAAGAGCCAGAAAAAACGCATGTGAAAATGCTTCATTTGACCTGCACATGCTTTTGGACTCTGTCTGCGAACAAATCACCTTGATAGGGGAGGATAATGGGCCCCCTGGGGGCCGCCCTGCCCTGGGCCCGTAGCAGAATGGCAGGAGCAGATGATAAATAGCCCCAAGACGGTGGAAACCAGCCACCTCCCGCACTCTTCATACAGTGCCTGGCACGTTCCTAAGCAATCTCTCCTGAAGAGCTCTTTAATACTGCTGCTCCTCCAGGAGCCGTAGCGGTTCTGGATCAGTCAAGCAAAGCAGGCCCCCAATGCAGCCGTACAGTGGTCTGAGCTTTCAGAGACTGCGCGACTGCTTCTGAGAAAACAGCCAGTCAGGCATTCTCTGCATATTGACTGAAGGAAATAACACAGCCTTGGTCTGGGTTATGGAATGGTCCAACAGATGCACCAAGATATGAGCCAGCAGGAAGACCAAAAATGGCTCCGAGCGACGTTTTTCATTGGGATCGTGCATGCACTGGCACCGCTGAAACCACTTAATGCCGGTCTCCGCCCCATGACTGTGAACTCTGATTTTCCTGTGGCGGTTTGACGCATACCAACAACAGCTTTCGCATAGGACAATGACGCTGAAAACAAGGAACTAAAAATACGACATCGCAATCCACCCTCCCTCACTCTGTGAAGCCAAAACATTTGACTTAGTTCCCATATAACTGGTGCAAGATGCTTTTCAGCTGCAGCACATTTGACAATCAACTGAGTTATTGTCGCCAGGGGGGAGAACCAGTAACATGGTCTTTCCACAAGACAATGTAATCACTTGGTCGCTGACTCGTCTTTCATGATTCCGCTCATAAAACTTTTAAATAGAATTAAAAGATGGCTCCAGAGTTAAACAAACCATTCCTTTTTTTAATCCCTCTTTTTCCCACCCAAACTAAACCAACATTCTTTCAGCCCCACCAAGTGACTCTCCCACAGACATGGGAGGCCATAATAACATGGCTCCTCCAATTCAGATGACAACATGCTCCTGCTTACTTCCATACCAATCGCAAATTATTATTATCTAAACTATTGGAGGAATATGATGTTAACAAATGAACAATTCATGAAACCTGCAGGTGCCCCACAGACCAGAAAAGCCAATGTGGACCTCCGATAACGGCAAAGCCAGGACCCAAACAGTCACCTGCGGCCATACAGCTGAACCATGAGCAGGTGCTTTCCTCGGTCAGACACCTGGAGGCAAAACAAACTGCTCTGCACCTGAAATGCCAGGTCAACAGAACAGGTTTTAAACAGTGGTAGCTGATGAGCCACAAAGAGAGGAAGGTGCAGTTAAGAGAAGCTGGTATACCTTTCACCCAGTCTCTACTCAGAGTGCTGTAAATGCAAGTATTTAATGCAGCCCCATACCTTTATTGTAATTAAAATACTTTCATGTGACGTGCTCTAGGGTAGCAACATTTGACACTGGTAAGTACAAAGGAGGAAATTGTAGGCGGGTGAACAGGACAAGAAAACAAAATGGCAGGATTAATGAACGGATTTGAAAAGCTATCGAGTTCACAGTGATTACCAATCTGATGGGAAACTCTCTGCCTCTCCTACTTATTATTCATGGGCAGACAGTGGTTTTAAAAATGTTACTGCAAGAGCATTGTGCAAGCACCCCTAAATACATGACACAACTAACAATCAGCAGCACTCCAAATCTAGTCCTCTCAGAAACTACTCATAGGGTTTTCCCAGGTCCATCTTGCAAAAGACAGTCTTCTAAGCTAAATAAAGCTTAATGAAACCAGGAAGGACAGACCCAGGGGCATTGAGAACACAAACCAAATTAAACACCAGCAGCGACTCAGTTTCATGTTCTCACACTCCTCTTCAAAAAGAATTATCCAAACCAAGACATCAGTATTTTTGTCATCAAACCTCTTTGTGTTCTGAAAACCCAACAAACATTTCTGACAGCATTTGAACACAGTGGGTATTTGATGGTGCTGGTCCTTCCTGTGAGGCAGTGATCACTGCTGTTACATGAGGAATATGAGGTCTCTGATTTCTGACACACTAATCAGGGGGAAGGGCAGCCAGCAAACAGGTAGCTACATACCAGCAGCCTAGCCTCACAACTGCACATAATAAGTGTCCTGTTGAAGAGTGTTGAAATTTTAACTATGGATTTAGTTTAATTTTCATTCAGAACTCATTATTGTTACCTATCGTATTGTCACGTCACACTGGTTAATTGCTCTTTATTTTTGTAATATTACTACTGCAGAATTGTATCCTTTGTGAAGCACACTGGGATACTCAAGTTCATGATGAACTGTAATAAAAAGTTAAAGATGAGGTATAGGAACACCTGGGTGAGGGCAGGAGGTGAAGCTAAATGCAGAGATGAGGTTAAGGTTTTCGAGACCTGTGTAGCTGTGATCTGAGCCATGCCCCTGGCAAAAAAACAGATGTTTGAGTGAAGAAGAGGAGATAATCACACGGTAAAGTTAAACTACTGAATAATGAAAGAGTCACTGTTGGTCTAAGTGCTGCCAATAAAACAAAAGACCAGGGTTCACATATGTGCTGTAACCGTCTTCAGTGCTGTTTCAAATACAGCAGGCTTTTTAGGTAAATACAATACAAATGGGGTCGTTATTCCTTCCCCTTATGAGGAAACGAAACAAGCCATCATGCTGGAATTATTACCCCAAGATCCCCCACTCCTGCAGCCCTCTTGCTTATTTCAATGCGACAATCTGGACAACATTTGAGCTGCCATCCACAACCAATTTAGTGTTCTGAAAGTTTAAGGCAGGAGCAGGGATCCGTCTTTGAGGATGTTTGAAAGCCTGTGCACTGCTCTGAAAAGCGGAGACCATCAGCGCTGGCATAACGAGATGCGTCATTAGACCTGAAAAACTGTTTTTTAAAAATATTTTCTTATGGAAACATTGTACCCTTCGAATTAGGATCAGACATCCCTTTGAAGTCAGTTAAATGCAGCTTTCTTTGACTCAGCAATGCCTCTCTGCTCCCTTTGTGTTCATTGTTTAAAGTGCAGTTATGAAACTTTCAGATGGAACCAAAGGAATAGCTGAAAACAAAAAAAGCAAACTTGGATGCCAAGAGTTTTTTTTTAATCATTTTTTTAAGAGTTCTCTGAACACAAGGGCACACCATTAGATTACGTAAACTCTCTGTATTAGCTACCTTTGCTTTCCATGAATTTCTCAATGTGAACAATGTTACTTCAGCCTTATTTACAAAGCTCATAATTATAAGCCTAACTAATTTATTGTTCCACCTCTCTGTAACTCTTCCCCACTTCAAGGAATGTATTACAATGGTAAACCAATGGTGAGTTACTACTTTGGACAAATCCCACAATACAATGGATTGAGCGAGATGATGGAAAGAAGGATAAATGAGAGAAATGATAAACTGACCAAGGCAATCAAATTCGCTCTCAGAAAATCAGCACGCACCAATCAGATTCCTGGATGTATAATCCAGAAACTTTATCAAAGTTATCAGGAAACTCTAGCAGGAACTGAAAGTTTGCAGGCGAGACTAACGTTGCAGGGACCATCAGACGTATTACTGTGGAATTATGTGCACACTGGTGATAACCACTGCAGCAAGGGGCCAACTCAATCTCAGATCAGGCCGCTTCATTTCATGGTTCCATAATAATTATCTAAACCGAATGACAAATATTTCTGCTCTTGGTCTACTGCTATTTTGCCACAATTGCCATTGAGTGTTAACTGAATTGGGATATAATCACTGTCTGGTTGTAATATAAGGCATGTCACATGAGGCAGGCTGAGATATGAGCCATGTCGGTATTAGCCAGTTTCATCTTGATTCATTCACATAAAAGCACAGTAAAGCAGTCAAGGGCTTAGTCTTCTTCGCATTTAAAAGGAGGAGAGCACAGTGCAGCAAATAACAGAAATAATGTGTGGTGTGTATGCAGGTGAAGCATACACACCACAGGGTCTAGACACACAGGAATTTAAGTATAGGAATGTTAAGTAAATAACACAGCTGGTCTGGTATTTTTCAATGAGAGCAATGAATTGTCATATGATAGAGACCAATTCAGTGCAGTCCACAAAGAATATGTATGACTGTCTGTCAAAAGGTTCACCAGACTTGAACCTTGAACACATTAAGGCAAAGCAGTACATCAAAAAATTGGATATACCCTATTTTACTCATATTACCTTTACAAAATCCCCTTAAAAATGAAGTGGATTGACATCAGCTATTGGTAGTCTTTAATTGTAAGACAGGTTACATGAATTTATTTCTCTATATTTTTGTTGTTGCAGCCACCAAGGAAAACAAATCATAGACTACAATGCATGTGTCGGTTACATTCCTGTGAGTAGAAGCTCTCCGTATAGCTGTGGGCACTCGCTCCTCCTGTGTTTTGAAGCAGGAGGTGTGACTGGTGAATGGTAGAACTGCAGCACAAGCAGTGGGGACGATCCACACCGCTGCAGAATAAGAGCTGTTAACCTCCAGAAAGTTCCTTTAGTAAAGGAGCCACTGCCCTGCACTTTCACCATCTTCTACCGCAGGAAAGCAAACTGAAGCAATGCCGAGCAGCAAAAGCAGCAGTCTTTAGAGACCAGGCGCACAGAAATCACTGCATGTCTCAACATGCACCGGCACATTCCGGGCTCTGTGTGGAGTCGGCTGGAGTTCTCAGTTGTGCGGCCTGAGGGGAGTCAACATTTTAGGGTGGATTCACACTTCAAGTGGGTACATGAAGACTGCACTGGTTAAAGATGTCACATCACCACACTTAAATGTGGAATGACGTATGGTGTTGTTTGCTACATAGTTCTCTGTATGTTCTCTAAATGCCTCCATGTGTAAGTTTGAGTAATTCGTGACATGTACTAAATAGCAGATGGATCTGACAAGGAACCACCAAGTGGTTCAATAATACAACCTCATTCACTTCCCTCACATATTGCGGTCATAGGAAAAGGCAATGTATGAGGAAAGTCAGCATATGATGACATCAGAAATCTTGCAGACACCTGGTCAGGAGAGGGTGCTGAGGAGAGACAAGACTGCAGGTTATAACTAGCTTAACCACTATTCCTCTGTAGTGAGGCTGGGCCATGTGTGCCACACCAAAAAGCTCCCCAGCCACAGCTTGGACTGGCATGGCTGGGGGCACACAGTTGTGGAACCTACAGCCACACAACAAACTGACTGTTTTTCTCTGTAAGCCACCCATGTTCCTGACAATGAGGATCACTGAGGAAAAAATCTCAGATATCTTGCAACCCCAGGTGATACTACACTAGGCTTACCTCAGCAATCTTTGATGGCACGGCATCCCCCAACACTTCCCTGAAGAAGCACTGCTGGTTCATGTAACAGGACAGGCCACTGGTTCTCCTGAAGGCATCCTTCAGCCGTTTCAGCTCCACATCTGTGACTGCGGAGAAACAAGAGCAGCAGCTTAATGACGACTCATTGCTTGCATCCAGCTGTGCACCAAGATATGATATTCAGGGTGAGGCCCTTTGATAAAGAAAGATAAATCCTGACAAGCTTCGGCGCACTGTGAATCGAACGCCAGAGGGTACAAAAATACAGTCACTTCACAAAGCCTTGTTACACAGAATAACAGCTAATAAGCCAACTGTAGAAGGAAATCTGAAACAGTAAACCTGCATAAAACAGTACTGAAAGCACATAAACCACTTCTGTTACTGTGAGGAAGACTTTTTTTTTGTAAGAAGCTACTTTGGAATCGACGTTATACTGATACTAGATAAACTGGCATTCCTTTTGTATGCATATTGATTGAGACAAATCGCAGAACTTTCTAATCAACTTGCTTGCCCCGATAGGATAGCAGGAGCTGTGTGTCACCGGAGAATGTGCTTATAACACAGAGAATAGTCCAGGTGCCAGGGATGGTTAGAGCTGAAGCCTTGATCGATGATGTTAATACTGTACTACACAAGCCCAGGAGGCTGCGATACAGCTGCTTCTTACACGGACTCAAGAAAAACATCCGTCTCTCACAGACAGCCACATATAATCATTACACCAGAGCTTACCAGAGTACCCTTGCCCAGCAGTTAATCTGAGTGCTAGTTTTGGTTTCAGATGGGCTCACAAATGTTTAATTAAACCCTGAATCATGATCAATCATTACCAGCCAGCGGTTCTGGCCAAATATTTTAGATTGGGTCCTTATGATCTATGGTAAAAAAAAAAAAAAAAAAACCCCAACAGACACTGTTTATCAAATGGACCAAGATTGAGGAGCACAACATCAAAGCAACTGGAGACTCTGCCACTAATCTTCTTACTCTTACCAGTAGCGGTGAATTCATTTATTACTAGACTTAAGCTGCAGAGTTTATTTCCCAGTAGCCTGGCTCGCCATGTTTTACCGCTTTAAGTATGTGGAGAGCATCTTGAGATCTCACCACCTGGGTACCAGGACTAGTTTCCTTGTGAAAATGCGGGGGAAGACATCAGCTTTAAGACACTGTTCAGGTCCACATGAGGCAATCTATTCAAAGACACTAAGGAAAGATGTAGGCTTTCTTGGATTCTGTGTTGGACAGAACGGCCGTGGCCCACAGCCAACCTTCAGCAGTAAACTTCCAACAGGTTATGGTTTCGATGGCAGAGTTATTAAAGTGAGCGAGTTCTTAAATATGCTTCTGTCTGGCAGTAGAAAATGGAAGCAGCCCTAAAAAACAGCAGAAGGCGATTCTCCATCAGATGAAAACCTGACTGCCAGGCACAGAGGGGACTCTGTGAATAGAAAGTCCTCAGGCAGCTTTGGAACAGCTCGGAAAACTGACTGTTCTCAAATCCTCACTGACAACTGATATCACCCTCAGAGGCGGACGGAGGGAGACAGAGCTGGGCTGTTAATGAGTACAAGTGTTTGGAGACACATTATATTTTAATGGAGAAAAGAAGAAGCTAAATTATCCAATAAAGCCAGGAAACTGCAGCTGAGTTATCGGCCAGTTGATGGCAAAGCCAGCGCACATTGCCCCTGAGATTCCAATCAAATGGAAAATGTCTGTCTCCAGTAACACATCTTATTAACCATTTGCTCCCGGCTACCACTAAATCTGGAAAGCTAACAGGCACTGTAATGTTTATGTCCATGCCTGATGCAAACAGCTGGCCTTCAAGCACCTGTGTGTGGACTTGAAGGAATACTGTGGAGTAAACTGGCAACGAGCAATGAGCACTCTGGTGCTAAATACAGCTCCACACAACACAAGAAGGCGATACACACACCAAGTGAGAAAGCGGATTTAGCCCATCAGAATAAAGGGATTTAAGAGATCATTGGATTAAATACAACATGTGAATGCAAGGTATTATCAGCATAATTATAACTGACATGTTTATTATTACATTCACAACACTTGGGGTAGACCAGGCTGCTGTCTCTGAAAATGGAGACTGTCTAACCTTTTTTTTTTGTTGCTTTGCGCATGATCCAAGGAGACTGAACTCAACTGTTTGTTTGTTTTTGTATAAATATTTTTTAAAATGGTTTGATGCATTATGGAGACATCTGCAGAAAACAAGGGTGGTTAGCAGCATGTAGCTTAGGAATCTGCAATGCTAGTTATTAAATCGGGGAAAGAAGGTTATTCTCTGGTGAAAAACTAATGTGAGAACCCCTAAAAGCCAGAGTAATCCAATTGCTGCAGGAGAAGGCAACCACTTGCCCTAGAATGCCTCCATCCCCCTCTGCCTTCAGGGGTAAATGTCTAAACTGGAGGAGAGATGGCACTTTAAGCAGTCAGACACTCACATTATTGATTGCCTAGTTATTTGCAAGTGAAATCTATATTACAGGCATCAATCAATCACCACTAAACACATTTTAACAAAAAAAAAAAGAAATACAAAACAGAAAAGGCTTGAAGGGACATTACTGGAGAATATTCAAACTGTCTACAATATATTTTTCTGTTTCAACAACTAAGAATAGAATGTCTTGTCTGTACTGTAACAGCATTTGAGGTGACTTGTACCCTCTCTCACCCAGTCACAAACTGGCCTGGTCTGGTCTGGTCTCAGGGAATTTGTGCAAATCACTTCCAGTGCAAACCACAGCATTATGTCTTAAAGCAAATTAAATGTTCCGTTTACCACAACAAATGCAAATAAAAGGTGTAGGCTGTGGCTGTGTGGCAGGCCATGTGGAAGCCTGTCCATCACGTCACCATTGTTAAAACACCTCACTTTTCTAAACCTGCCCCCAGCTTTCCATTTGTGCTCTTCATTAGATACATTGTTTTTAAATTTAATAAAACTGTTGAAAAATGTTACATCAGCATACACTGAAATTGTATTTTTACATTCCTGGTTCAAGACTGGTGGGAAATCAACATAAATAATGCATGTGGACATTATAATTTCAGAATTACAGAATTTACACAATCTATATAAGAATGTTTACAGAATGCAAGCATCCTTGTTTAATTGCTTCTACAGCTTTAGGACAAACAATCCCACCAAGGTAGGAAATGTGTCCACTTACATTTGAGAAAAATGGCAATCATATGAAGAATTACCCTTTTACGACTACACATTCAACAATGTGACAAGAGGTGGTGTAGCACAAGAGAAACCAATGGCAAAGGTACACAGAGAACACACCTGTACAGAGCATTTCATATCCTAAACAGCATACGTACAGTACAATGATTCAGGAATACATGAATATTTTTAATACTCTCCTTCCTCATTAAATATGGTTCATTATAGCTTCTGACATACGATATACATAACTATTAAATGTGTATGATATTGTTATCAGTTTTAACTCATGTCAGTATGTTAGGCATTGTAATGCGACAAGGCCCCTGTATTGAATGTGCAGGGGGTAATCCCACTGCAAGGCTAATTCTGCACTTCACAGAGCCACGCTACCCCTTTAGTGACAGGCCATGCTCCACGGGTCAGCTGATAAGAGAGGAAGCGGTTGCGTGTTTATCAACAGTCACTGTACGTTCTAAACGCTCCAGCTTGTCCTCTACTGACACCGCAGCCTGAATGACATCGCCTGGCTCCACAGCTTAAAGCGCCATCGGCCGGGACAGAGAGTTCTTATCAACAGGCTGAAGAGCAATGGCAGAGTTCAGGTCTCTCAGCCCATTTGTACCTCACAGGACTCTGATCGGCAAAAACAAACTCATGATATACCAACATGAAAAAAGCTGGGAATCTTCTTTGGAACATGATTTTATGGCTCCTGCTTATCCTTGCACGGCTGGGTAAATTGGGGACGAAAAATAAACATGGCCTAAATAGCAGTAACATTACCCTTCAGACATCACAGAAATGTTGGGGGGTAATGTAAACCGAAATGTTTTTGTAAAAAAGTAATAAAATCTTGCAGTTGTTCCATGAGCTGAATACACTTACTCATAAAGGTTATATGCCATAATGAAATTGATGAAAACAACAAACATATTGCTTGATACATACATGTTTAATCTGGTCATAGGCTATGAATGCAGTTTTATACTTTGATTTGCTGACTAAATTTGCTGCATCCTCTGTCCACAACCTGACAGACTCACACTACAGTTGGTTATTCCACTTCAGTCTCTGCTGACAACACCAGCCCAGACCCTGCTTCAGCTCAGCGAAGCTACAGACAGTGAGGGAAAAAAAAATCAAAACGCCTTTTCACACTTTTTCCCGCGACCTAACCAACATTACTGATAAAAATGACCAGAAGGGGGAAGTAAAAAAAAAAAAAAAAAACCTGATAACATCACACTGTTCTTGAAATCCCCTGAGGCAGTTTTGATTTGACACCATCACCCGATAAGCTGTCGTCTGTGGAGGGCAATGGAAAGCAAAAGGAGACACCGCTGCTACGGAAAACCTTCATCATGCTGTGGTGAACCTTGCAGGGGGTGTTTCCCCTGCTCAGCAGCACCCAGCCAGCTACTTAACATATTAACATACAGCCTCCCCACCACTGGCGCTGTTCACCGACAGCTCCTATTGCACTTCATTGTCTCCTGCAGAGCCCCCCTCACAAATTTGCATCCCACAGGGAATAGGTTAAGTGAACAGCCTCTAAGAGAGACTGCTGCATTGCGTTTCTGTTTTCATTCACATGGATTGATGATTAAAACTGTGGACAAGTTGGAGAAGCAGTGTAGCTGCACCAAGAGCCTGTGCAGTAACCTGCAGTAAATGGGTCATTTTGTGTAAAAAAATATATATATATGGTAAGGAAGCTTAGGCTAATTATCTACAGAAAAAATAACTTTCATTATCTTGCCCCACTTTCGTAAGTACAGAAAGGAAGTAGGGGAAAAAAAACAGAAACCGATTCAGTGGTCTAATGTTTTCTTTACTTGAGACAGTTATCCTCATAATTTACCATCAGTAGACGTGACAGGCTTCCAGGCACATGACGTTTGGGACAGTGGAAACCTGCAAGCGAGCAGGTGAGGTAATGGAGAGAACAAAGTACTTCCAAAGTCTTCAGTAAAACATAAAAGCACCACCAATTTGACATGATTTCAAAGCATTACTGAAATTCTCTTGTAAATATTCCCATTTCTAATTAATTACTTCCGATACCACATATGGTATTAAAGGTTTAATGGCGAAAGACATGTTTCATCTCTGATAGCTTCTTGACCTTTTAAACCAAAGCAACTATATAGTTTGCCGTGCAAGATATTGTTATGAGATTGAAAAAAATGGTCTGAACCACTATGTGGTGGGATTTGGTATTCCAGAATGGTTAATCTATAAACCAAATACATAAGCAGCACCTCAAAATCAGCATCACAAACTGCTCAAAATATGAATGCTTCTGTGCACATATTTTCACAAATAAAAGATGTATGTAATGGTATTTATTCAACAATTTTTATCAGCCGCAATCTTTTTCTTGAGCCAATCTGAGGCAAATACCACTGAGCTAAATAAACAATTCAACATTCTATTCCCCCGCCCTGCAGATAAAAAATAATAACATAAAGGCTATTTTCCCAAAATAAACAACAAATTACAGTTGCATACTGATTTGTGACATTAATCTGTTGAAGACAAAAAATAGCATAAGTAAGAAAAATAAATTTCACTCGTTTCTGTCTGTTAGCACAAAAACCCTTCGAACCACACAAGACCAAACAGCTTATTCCTGGCAAGTGTGGGGCTGCCTGTAGCCTAGTGGCTTAGGTACAGGATTGGGACACCTGAGGTTGGTGGCTCAAGTCCCATCCTAGGCAGAACACCCTGAGCAAGGCCCCCAACCCCACATTATTCCCAGGGCGGGAATGGTCCTTGGTTAACCTAATCAACTGTAAATCGCTTTGGATAAAAGCGTCCGCTAAATAACTGTACTGTAAAGCCAAAACCGCTGCAGTACGTCAGTAATCAAACCTATCCCTATGTATGTTGAATAAAGCTCAAAGAACCCCGATGGAGCGGTCATGTGCAATTCATATCTCAGTTTCTTTTCATCAAAACAGTGTTTGATTATGGCAGACAAAGCACTTTGATTCGTTTACAGAAGTCAGTGATTGACAGTATGCTTTTGCCCTCATCATCGGTCCATGAAGCCGCACTTTTCCAATTTCCATGGTAATGATAATCAGCATACTCAATAGCGAAGTTCGAACATACTGTCATAGACAGTGGTTTAGGCACAATTAGCACGCAGTACCAAAGGTTACTTTATTTGATTTAACGTTTCTAATACAAAGGCAATGGAGTTTTGAATCTGATTTCGTTTCATAGTGAACAATAAGAACGCATCTTATTTGACCTTTATTACCAGGCCTGAATGCACTGTCACACCTAAACCATCAATGTACAAGATAACGCAGATTGATTTCTGTTGGGTATGATAAAATCTTGGAAGAATATATTCCAGGGAAATTTAATTTGTTTAGTAGCAAGACCTTTAATGAGAGCATTGTTTACATTGTTAATTCACTGGTTTACTGATAGTGCTGCAATTTCATGAAACCTTGGGGCTGTGTAGCAGCTATCTATAAAACAGCTGAAAGTATCTTGCCAGCTAAAAGGGCTACCAATTTTCTGTCATCGATGTTGTTTATGTGCTTGCTTGCTGCTATTCACTGACACACATCCCACCGTGCTTTCAAATCGTTCATCTGAATCGTCAGTTTCTTATTCGTCCGGTAAGTTAGCCAACGCTGTCTAGCTAACTGTTTACATCATTAGTGGTGAGGCAGAATGCCGTCTTTTTCATAGCCTGTAGCAATAGCGATAGCTAGCTAAGTTGGCTATATTCATTAGCTTGCTACCGACATGGAGGTTTAGTTAAGGATAGCAGTTTCCTAAGCTATTGTGGTGCTTCCTAAAAACAAACAGACGACACAGCTACACAAATACACGACCACGAACACGAGTGATAAGAATTTGACTGAACAATTGTTTAGATGGCTATAGATTGTCAGCTAATTGGTAACAACAACATCACTGACGTGCAATGTCTGTTTAACAATGCAAAGATAGTGGAGTGAAACAGATAGTTTGCTACATCCCATAAAAAAAGCAATATTAAAACTGGAAACAAACATAGTCGGTTGTTGCTCTCCACCTTCGCTCAATGACAGCTGGGAGGAAAGCTTGGTTGCCACTGTAGTTTGTCTTAGGTCTTAGCTAGCTAACGCTCACTAGCTTTCTACAGTCCCACCTTATCCCTCCCTGACAGCTCTCTTTTGACAGTCCAACTAGCTAGCAAATCTGACTCGCAAAACAGTGTCATTATTTTAGCAAGCTATAGAGAACACTTACCTCTCTTTACAGCCTCGTCATACGAGAGGAAACCTAAACTTGACTCTTTGGCCCCCATGTTGCCCTCATTTCACACCAACATGAGATAAAGGTGCCTGTTGCCTTTTCCGTTTATTGTGTGGATGTTCCCAATCCCCCTTCAACGAATGACGCTTCTCATTGCCAACGCCTCCATACTTAATCACATGATCGATGCTCCATCACGTGACAAGGTAGGGGGACGTAAACTATCGCCATATTGGTTCAGGAAAGGACATTTTTGGGGGATGGTCTAAGCGGACAACTGTGACTGTATTCACTGTTAATCATTTTCCTGTGAAAGCAAAATGCTTATTGGTTAAATACTTAATAATCTGGCAACGTTTACCTACTACAGAGACGTATGATTGGATCGAGATCCCACTAGGATTGAACATGTTATTCTGTAAAATGCCGCAATTAATGTATTTTTATTTGCACTGATTTCAGAAATGAATTTCACAGGTACCTAACGTAGCTAAATTCACTTGAACAGCATGTATAGACAAACCTATTAAAGGAGCATGAAATGTGTCTTCAAAGCAATGGTCAAATTATGACATTTTGTTATTTACACCTTTCATGGTTTTTCTTTCATCAAAACATGCTGATTTTACAAACGGACCCTAAATGTCTCTCACCCTAGTATTTGGTTTATTTGCGTCATTCTTTCCGCTATCAGCTGTTAAAGGGTAAATAAGTTCCTGATGTGTAATTATGACATACTGAAGTTGTCTTTGGCTGAGGCATTAAAGGTGTGAACATCAAACTAATTAAGACAATCACATTCTGATATCTTTATCTAAGTGTGCACTAGGTAATAACCTACACAAAAACTTGACATTATAAAATACTTTATAAAGTCAAATTTACATCTTCTTGTGACACCACTCACCATTTATTTTAGCTTCTTCAGCATCATCCCAGTTGTCCCCCTTTCAGTCTGTTCCAGTCGAGTGACAGTAGACTGAAAGAAGCACTGTGGTGTTCAAGCCTCATACAGAATGCAGTCTATGGCGTAGACATCTGTTTTTATTTTGGTACAAATAGATGTCAGGATATAGACTTAGATGGTATGGACCTATTTTATGCTCCATGTATAAACACATAAGAAAACATATGTATGCAAAATATGTAAATTCCCTGCTAGTGCCTCAATAAGTTCAGCTCTACAGGGTGGCAGTGCAGCTGCAGTACACTAGGCTGCAACACAATAAATGCTTTTCTCACCATTTTGTTTATAGATACTAGGACTGTCAATTCTGTAAGGTTTTTTTTGTCTACATGTGATACAGATACTGTTGCAAAATTCACATAGGTATTGCAAACAGGTTTTACAACTCAAGGTTTGTGTCACTGGTAAAGCAAAAGAAAAAAAAATCTCTATCTCTTGTGCCCTCTTGTGGTCTTGGAAAGTATACACAGACTGTAGAATGTCAACAGTATAACAAGCAGCTCATTCTCCATGGCCAAAGGATCAATTAAATCTGTTCATTTTGACCACTAATCAAAACAGACACCTGTATAAACATACCCCATTACAACATTCAATGAGCAAGGTCTATTCCCAACCATGGACATGAATACTGAAAGCTCTCCGAAACAGAGACATCACTGTGAATGTGGATTTCATATAATAATGTACTGGACATGTAGTTTACCTTGTTAAATCATCAATATGGGTTACTGTTTATTAGTGCACACTTTTAAATAGTCTCAATTTAATGTGCGACTAATCAAAAATATGTTGAATAAGAACTACAGGTCACTATGCCTGCATGTCCAGTTCATTCCAGCAAATAGTTAAAAACTCAAATATGAAAATTGCCAATCAGTTAAAGTTCAACTTAAAATAGAAAAATATGTGGAATCACAAGCTTATAAATTCCTAAAATAAAGCACAATAATAAAATTACAGAAATTGACACACTGAACAAAACACTGACACAGAAAGAAAAAGAGCAACAAAGTCTACAAAAATCTGTATGACTATATATTTATCATATTTTTTTTTCCTTTAGCAATAGTTACAGAAATTCACAATGTTGGTTACAAACAAGTTTAATATGATCTGATGGTTACACTGCACAGCAGAATGTATGGAGTTAGGGTCCTGCTGTAATCTGCATTTATTTTTTGTACACAAGCAAATGAAAAAAAAAACTGTTAAACAGTAGCAAAGTCTATCTACACACAAGCTCACTGTGGCATTACAAATGGAGATTTCAGAGTGGATACTCTAGTGTTTGACAGCTTAGAATTATGAGTTCATGTTCCTTCATCAATTCAGCAGCTTGAAAATGCCTGAATCACCAATGTTAAAATGTTGATGGGGAAAGAAATCACAGAAAATGTTAGTGTTATTATGGGATAAAAACTAGTTCTCTTCAAGCATATTCTTCTCCATTCTTACAGAATATGTGCAATTCAACTTCAAAATAATTGCATCTTAATATTGAACACTGTATTCCATCTGAGTGAGCTATAGGGTACAGCAGACAGCAAAAAAAAAAAAAAAAAAAAGAAAGAAAATGAGGGGGTGCAAGGAAAATGAACCATCACAAATAATAAGTGGTGCAAGTTCTCTTTCATGCAAACATTTTCGATCAACTTCAGAGATGTGCACTTCAAATCACTCAGTAAGGCCACTCCTATCACTACAGAGCTTGTTCCTGCAGTGCTGCGGACACTGTGCACTGGATGCACTGACAGGGGTCTCGTAACGTGACTGTACCAGGACCCACAGATCCCCCTCAAATCTAATCCTTTATTTGTGGATGCCGTATCTTAAAGCACAAACAAAGCTAGATGCTCCAACCGTACAACAGCAGAACTGCACAATATGTTCGCTGTTAAAAAAAAAGTTGCTTACTGATTAGTACAGCATTCTTTTTAACACAACATTGATCTTGCTTCCCATTTTAAGAGGCACAGTTGAAGTCTCCTTAGCCATGCTGCCTTTGCACTTTCAGGACAGCAAGATAATTTCACTCACATTCTGAAGGGCTAAGCATTCTTTTTAACAGCTGTGCAACTGTGTTAACAGTTTTTAAGTATCTAATGCAAGCGCATGTAAACTCATCCGCCGTACAGGTTTTTTTGGGGGCTTTTGAAGCACAGTTACACGCATCTAATGGCTTTTGAGCAAACAACAGAAAATGGATATTGTGAGAGATGAATCTGCCCTCACAAAGCGTTCATTGACAGAACACTTTGTAAGCTCCTAAAGCTCCAATTCAGCTGCAAACCTTGCACACGTGTAATCTGAGGCTAACATTTCTTAAAGCCACAAGCAAAAGAGATTCTGATGACACCAGCAGAAGAGTACAGCACCGTCACTGAATTACAGCAGTCCAGCTCCAACTGTAGGGCCGATGTCAGTGAATCACCCGTCACCCAAGATGCTATGCATCTCTCCATAGGGACGGGACAGACCTCAAGTCCTATTCATTTACACAGGAAATCAAAAATACCACTTGAGGTACGCAAAAGGAGCCCTTAAATTAACATTCACCAGTAAGCATTCAGGGCTTCATTTCTCACATTTGTAATAAATAATAAGGAAAAAAAACACACAATATGAATGAATGTATGCTGGGTTTGGCTAGGAGTTTCGACTGTCTTAAGAGAAGATTGTCTTCATGTGACGCTTCTTGGCTCAGTTTTACTACAGGCCATGTGCTTGATGAGTGCTGAAATGAACAACTGGACAGGGAAATGTTTAGCCTACTATTTGGAAAGTATGCAGAAGCAAAAAAAAATGCATTTTTAACATTTAACATTTTTAAATTAAATCCTAGTAATTTGGAGTAATCTGCAAATATCTTCTCTAATCTTACTGTCCAGCCACTACTATTCAATAGATTTCAAATGCACTTTCACAGCCTTTTTTAAGTAAGATCCCTCACTTGGTCTTACACCCCTTTCTCCAGGGTCCAGTTCTGTTTGCAACATGCAAGCATTCCCAAAACTACTCCATCACAACCTCACATATCTACAAACCTACTCCTCTCAATCAGATAGCTAGCTCTACATATTTCTTTATGAAGGAATTAATTTACTAATGGTACTGTTATTTGCATGAACTGTGGATCGCATCTTCCATTGACCTTACATTTTCGATCAGATTTTTGACCGTGGAGCAAAAATGCCAGCTGTCAATCTGGGGATGCTTCTGCAGGTGGGCACGGGTGGAACTTCCTGTGTGTTGTGGATATTTGAAGAGCTTGTGCAGACACTGCAGAGAACCAAAGCACCAATGGGCTGAGTGTCCTTTAAGGCTAAGGCTTGGACTTCAGCCAGAGTTGGTACACACACGGCAAGAGAAGAACGGCAGAAACAACATTCACCACTGTGTGAAAATACGTCAACAACACTGTAGACGATAGCATTGGTCATTGCACTGCAGCCAGGGCAAGGCTAGTCTTCGTGTTTTTTTCACCTTGTTCTAAAAAAGGGGTATTTCACAATCAAAAGACATACCTACCAAGTGCTGACATACAAATGGCGGAGGGAGGGGGTGAGAGCATGAGCTCTGTGTAAAATCTGAACAATACATACAAAAACAAAAATTGGTGAGGTGTAACCATGGAAACCTCAGCCACATGACCTTTTCTTACAAAGCCTGTAGCTTGGCATAATTTCCTCACAATGTCAAGCCCAAGTGAGGAATCTCTGGTAGTAGAAGCAGGCAATAATATCACGTTCAGGTCATTGCCATTTCTGGTTTGTGCCCGCTTGAGTCTGCGCTGGATTCCCACTATGTGGTGTGGACCAGCGAAGCACTTATCGGCTTTATGGTATGGATGGGATGGGAGCGATGGTGGTTGCATTCGGTGACTCAGGGCTGTGCCTACTGCAGTGGATTTAGGGGGGTGGAGTGGAGTCCTGCCCAGGTAAGAGAGGTCAGTGCAGCGGTCTGTGTTGAGGAGAGGGGGGGCCCTGCCCTGCAATGCTACATTGTGGAGGAAATGCATTGGACGGCGTTGGTGACTGAGCCACAGCCACTTTGCTCGCACGCGTTCCTCAGCTGGGATGAGCAGAATCCCAAAAGTCCCTGCGAATCGTGACAAGTCCAGTTAAGCACAGGCCTGTTGCTGTGGGCAGGTGGCCTGGGGCGATGGCCAGAACAGGCGAAAGATCAGAGCGCCTGACCCTGGGGAGTGGCGGCTAGCCGACCCACCCAGTGAGGGTCCACCACACAGACAGCGGGTGGAGGGGCCTCTGTAACTCCCCCTTTTGGTCTCAGCACTGCCCCCTTCCAATCCTTGCGCAGAAGCTGTGGCTGGTGACAGGCTCAGGGACAAACATCCCATCAGCTTCTACTTTTTGGCCTCTACACAACGAGAAACCACTGTTTCAGCATCATTTGCTCGTTAATTATTGCCATTTACATTCACCTTAATACTAACCAGAAACGGGCAGAAAAATCACTTCCCCTCACAAAAAAAAAAAAAAAAAAAAAACCACACACACGCACACAATTTCTAATTTTTACAAGCCACTGGTCCAAAGAATCCATCTGAATTCATTAGAGTACAAAAAGTAACATACTGGTCCAAATGAATTTTTCTTTTTTTTTTGTTTAAATGTGTAAAATTTGATGTCATTTTCTAGTGCTCGCTGAAGACCAGACAGAGCTTTCATATTCCTTTACGTGAGACTGATTAAGAAGCTGGTGTTCAAAAACAAAAACAAAAAAAAGACTGGTCCATTAGTATTAGGTAGCACATCTCTACAATCATGCAAAACTAGGTGCTCCATTGAAACTGACAGATTTCTGTAACGCATCCCCTTCAGTAAAGGGGTCCACAGCCAGAACTCCACTGGCCAACTTCCTGAGGCCAAGTGCATGACCTGGGAGTCAGTTAAACAGGCAGACTTTCTCAACCACTTGCAACAGAGCTGATGGCCAGGTGAAGTCCACAGTAACAGCTTGCATTGGACTTCATCTCCCATCAGCACAAATACAGTTTTTATTTCCCCTACTGAACTTATCCCAGGCCTGGCTGCTGTGAAGTGCTCATTCATCACAAATGACTTCAGTGTGTAGGAGTAGAGACATAGTGAATTCCCATGGCCTGTGAATTACTGCTGTTCACATACAAAACAAAAAAACAAAAAAAATACGCCCCATTGTGAACACAGAGGTTTTTATGCGTATCCGGGGACAATATATTCTATGTTGAGCTATGAAGTTTTTTTTCATCCCTCGTCTGAGAGAGTGGATTGGAGTTCATTTTGTGGTAGGACATGAAGAGGAGAAGGATGTGAGATGCCTTTTCCATTCCCCTCGAAGCTCCTCACTGTAGATGTATTTAAAAAGGAGGCTCCCGAATCACTTATACCCCCTCTGTGAGCTGGAAGGGCGAGGGGTGTTGGTGGTGGGAGGGGATGCTGGTAAGGGTGAGGCGACGGGTCCAGAGGTTTTTCGATGGCCGGCGACATGTTCCCCTGCAATCGGACGTGCCACAGCAGGCCGGGCCCCCGGGGACTTTGGGGCTGGGTCTGTCTACGGATGTGTGACATGTGTGAGCATGCGTGTGTGTATGTGTATGTGTGTGTGTGTGTGTCAGTGTGTGGGTATGTGTGAGTGTGTGTGTGTGAGTTAACACGTGCGTTGCATCGGTCAGCCTAGGCAGCCGTGCGCCGCCCCATGTCCCACTGGGCCCTGTGACAGCAGGAAGGACTGCACCACTTCCTCTGTGGCCTGCGGGCTGGTGTTGACGTCCTCTAGGGCGTCGGCCACGGCAAACTGCCGGTCTCTCAGGCGGTTCCAGTTGGACAGAATGTTGTGGTACTCAAACACCTTCTCATAGTTCCCCACAGAGTTGTACAGTTTAATCAGGCCCCTGTAATCGTATTCCAGTCCACTGTAGCCCTCGCCGAACAGCTTCTTACCTGTGCCCAGAAAGATGGAGACACACAAGCACAGACACATACGGTGAGCACAAAAACAATGGAATGTAAGAAAGGTCTCAACCTAAGGCAGGGGTGCTAAACTAAATTGCTGGAGTTCTGTAGTTTCTGCAGGCTTCTGTTCACTTTCAATCAAGAGCCAATCTGGCCTATAGAAATGATGTGGGTGGGACTCTTTAGCTAATCAATGATGTAAGTTAATAACTGAAGTGCTAAAACACAACACAATCCAGCAGACACTCCAGCACTGCAGAACTGGAGTGTGACAGCCCTGAGCTCTCTCTTACCGATGGCAATGGAGCGCAGGTAGAGCTTCTCTGCATCATCGTACTGGTTCATGTCGTAGTTGTAGAGCGAGGCCAGGTGGCCCACGGACAGCGCCACCTCATAGTCCTCCTGACCCAGGAGCTGCTCCTTGATCTGGATCGCCTTAATGTGCATCTCCTCTGCCTCCTGAAACCCAAAAGAACTGCTATCAGAACCAGCCAATCCAAGCAATACTGCGTCAGATAGGAAATTCACAAGGACTGCAGAGAGCAAATGGTTTTTTGCAACCTCTTGTTATTTGTGCAAGGCATATACATAACTCAGTGAATTTACACAACAGGACAGTACAAATCAACAACAGGAAGTATAAACAACAGGACAGACAAATATTTGCACTGGAAACAAGTGCTAGTCTTTACCTGTCTTATTTATTTGTGTGTTTACATAACTACACAGAGTTTTGTGTGATGCTTAAACAAATAATGTTCATAACTGAAGTCAGTATTTGAGTAGTTTTTGTTAATCCTCATACATTTATCCTCATACATTTTTTCAAATGCAAACCTTTAGAAAACCCTAAGGAGCAAACGCTGCATGTTTGTGTGCCTCGCTGAGTGAGTATTAAATCATCCTCCGCATGTGTATATACATTCATTAAAAAGGACATTTAAACACAGGCTTGGAAGGTTTTAGACCCTTTAGGAATTTGGATGATGCTCTTATCCACAGTGATTTACAGTTTGTATTTTTACAGACCAATTTCTACATCTGGATATTTACTGAAGCCATTCAGATGAAGTACCTTACTCAAGGGAACAACAGCATGGCCCAAAGTTGGAATTGAACCTAAAACCAATACGTTACAAGGCTACCTTATGGTAACCTTAAATGACATTTGAGGTAGCTGAACAACAGGGAACTTGTCCCCCCGTTAGGATGTGACAAAGGGCAAGTGGCTGACCTTGAATTTGCGCATGGACTGGTAGAGCCGGCCCAGGTTGCCGTAGTGTTTGGCGGTCTGGACGTTGAACTCCCCGAAGGCTTTTTTGGCCAGCTGTAGGGAGGAGAGGTGGAGGTCATGTGCCTCCTGCAGCAGTCTCTCCTCTGTTTCTTTGTTGTGGCAGTCAATGGCAATCTCCTCCAAGATGAGGGCTGAGGGTACACAACAGTCAAGACACAGTAGCATCCAAGGGAGCACTGCAGCAACTCCTCAGGCCTAAACACAAACCCGAGTGTGCACTAATGCACCTACTCAGACTTAAACATAACCAGTGTGCATTAATGCACCTGATCAGACCTTAAAACAAACCCGAGTGTGCACTAATGCATCTCATCAGACCTTAACCTAAACCAGAGTGTGCACTAATGCACCTAATCAGACCTTAACACAAACCTGAGTGTGCACTAATGCACCAAATCAGACCTAACAATAAACCCTAGTGTGCACTTATGCATCGAATCAGACCTAAACACAAACCCAAGTGCACACTACAGTGCCTAGTCAGATCTAAATTCACTCAAGTGTGCTCTACCGCACCTAATTAGATCTAAACAGGCACTCCAGCATCCCGTCTGCACTAGACATTTATCTCCGTAACCTGCTGTACTTCAACTGACCTAAAGTAATATTTCAGTGAGTGCACTCCATAGTGCCTCTAAGCTACAAATATCTCACTGACTGCATACTATAGTTACTCCTCTGACCTACACCCATAACTCATTGAGTGTACAGTTTACTGAACTCACCAATACTCCTATCTGAGAAGGTATAAGAATTCCTCAATTGTGAGTGTACACTACAGTGAATCCTTTGACCCACACTCATGTCTCACTTACAGGACTCAGCAGCAAATATCTTGTGTTCACTCCAGTGCCTTTGCATATCTGCTAACAGCAAAGACTGGAGCCAAGAGAAAATGTACACAAATGCGTGCATTCTTACGTTCTGCTTGCCTTTGATGGCTGTTGCTATGGGAGACAGGCTGTTGTTAAATAAGGGCGGTTGTGAAAGGCAGCAAGCCGTACCGTACCTTTCACCCTCTTGGACGAGGCCAGCAGGAGGTGGTCCTCGGGGAGAATGTGAGTGATGATGTCTATGGCACGTTCTGCGTGGAATCTGCAAGGGCAATCCCAGAGCACACCAGTGGGGGAAAGAGTGTTATCGCAGATTCTCAGAATGGAGGGAATACAGCAAAAACATTTTTCAGAAAAACCAGCGAGAGCTGTACATAGTGAGACTGCGCCAAACAGCGAGGCTAAAAATAACTCCACCTCTTCTGTATGCATGAATCTAATTTACAGACTCAGAAGAATCTCCACAGATCTTAGCTTAAAGCAAATAGGGGGACACTCACAGTGCATTGTCAAATTTCCCAGAGCTGTACTGGTGAACGTAGGACGAGTATGCAAGGTCTTCATGTGCTGTTGCTACATGGATGTTCTTCCCACCAAACACAGATTGCCGAATATCTAGGGCCGTCTAACAATCAGTGAAGACACATGTTACTGGTGGCTCAACACTGGAGGTGACAGTTGCAATGTAGACAATCACGTACAACACAACCATAAGCAAACAAAAACAAAACATCTTTCTTCAACCACCACACTTTTTCTGACCAAATACACCATTTGTAACAAAATGCTATTGTACGACTCAATGTGTGCTTAAGTGTGTTTACATTGATCTGCTTGCTGTGGCTTTATCTTCTATTTTTATGCAGCAGAGTCAACATTTTAAAGGGTTGACGGAAGAGACTTTATAGGAAAAAATCTGTGAACTATTGGCTAGTTCCAGTACTTAGTGATAGCACTAGTGCTGACATCTGTTTGTTGCAAGAAAACACAGATATCACTGGGTTCTATCTTGTAACTTAAAAAGGTGGGCAACAGTTCACAGAGAGGTCAAACGTGCACATTGTGTCCAAGTCAAACACCTCCTTGGTGCTGTTTCTGACCATACTGCAATTTGCGCAATATTCTTAAAATCTAGTTGTTTTCAGGACAGGACACCTGGTCTTTTAAGTATAATACAATTCCAACCTTCTCTATTTAAAATCAACTTACACAAAATCCAACATGGAACCAAGCAAATGAACTCACCTGGTAAATAGCGACGGATTGACAGATGTTATCTACATTTAGTAGGTAGAACCCATAATCTAGAAGTGTATCTGAGTACTTGGGATGCTTGTGGCCAAAATGTTCCCTGAAAAAAGAAAAATTGCACAGTTAGGTTACAAACAGGAAGGAGTCATACTGTAGCCCATTTAAAACGGTGTGGGTGAGAACTTACCGAGCCAGAAATACTGCATGTTTTATCAGCTGCTCTGCCTTCCGAAATTCCCGCTTCACCACACAGGCCTGCCAGAACACATAAATACACTCAAATACCATTTGCACCTCGTAAAAGGCAAAGTAATCAGTGTGACGGGGTCAGGGAAATTTGACTGTTATGCAAAAAAAAAAAATTGGTAATTTATTTATTTCCTACCCTCACCGGAAGTGAATCATGCCATCAGCCCCACCCACCTCAATCCTCCCTAAGAGACCCAGGAGGAAGTGGTGACATGCGATTTATGTGGCGATTAACCTTTCCTGTTTTCCTCACTTCATAGCTGACACCAGAGCACAATGGCCACTTGAGCACAAAGGCACTGCTGAGTTTAACTGGTTTAACCCCCACTCTTCCCCAGCAAGGTTCAGCTAATTGCTCCCCTGCCAATGTGGACATCTGGCAAATGCCAGTAATATCCCAGCCAAGGGATGCAAGGTTGCACCACAAACATGGGTCTTTCCCTCAAGTACCAGCCTAAGGCCACTGATCACAGCAGACTCTATTTTTAAAGGTAAACATTAATGATTTCTTTACTACTTGCTTGAAATACATTTACTACCTGGAAATGCATAAATAGATCAACTCAGGCAACATTCCTCCCTTGTAGTATGTGCTATTGCATGACCTTTAGTTTTAGTTTCTGCTTTAACCTTCTGTTTGACATGAACAAAAAATTAAGTAACTCTCCACAAATCTGATGGACACAGAATTCAAAATGCAAGAATATGCAGTGGTAATCAGGTGAAACTGAGTTCCAATACTGCCAAGACATGACAGAACATTGAGTGCAAATGACTCAAGTTGTGCTGAGGCTTTGCTGATTTTTGATCAGTTTTGGACATGTACCGATTGGTCATTCTGAAAGCGAGTAACATTTTTACTCTGGCTCCAGCGTAGACACAAATCGTCCATAAAGACAGGGTAAAACCAAAACACGAAGCTGCCTTACCTTAGAGGCCTGTCTCAAAACGTCTACGACAACCTTGACAGGCAACCCAACAGTAATTTCCCTCATGGCCTCTATACACCACCTGTACGCCTGGAAAACACAATAGTAGGAGGAACACTGAGACACGCAAGGACCCATTCCACACACCCATCTCCACAGTGGTGCATGCTGGATCCCCTGGGCTGTTCCCACTCAGGCCTACCTCATCATAGTGGCTCTTGGCGAAGAGCAGGGCGCACAGCTCCCCATAGAGGGCTGCTTTGTTGGCCTGGTGGCCGTGTTTCGCCAGCTTGTCCATGTAAGACTGGGCAAGCTTAAAGGTCTCCTCCCCCAGGTGGTATTTACAGTTGCCATTGCGGACATGGAGCAACCTGAGAGATCAAGACAAATCAGTGTATGAGTGTGAATAAAAACAACAGCAACACAAAACTCCAAAGTTTACTGACAAAGCCTAAGATTCCATTCTAATAACATAAATGACCACAGACTACCCAAGACAGTTACACAGTTTCATTGGCTCAAGGCTGCGCACTATTGGAAGTAAGTTAGAAAAGAATGACTGCTTGCACTGCAAATGATCTGGATTAAAACATTGTTAAAGCTCAGAGATACAAACTCCACAAACAATGGATACAGAACTTGAAATAGCATACACAAGTAGGAAATACTATATCAAACTCCTTTTAATTGCTGATGCAAAAACCTATGCGAGCATTAAACAGATATGAAGCACTCTATCTGTTGATATACAAAAATGGGAATTACTATTAAAATTATCTGAAGGGCCTATCACGGGAGATGACTGTGCTAAGAAAAAATACTAACTGATTCTGATTCTGGGAGAATCAACAGCATTTGAAATAAGGAAGACCGAGAACAAAATCAAACTACTTGTAAGACAGTCAAAAAATAGCAGCCTACAGAAAAGACAATGTATAGTTCAGAAAATTAATTGTTTGAATGAGATCCTAATAAACAAAGTTATACATTTTAATTACAAAACAGCTTTAATTGCTGTTAGTAACATACAACTTCAACGATAACTAGATTCACAGCTATAAGGAGGAGTATCCTTTCAAAATATATAAGGATATGATAATGTAAGTAAATGATTAACAAAAATATAAATCTTAAAATTGGCTTCCCTTACTAAGCTAAAACCTTTTCCAAAGAACCTGCATTCTGGATATGTTCTTATTTCTGACACTGTGCTGTACTCCCATGAGCAGGGCCACGATCTCAGCTCTTGGGTTTGTGTGGGCTGAGCTGAGCGGGCCGAGCACGGCGAGGGGGAATCACCTCACGCAGCACTCCACAGCGCGGTACCAGTGCAGGACCTCGTCGTGCAGCGTGCACAGCTGCAGGCAGGACAGGAACACTTTCTCTGCGTCACCATACCAGCCAGCGTCCGAAAGGAAGCCGCCTGGAGGACAGAGGAGGAGTTATGCCGACCCACTCATACCTATGGCCCAAATTTTACCTCAACAAACCAGCAATTTCAGCTCAGTGAAATGATGAAAGAGGGAAGGCATACATATTTTTACATGTAAGGCAACAAAAGGTCCATATCTGCAGCACATATTTACTGAAGCTAAATATGTAGCTGCAGAGGCTTACATATTTACAGGTGGCTTAAATTGCCTAAGGGTACAACAGCAGTGCCAAAGCTGATTATTGAAACTCCATTGTCTGAGTTACATGCTCAGCTCATTATACTACATTATACTGTACTGCTGTGTAGCTAGACACTACACAGTATCTGGACTCAAGAATTTATGGGACCAATGCTGCACAGAGTCAACCTGAAGAGCCTCAGGGCTGTTCCCACAATGCATAGTGCCTCATAGAAGCCTTTCACCATGCTGAGGCCAAAAACCACACGACACAAGCTCCTCCCCCACCCGGAGGGCCAGCAGAGAGAGGGACACTGTGCGGTTCATGTCCCCATGCGGCACCCACCTAAAACAAAGCCGAACTGAATGGCCTTCTCTTTGACATGTGCGTCGGACTCTGCAATGTAGGAGCAGCGGCGGCTGAAGGAGCTAGCCAGGACAGAAGCCACTTTCACCCCATGATCCATGAGGGCCTGGAAACAGTGGTGCAGGAGGTGTCTGAGGGAGAGCACACACAGACACACCATTACATTAGTGTTAAACTCCAGCAAATAGTTACCTCAACATGCGACTTGTGTCAGCTCTGATGACAATTTCGAACAAGGGTTTTCCATGCACCTGATCTTCTGAAACTGCAGCCCATTCATCTTCATATTAAATTAAGACCATTTATAAAATAGTAGGCCTTATTCATACAAATAGCATGCAATCTGTCCAGCTTTTACTTTCTCAATACTTACTGTGTGATTACGATTTGTGAAAAAAGATAACAAATCATTATATTCATGAAACAGAACCAAGAACCATGCTATGCTCAGCTCCACGCTTCTCAGAGCAAGCATGATCCGAGGCAAAGCTGTGGGACGAGGGACAAACACATTCCAATGACAGACACAATGTAATGAGAATTTCTGCGGCATAAAGTTAACTGTTTGCTGTACAACAGAAGTTGCAACAAAAGTACATGAACTTAGCTTATTTGAAAAAGAAAAACTTCTCACTTTGCTTTCAGTTGTGCATTTAAAGTTCAGTAACATGGGGTGCAGGACACTGTGAAAGCTGTCCAAGGGCAGCATGTGCACTCATACAAACACACATGGCCACAAGAGTGTGACTCCCACATCGCTTTTATTTTGCATTCCGGAATATGTGTGAAAGGTCGGATTGCGGGCCGAGCACCGGGTACCTTTTGTCAGATGCTCGCAGGACTTTCGCAAAGACTTCCAGCTCACAGAACTCTCCTCCCAGCTGGCACAGCCGTCCCTGCTGGTACAGCTGTGAAACATGGGTGGGGCAGGGAGGGAGGGAGGGAGAGGGGGAGAGAGGGAGAACAGGAGAGAGTCAGAGACAGACATGGTGCGATTCATTAAGGACAGAGTCAAATCATTACAGGCAGAAAAGGGAGCATGGCACTCTACAGCAGATGTCAGAACAGAACACGGTTCGATTCTACATTGCCAGTGAAAGCACCAAATTGGCAACATGAAACTTGTTTCATGCTTAAATTTCACTAATGCTAAATTTAGCCTGCTTCTCAATGGACATCACCTCAAAGGAAAAACAACTATAGGACCGAGGCGGCATTTTTAAAAAAAATTTTTTTTTTCCGCCAAGACAGATTTTTGCCATCGGACAGTTTTCCTCCAGGGTTCTTACACGGACAGAGGAGTGCTCTGTCAGTTATCCGCGTGCTGGATTTAAGCCTCTTCAGCGAAATGCCAGATAATGACTGGGGGTGATCAGCAGCTTTGATACAGATCCGTGGCAGGGCTCGGCTTCATAGGCAGCTTTTAGCTTTCCAGTGACAAAGGGAACTCGCCAATCCCACATTTGGGGCCTGTTTGTGGAGAAAATCAACTACTGGGCTAGGCCACTGACAGCTATCTCTTCATTTACAGGCCGTGATCTCCTTTGTGAACTTGTGGCAAATATGCACTGAACACATAAAAAGTATACTTTAAAAAAAATCACAATTTTGTACATATCAGGAAAAACCTGACATTAAAATTTGTTCCTGAACACTGACAATATATTTTATACCAATAGATATATCATTAATGTGCTAACAATGGCCCAAATGTGACCTGCAAATTGTATGTGTTGCACAACTCACTGAGTGAGCACACAAAAAATGACAACCTAGTTATGGATTCGTTATTGTCAGAGGCTTCAACAATACTTTACACTGAGGGGCAAAACAAAGGGTAACGCTGATAACTGGCACTTCACCAAATCAGCTGAGCTGGAAGTCAGTATTAGTGAAGTCCCACTCTCATCACCCCAGTACAGCTGTGGGGAATTCACTCTCCAGTCTGCGTGACAGAGATTTCTGCTCATCTCAAAGCTAGCAAGAATGGTTGTAAATCAACTCTGTTGCCACAGCATGAACAAAATAACTGTGCATTTTTTAAATGAAAACTAGTTTTTCACCAACTATTTTGTTACTCTACAGTTGGAGCTGAAGTGACCTCTAAATATAAGCAAAATAATGGTACCTTGAACAGTCATTTTTCAGTGCTTTATTATGCTTTTCCATGGGGCTACCTTCCCCAATAGACTAAACTTAGACATGAATGAAAAACCCTAACAAAATGATTAATCCCCTGAAATATAGATGATAATAGTCCACTTAACTACATAGTATTGCAACCTAATAAACAATTAATACATCATTTTAATTGATGAACATAATTCTATTTCATAGCATGAGAAAAGCTCATATTTGGCAGCAGGTCACTTAAACGACTAACTTGATTTACCCTGTTAGAGGAAAACCCTTATGTAAAAATGACTTGCTGTTGCTCCCGCTAATCTAAGAATATTACAATGCATAGTTCTTGTGTGACATTCTTTAAATATAAATGTCTGAAAGTTAATGACATATTTAATACATAAATTAGACCAAAAAGTGGGCACACATAATGAATGGAAAGGTATGACATGGGTTTTATGAACATTAAATACGTACAATAAAAATATATAACCACTCTGAATTGTTAATGGGCAGCACCTAGATCAATTTGAAATAAGCATATTGTAATGTTTTTAGTTTACAGGTTGTTAGAGGTCGCTTCCCTGTGGAAGTTCTGGGTTAAGAGAGCATTCGGAAATAATAACAACAACCCAGGTCTCTACGGGACCAAGATATTTTGAACTTGTCACCCAGCCATTGCCCAAAAGGCAGCAAAACCAACCAGTGTGAGAGCCAAAATATTGGAGAACTCGGTTTGACAATGGCCGAATGTGCTGGGTCGGCTTTGTTTACATCCGTTTGTCTTGGCTACCCCCCCTAAAGTGGTCGCACAATCAGCATAGACATGTTCTATTACATGTACCCCACAGCCATCCTCAACCAGTTCAAATGTGCTGTCTATGCATAAGCACTGTTATCATAGCAGTGCTTTTGACATACATAAAAATGAACCATGTAATAAACCACATGAACAAGTAAATTTTCCTCCCTCATATATTGTGTGGTTGCTAACGTTGGGTGGCGAACTGCTTTGTTGGGAAGGTGCAGCTGGTAAACCATCCTGTTCTTGCATTTTGGCAAATTTTCTAGTGATAGCTCGTTGGTTATCTTGTCTAACTGGCTTTCGAACGAGACGTTCATGTAAGGTTAGCTGGCTACCCATTGCTCAGTAATGTAACCTAAACTACGGTTATATTTTTCATCTCCTTCTATGATCTGTAAGGACCAGTTTCAGGCCACTGGCTAGCTGTCTTGCCAATAAGAAATGTCCAGGTATCTTACTAACAAAGTTAGAGAGCATTCGCTAGCTAGCCATCTTATAAGACTCCATCCTGGATATCACTAGTCAACGTTAGCGACCGTTGGTATCTATAATATCAAAGTTATACACCCACTGACCAATAAGGAAGTTCCATTTTGCCATTTGTCTTCCACAAAAATACAACAATTAACGTTAACTAGCTACCGTTAGCAAAGACGAGGCCAAACCAGTGCTAAGCAGCTGCTAACGTTAGCTACCAACCAATCTAACGTCAACTAAGAGCTACAGAGTCTGTCACGTAGCTAGCCGTGCTATCGGTAGGTAGATAGCTGGGATAGCTACCTAATTTGGCTTGCAGCTTAAAAAACACACCAACATGGGCTGTGGTTCTTACCTTGTAGTACACATCGAACTGTATGTTTTCAGGAAGGGAACGGATATCCCTTCGCGATCGACTGTAATTGTCCACCACAGCCGAAATAGCAGTATTATACAGTGTCTCTGGGATCCATTCGAGCTCCACTGCGGCCATATTGTTTTCCTTTTCTAATCTAGCTAGCCAGCTAGCTAGCTAGCTTGCACCAGCCCCCTCCTTTCTCTCCTTGCGTAGCTGGCTAGCTACCTCGCCAAGTTAAAACCGCTTTCTTTGTAACTCCTCATATAGTTACACCCCTTTTAAAATACAGGGATGAATCTCGAAATATGTTTAGTCTGAAATGCGAATATACTCCTGGCCGTCATTTCATATTTCTTCAACACCCCCGTTTACCCGATCTTCTTCTCCCCCCTGTTTTTCCCCAATTTTCATCGTCAGTGCCAGTTGACGTGATGACGTAGCCGTTCTTTTGCTGAGGAGGACGCCGTTCACTTGTCCTGAACTTGGTAAACTGGTCACCTTTGAACCAGATTGCCCATTATTTACATTTAAGTGTACATTTTTACTATGTTCTGTGGATACTATTTTGAAACTCGATAAATATACCAACATTGTAAAAATTAATAGATATTTATTAATGGATAACTATCTAATTGAACTGACAGTACACACAATTGACTATACAGCTGTAATCCATGAACTGTAAATTTTATTTTCGTATTTACAAAATAAAGAACTAACATTAAAGAAACATATATAATCTAATGTTTAAATTGCCAGTGACTCTTTAATGAAAATACAATTTTAAAACCTTCCAATCAATATTTGATCTCAGCTGAGGGTGGTTTGAGTGGGGGCCAATTTTCCTACCACAAAGCCATTTCATGAATTTCTTCATAAGCTTGTGATACTCCTTGCCACATTTTCAATAATCAATTACATAAAATGAATGCAGGAGTTTATATATATAAATGAATCCAGAATGCCTGAAAACTAATTATTATTACTTAATAATGGTAAAATATGCACCTTAAAGGGCCAGATGTTTTTCAAGACATTTCCATTCTTAAGTACATTTTACACTGAAACACATGTTAAAGTGGGATCACCAGGATTTATTTATATGCTTAATATGACACTATAGATAAAGCATTTTCTATACAATATTTTCATCATATTCATCTTGAGCATTCTACCTTGAAGGGAATACAATGTGATCTGAAAGGAGCTGCCAGGGAACCATCTTTTAGCTAAATGCTGCCCAGTTACATCCAATAGTTACGTGGCTTCTCAAAAGTCTACATTCCTCAGCAATCTATCGATGTTCCATGCTGACCGTGTGAAAGAAAATGCTCAATACTCTCTTAACCTTCAGCAAAAGTATGTTTATAACATTCAACATTCAATGCAAACCTTTATGAGAAATGACCTTTTTTTGAGCAGTGTAACTTAGCGCCTTGTGGGACATTTTCTAGATTATCCAGCATTCGATCTGCTTTATGAAGACATTCTCTCTTCATATAGAGCCAGAGGCTCAGAATCAACACTAGCACATCTTTCTTTGATGTATCTCTGATGTTTTTACCTATCCTTCCCATGTTTGAAAAAAGGATAAATGCTGTGGATGAACTTTCTCCCTGCAGTCTTTCGTACACTGATATTCACGGAGCGTTTGGGGTGGTACACAATCTGGAACACTATTATCAATTACCTTGGCTCCTTTAACATCTGAGCAATACCACCTCTTAAAGATGCGGAAAAGGAGCAGGCACAGAAAACTTTCTTTCATGGTTTAAAGTTGAAAATGTATGTGAATCTGAATCTGAATATCTTTGGAGTACAATATGGCTTATGTAGCAAATAATTATTTAGTTTCTCTGAAAATTAGGCAACTCTTGTGATTAAATTCTCCCTTTAAAAAGTCATTGACTGATTCCGGTTATCTTAGTCATTCATGGCTCAAAGAGGTATTGTCTTATCTCTGCTACAGATACACTTTCATGTTTTAATACATCTCTGCAGCTGCAATAATTTCACATTTCATAATATTAATTGTTCTTGTTTATATTTACCTTGTCTTCACTTAACATTGACCTCAGAGGGTTTGATACCTAGTAGCCAATGCATCTTTAACTGACAACTTAAACTTCACACTACATTACAGTCAACTAGATCATGCTCTTAACAAGACTTAAAAAGTGTGAAAACAAAAGCACATTCACCTGATATATATGAGTTTAAACTTTCTGTTTGAGATTTTATAAAGAATATAAATGAGGATTGCTTGTTGTTATACTTAAAATGACTGACAGAAACACACTACCGCAAGTGTTTGCTGTTGAGTGCCATCTCCATACGCGATATTGCCTTTTACATATAACATTAGCTAGATCATTTGAAATACAAAATGCAACATGTAATCCTGATGTGGATATGGGCCGGTTTCTTTAACCTGTAAACTAACAATAATAATGGTGCGTTCTGTCATTTTCACAACTGGACGTATGTCTCTAAAGCTTCTGCCAGACAATCTTGTTAGGCTATGGTAAGGTTCATGTTAACAAACTGTAATGTTAAAACAAGACCACATTAATGATATCCAATCACGAGCCATTAAACGTGCCCAAAATTCTCCGCCACGCCCCTTTTCCTGTGGCGTTCATACAGCAAAAAATATGTGTGGCCACCCACACAAAAACACGGCCCATCTCTTCCCAGTTGCTATAGCTCTGACGTCACGACGTTCCTGGGCACGCTTACAAAGCGCAGAAAATAAACAAAAGGCAAAACGAAAGAGGTACATTTCTTAGCTGGTTAAACTTGCCAAAATAAAGTGCAAACGGAAGTTTTGCAAGTACACTGTATTGTTGTTAAATAGTAGGGGCTCCCATAGCCATGGAAAACACATTATCGGTACGAGTGAGTGTATTCTCAGACCAGGGAGGTAGAAAATACATGGAAGATGTAACCGAGGTTGTAGTGGAGCAAGAGCCGAGTGACGATGAGCTTGATCCGGTCGGAACCGTGGAAACAAAAGTGGACAGCTGTGAATATGGCCACTACACGCCGGGCAACGGGCTTCAAGACCAGGCTCCACGCAATGCTGCCAGTAGTCCTCTGTCTGCCACTATTTCATGGACACAAAACGTTAAAAATGATGAACTCAAAAGAAGTTGCACAGTTGAAGAAGAAACAGTGCTTGATGGAGAGCAAACAGCCAAGACTCGACCCCGGAGGTCTGTGGCTTTTTTCGCTGTGTTTGACGGCCACGGGGGCCGAGAAGCTGCGCTTTTTGCTCGGGATCATCTGTGGGATTTTATTAAAAAACAACGGGGATTTTGGTCCAAGGATTACGAGGAAGTATGCGCAGCGATCCGCAAAGGCTTCATTGCCTGCCATCATGCAATGTGGAAAAAGCTGCGTAAGTTAACCTGCAAACTGTTCGTATAGTTGCTTTTAAATTTTGAAAACACGCACCTCAAAAATAGCGTAATTTACCAACAAGCTACATATAACCTGTTTTTTTACAGATACAGACGTACCAACCAATATTCTTCAATTTACTCTTCAATTTAATCTCTGTCGCTTAATGACATGAGTTCGCGTAGAATGTCTGAATGCTATACTTAACTAATGTATGTTTGATACTGTACGTGTGTAGGCAAGTCACATTTGGGAGAACATGTCGGTCCTATATAAGCATCTAGTTAGCAAGAGCAAAGAATCTTCCCAATACATATGACATTAACATCTAAGCTTTAAATACTATCTGCTACTTTGTGGCCGACTAGCTGTTATAGTGCTGTATGTCAGCTGTAAGAACCACCTAGTGTAACAAGTGATGGTTTTAAAATTGGGCGCCAGAAGAAAACTGTGGCGGAAAAAATGCCCATGGTTTTTCCATCCCCCAACGTTGGCAAGTGTGCTTGTACTATGCCCTCCATTCCTGCGGGTGTCGTGTTTGAAATGTCAACCATGGCTCACACGGGTAATAATAATGACATTATGCAAAATGTGCTTGTGTGATAAGGGACAGATTATGAAGAATAGGACATGAACATGTTATGTTTATGTAATGTCATATACATGTTATGTATAAGTTTGCACAAATGGTGGTTAAAACGGCCATGCGAATGTGGATATCACTAGTGTTGCAAAATAGTCACGCTCCTCCTGAAGGAGTTAACATGACGGTCAGTTGTTTCAGCCAATTGAGACAGTTCATTGTAATTCTGAAGTGGCAGTCATCCAATCAGCGTGCAGATTAGGCGGTACATCAGTCTCCGCAGTCCGGAATACCAGCAGGCGATGTAAAGCGTGACACCTATAGTGCTACGCAATGTACTTGGAAAGAGTATTGGTGCTGATCTGAGGGCGGACACCGTAAGCTTTCTCGGTCATAGAGAAAATGAAACATATCTCGTAGTATGCTGACTAATTGAGATATTGACAGAAACTGGCTCCATGCGAAATCCCAACAGATGATTTTATATTTTTTAAATAAGCGTCAGTTCATGTATTTGAGGATTTGCTGACATGTACCAAACTTTATGTGTGCAATATCATGCTAGTTATTTCTATTTAATTTTTGTCCCACATCGAAAACGTTTTAACATGAACGTGGATACTCTGAATGTATTTTATTTGATTTGACGATCAGAAATACATAGAATACATTAGCATTAGACAAAACAGTAATAAAACAATCATTAACATTATTGATTTGTTATCAATAATGTTAGCTGTGGAAATCATGTACAAGTGTATACTGATTACAATGGGGTGTGTAGTTTCACTACAAAATAGGGTAAAGCTTTCATAGAGATATTACTACACGGCATGGTATTATTTGAACTGTTTAGCCGACATGTCGTACAGAGTATTTAATTAAAAATAATGATAATTAAAATTAAAGTTAGTCTATCTGGTGCATGCAAGAACATGCTTACAAATTCACACAGCACTTGATCCAGCTGAAGGTCTCAACAACTGTGAGGAATTGCTTTCCCACGGCCTGTGGGTAGCTCAGTCAGAGGAGAGATACCAGTGAAACCACAGATTGTAAACTCACCACATTCTCAGCTTAGTACTCATTGAACATTCTTTCCCATTCAAAACTGTAACATTCCAGTTTGATGCTTGGTAACAATAATCATTAAGGGGTGTGGCCAGGATGATACTGTAGCAATGGATGTGGGGTAATTTAATACGGCACTGGAGACAATAGGACTCCACTGGCTGTGTATATATTTGGTCTATTGAACCAGTCATGAAACATCCTGGGTGTTTCTCTGCATTTGTATGCTCCATTTATAGTCCAATGTTATTCTGTCATCTGAGGTTTCATTTGGAGAGGAAAAAAGAGGCTTAATATTATTTGCTTGCTTTTCACTTGTCCTTAACCAGAGTGGCTTACAGCACTCACATTATACATAATCCAGCTGGATACTTACTGAAGCATTTTATGTTGTGGATTTCTTAAAGGCACAATCACATTTTGTCAGCCTAGATTTGAACCAGCAACCCTCTGGTCTAGAGTCCATTTGCGTTACCACGCTGGACATCACAAAGAGTTAAACTCATTTTCAGAGGTGTAGGGCCACACACTAGGTTTTGTGTACTTGAGGAATCTCCGATGGCATAAATCCCTCAGTGCTCTCAGGAATGTAACATGCGTGGTACCCATTAGAGCTCATGATATCTCAGAAAGAGTCTGACCCAGCCACATCACAAACCAGAGATGATTTAATTAAATTGTTCCTGAACACTCTCCTCCATGGGTGTCTGCCAGGAAGGTTGTGGGCCAGATTTAATGTCACAGGCAATTATCCCAACGATAGGGTGCAGGTCTTCGCATGCTCGTGTTGCTGGATTAGTTTGGACACTGCTCTAAATGTAGCCCCGATGCCTCAAGACCTGTGTGAATATCAAATGTGCAGCACAGTTAATTCCCTATAATTGCAGATCAAATAACTGCACACTCTATTTCATGCACTGTGAGCAGCTTCAACACAATTGTTTTTTTTTTTTTAACTCTTGTCTTGTTATGTATGTTCTTCTAAGTGCTTAATCTCATGATATCATATCTTGAGTATATTCAGTTATCAGTACTTTATTGTTAAATGATATTTTGACAGGATGTTAAATATATACATGCAAATATTTTATTAAGCAAATGTGCTCTAAATGAAAAGTTTGAAGGTCCCATTACTGAGATTGAGGTTAAACACTGTTACTTAATATGAATGTACTTTTTGTTTTCAAAACTTAAATTACTGTAATCATTATTGAAATGGTGGAAATGTATGTGTATGTCAAATTTACACATTCCTTTAATACCAAGTACTTTGTATATCTACTATGCTAAATAGTAAATGTTTAATTTTGGTTAGTCTGCATTTTTTAGGCATTTAGCAGATATTCTTATCCAAAGCAATTTACACAGCTGAGACTACATTTTGACAATTTAATTTAGGAAAGTGCTCAGAGAGCTATTCTTATTGCTATCTTTGAGAAAAGGCTTTGACCAAAGTATGAGACATTTGCTATCGGCTCTGCCAGTTTGAACTTGATAAGAAGTTTTGGCACTAATGAAAGCAATAACATTTCCCTTACCTATGCATTTTCTTTCAGGATTCTTGGTTACTTAATTGAGTTTTGATAGTTAACCAACAGCGTATTTTTCTTCTTTGTGAAAAATAGCAGTCCCTCCATGTTGTCCTGAAAAATCTCTGTGGTCTCAGTAATTGACAATGCCTTGTTTCAGTGTGTTCCCTCTGTCACAAGGGTCTGTAATCCTGGCCTTGAGGAGCTATAGGGTGTGCTGGCAATTACATGATCAGTTAAAGCATGGCTCGTCTCCCCTTAGTTTTTTGGATCTGAACTGGTTGTGGAGTGGAAGGTGAGGGTGAAATCCAGCAGCCCCTACAGATACCAGGGTCTGTGGAGCTCCGCTCTGCCGGGGTCTGTGGAGCTCCGCTCTGCCGGGGTCTGTGGAGCTCCGCTCTGCTGGGGTCTGTGGAGCTCCGCTCTGCCAGGTCTGCTGATGCCCATCTGTCCTCTCTTCATAGCGGAGTGGCCCAAGACTCTGACCGGCCTGCCCAGCACTTCGGGCACTACGGCCAGCGTGGTGGTGATCCGGGGGGACCACATGTTTGTCGCCCACGTCGGGGACTCTGCGGTGGTGCTGGGGGTGAGAGACCCCCCTACTGAGCGACTGATCCGAGCCGTGGAGGTTACACAGGACCACAAGCCTGAGCTGCCCAAGGAGAGGCACCGCATCGAGGGACTTGGCGGCAGGTGAGCAGGGCACACAGCAGCTCCTGGTGCATCAGCTTCAGCACGATGCTGCCACTGGCTGCATCTGTCCAACTGTCCCAGGGATACGGTTTTCTAATAAACCAATGGTTAGGTACTACATCTAGTACATCCCTTAGCCAATCAAATCCACTATCAGATATATGAAACCAATCCAACTGCAAGAAATTGAATGCTGTATCAGAAATTGAGTGTTTGGAGATGAGACCTAAGTGAACTACTGATTACCCGTTTGGCTTTCTGCGCAAGATATTATGTTGGAAATTGCTCGAGTTGTCAGCAAATGTAGTACATCTGTGGCACTGACTACCTTCCCTGTGCTGATCTTCTAACCCCAGCGTGATGAAGAAGTCAGGGGTGAACCGTGTGGTTTGGAAGAGGCCCAGGCTGACCCATAACGGTCCGGTCAGGAGGAGCACTGTGATTGACCAGATCCCCTTCCTCGCTGTGGCTCGAGCGCTGGGTAAGGAGCGCTGATAGCCTGAAGCGACACTGCAGTCATTTAGCACAACATAAAAATAACTCAACACCCTCAGACCAGAGAGTGCAGGTACAACATCAGTGAAGCACTAATGTAGTTAACTATGGTGTCCTATGACCCATTGAAATTAAGATAAAGACTAGGCTATATGAAATGAGATGGCTAAGACATGGGGATGGCAGTGCAGTCTGAAGAGGTGGGCTTTTCATCTGTGTTTAAAGACAGCAATTCCTCTGTCCTGGGAAATCCATTCCACCACTGGGAGGCCAGTGCAGCCTGGCATCGTGACTGGGAAGAGCGGCCACGACTGAATCCTCCCACTTTCGCAACAGATCTGAGGATCTGCTGGTCTCAGGGGTGCGCTGTACTCTCTTTGCGCAGGTTTCAGCAATATATGTGAAGGGCGCCCTCATGTGGTGATAATTGGTCACTGCATACTCAATATTGCCTTTTTGGAGAACAAATTAAAATGAAGTGGTGCTCATTAATCTGATTTATCTGTGGGTGTTATACAATGGGCAGTCATATAAACCTGATTCGATACTTTCAACATTTGGAGCTTTTTAAAAACATTTTGCAGTCTACTGGGATGGAGGAAATAGGGACACATCGATGAGTCATACGCCTCTGGGCCCTGATTGGAATCGTCTGATTTAATCTTGGCCTAAATATGAGGTAATCATTTGTACATTTGCCTGACATATTAATCTAAAGGGATTTCAAGATTGTGAAACCTGTTGCAGTCTATTTTTTTTGTGAGCCAGTTCATGTGAACTTCACCTAAATTTTCCCAGCTGGTTAACATTAAACCAAAGCCATGCTGTGCATCCAGTTGCAGTTCATGAAAGAGTGCAGTCTCTTCCTCCTTCATAAAATGGTAACACTTGGGTAGACCCAAGCATGTGTGCTGGTACACAGAAACAGAGGAGCACAAGGTAAAATGTTAGGGAATTTAGTTGAAGTGATAAGGTGTTTTCAGTAGTGAGAGGTGTTTTCTGCTTTCCTTGGCTCTCTTCTGTGCATGTTTGTGCATGCACGTCTCCTTCACCACCATAAATTTTCCCTAAGAGACAGAGACTGCCATAGCATGATTCCCCCTCGCTGTCTTTCCCAGGTGACCTGTGGAGCTATGACTTCTACAGCGGGGAGTTTGTGGTGTCTCCGGAGCCCGACACCAGCGTGGTCAGGCTGGACCCCAGACGACACCGCTACATCATCCTGGGCAGTGACGGGCTGTGGAACATGGTACCGCCGCAGGATGCTGTCACCTTGTGCCAGGATCACGACGAAGCTCTGGTGAGTGACCCCAATATGGCCAGAGGTCATCGCCACATGACTGAACCAAAAATACATTCTGTTACCAAAGCATTTTGACAATGTGAGAGGTTGGAGAACTGGAAAGACTGTTTCCAGTTCATATCTCCATTAAAGCACTGCCTCGATACTCTTTAACAGGACAGGACATGTAGCCTGCTTACTGACCAGCTTAAGCACAACAGCTGTTGTTCTGCAGCATCCTTTTGTTCAGCTGTATAAAACTGTATCTGAAAATAAAGTTGAAGAGCAGTCAAAATTAACTAAGTAAACAAACACAAGCTGTGTGGATCACTCTTCTTCAGGCCACATTGTGAGATTAAGTGTGAGATGAATGATAGATCTGCATCGAAACTGGAATGGCTCTATGCTCCCCCTAGGCGCCGTTTGGGGTGTCCAGCGCCAGGCGGCTGGTGACCCACGCCCTTCTGCGGTGGCGCCAGCGCATGCTCCGCGCAGACAACACCAGCGTCATCGTGATCTCGCTGCAGGAGTCCGGGGGCCCTCAGGTCCCCCTGCACCATGAGGAAGTGAATCTGAACCTGGCTGAGGGGCCCCAGTGCGGCCTGGGAACCGGATCCCGCTCCAACACTCCCCTTATTGAGGTCTGTGCGAAATCCGCCATCATACTATCACTTGCTCACACATACATGCACAGGCAGATGCCCGCGCATGGACATGCATGCAAACGTGCATGCAAACGTGCACACTCGCACGCGTGAACCTACGGGCTAATGCCCGCACAAGTACATGCACACATATATGCACCACTGATGGTGGATCACTCCTCCACTTCAGCATGTCTAAAATAAAATGTAGTGACTCGATTGTTGGCAGACGGGAAAAGCGTGAGTGCCGCATGCAGGCTTCACAATGCCAGTTTACATTGTCAATTCACATGCAGTAGCAGGGCTCGCCCTTTTTAAACGCGCATTCTGTTTACTGTCAACATGTCCTCCTTCTGATGATGTGTTTTGAAAACTGACATTTTGTTAAGCCCCCCCCCCACACACGCTCTACTCGGGCTTTGTTGCCCACACAAAGGAGACTGAAGTGCTCTGTGAGCACAGCAGGAAAGCTTGTGCCAAATTTTTGTTTACCTTGGGGTGGGCCAACAGGGGAAGCCAACGATGAGAGGGCTCTTGTGTCTGTATTCACGGGCACAGTGGGCACCGTTGTTGCAGGGCTTGTGAAGAAAACATCCTCATCTTGTTTGTACACCTGCAGTGTTTTTCAAAGGCCAGCTATTATCTGGTGTTTTTAGGGCGAGATGAGTGGCAGAGAGTAGGCAGAAGGGCTTGTCTCTCTGTACGGCGGAGAGGAAATTTCTTTGCCTTTGATCTCTGAAATTCCCCCTGGGGCGCAGGCACCATTTGGAGGATGCGAAAAGGGGAGGGCGGCGCGGGACACAGGCGAGTGGGCACTTAAAGAGCTTTGGTGGTGGGCATCATGTCTTGGCCTTGCTATATTTCATGCCACTTGGCCAATGAGAGTGCATTGCAGTGGAACCATGTTGCCTGTTTGGGTCCAGGTTAATAAGATGTTGTGACATGGGTGAACTGTCTGGAAGAACTGGGACCCATGTTCATGAGGTGCTGCTCAGAGACGAGCACTTCAGCTCTGAGGTGCATTACGAATAAAGCTGCTGTATCACAGAGGGTGTTATTTTACACGATTCCTGGATAATGATAGTGATAGAAAGTTGTTGAAAGGCTGCTGTATTGTGGAGCTCGCTGCCTAGTTTTGGCAGGAATCGCACTCTTGCGGTGTGAGGTATCATATTGCATCTCTCAAGCCTGTAGCAACTAGGGTTGTGGTCTCTTATCACGAAACATATTAAACCTAGAACGCAAAACAGTTTATAGCCCTAAGTTAGCCACAGTGATTGCCGTTACAAGATTGCTATGATAATAGCTGAAAATATGCATGCTGAAATGTGATTACCCCAACAGCATTGATTTTGTAGTGTGCCGCGCACTTGCTGGCTATGGCAGTCGCTGTTGTGACCACCTACACACTACAATTACATTTCTGGCATGTCAGACAGCTGATGGAATACGATCATTTAGAGGAGCCAGCAGCTATATCAGGCAAAGCTGCCTTTTATAGAACCACAGCAGTGAGGTGCAAGAAAGACATGATCAGAACAAGACAATCACCAAGGCAACAGCAAAGCACTCGGCAAAAGTTGAAGCTGTAGAGCAACCGAACTGTGGTGGGAGAGCCAGTGTTCATTTAACCTATTCACTGAGACCTACAATGACAGGAACCATTTGCATTTGTTGAAGTAAACAGTGGATGGTTTTCTAGAAAGGGCTTAGGTAAATTAGTTTTTCTCTGTATCTTTAAACCTCTGAGCATGCTAGAAAAAACAAACAAACAAACAAACACAAACCGCTGCAGTATGCTTCCAGGCCTGGCATGGAAAAGCAAGCTTGTATTACAGTTGTAGCTGCATCTTGAGATGGCAGAGCAGACTACAACTTTAGAGATTTTAAAACGCCTCTGGCCCTGACTATCCCTTAACTCCACAGGAATAAAAGTGGTAGCAAGCTTATTTTACATATGACATGCACAATGATTATTTCTGTTCGATCTTGTTCCACTCATGCAGTGTTATATGTTGACGGATTGTCGGGAAATGCACGTGCGTTCTGTAGTCTTGGAGTGGTGTAGGATGCTCTGGTGCATGAGTCTGCACACTTGATTTGCTCCCCAACACAAGACACTGAGTGGATTCATTCTTTTTTATTCAGTCCACTGCTCTGTTGTGTATCGGTCTGAGATGCTTAATGTATGTTTTTATGTTATCCTTATTTTAATAATGTAGACATTCATTTTTTAAGGCCCTATTGATTCATTGGGATGTTTTCAGCTTCATATCACATCCTTTGGACTGAAAGTGTTGTTTCACAATGATGGTAGTCTGACCATTCGACAAATATGAGTACTGTGGTCATGAAAGACAATTTTTTGACTTCCTTTCAGAACAATTACTGTTGATCCCTACATTCTTGAATATAGTGCAATTAGTTCCAATTAGTTTGGTGAACTCATACATCACCACTACCTACTTCTGTTTAATAAGCATTTCTTTCAGTAAAAACAGGAAGTAAGCCTGTCTGAAGTGGGTGTTTAAAATCAGCCTCAGTGAGGAATGTGTAGGATTTCTCATCGACTCAGAAGCGTCTTTACCAGGCTCTGCGTTCTCCTCTCCACAGACTCCTGACCTGGTGACGCCTCTCCCAGCGTGTGAGCCAATCCCTGCCCTCGAGCGGCGGAACGGCTTCTTCGGCACCAGCCCATGTGACCTCTCTGACGGCCTTGCGGACAGTGGTTCAAGCGCTCCACCGGGTGACGCCACTCCCCTGTCCCGCTGCAAACGGACTCTGGAGGGCCAGCACGGCTCAGGCCCCGCAGGGAAGAGGGCCCGCCGCAGCCTCCCCGCCCCAGCCACGCCCCGGCGCAGGAACGCTGAGCGGCTGACAGTGCGCCGTGGGAAGGGCCACAAACGGACCCCAAACGTATCCTCCGCCCTCCTGCAGCAGCACAGAAAGGCCACGGTGTGCGTGTGCTGAGCCTCTGCTCAGTAGCCACGGCCACTCCTTCTCCATTCTCATCCACCAAGCGCTGCCGACCGGCCCCGAGGACCCGCACAATGAGGGGCCACAGCAAGGGGACCACTGTTTCACAGTCACACAAGTTACACTCACACATTGAAAGCGTCAGAGAAACCTGTTGTCAACAGCGCACCACTGATCTGAGCACATGGAGTCGGTAGACCTTCTGTAGAGAAATTTTGTTAGTCTTGGTTTTTCGTTTTTACAGAATTGTGAGTTTTAAGTCTGCAGTCCTTGTAGATGTCTAGTTGTTTACATCATCCTCCTCCTCTCCGAAACTATGGGTGTCAAATCTTTTTATGTGTTGTACAGTGTATTCATTTTTATCCCATAAAGTGAAAATGACTTTTGATGGCCCATTTTACAATTTGTAAATATTTCATTCGTTAGAAAGGATAACCCATTTATTAGAGAATACCCAAGCTATACATTGAGTGAAGCAATATATTTTTTATACATTGATATATTTTAATATTCCAAAAAAGTAAAAAATGATAAACCATTAAAATTTTGATCAGGTTATCAGCATATTAATAGAGATCGTCCCTGTCTGAATATCCATTCAGAAATGTATGCCGAAGTTGCGCAATCTTAATTATAATTGTTACTTGTGCTTTTGTCATTTTGCAATGTGTACTTTTTTCCATTGGATGAGATTTTCAGACCAGAAGGTGCTGCTTTTTAATCAGTCGGAATAAGTAGAACATGCTAAAACATCACAAAGGTGAGCATTATGAGGTCACAAAGAACACAGAGCCTGTCTGGGGGCCTGTGGTCAGATAATTCATGTTAATATTTGCTGTAGAATTTCGTTAACTGCCGTAATGTTCCCACAGTGTAAATGAACTAAGGCTCCATGTGGTTTGCCACTCTACCGTATAAAGCAGAGGTGAACAGGTATTATCGGGAATGTTTCACCCATGCCCAGCAATGCCCCACATCTCGCAAGAATAGACCGCTTAGCAGAATTTGGGCAGTAGGGGGTTAGATACCAGGGTGTGGTTAACATTCGACTCACTTACCCCTTCAGCCGGTAGAACCCAACCATCTCTGCAGCTCATTACATTGGCCTTACCCATACTGAAGTACAGATGCTCTGGAAGTCTTCCTTGCTGCACTTCCCATTTCCCACCCTTTACCGAAGAGCATCTTGTGCCAGCTCCAGCAGGGAAAATGGTAGTGATGGTTGAAATGAGGTTTCCTGAAACCTGTTAGGGTGGAGATAAATTCAGCTTTCGGTCATTGGCATTGACCTCTTTGAACCAATCAAAAAGGCTTCTCTCTCTACGGCCAGTGAGGCCATTGGTCCAATTCATTAAGTCACTGATATATTATGCTTGCTCCTCCCATTTTGGGTTATTGAATTCTCACTACCCCATCACTAGAAAATGGGGCACTGCATCTTAATTTTCAAGGTGGACAGAAGGTTTGGGGGTTCACAAGGCATGGTTTTGACATTTCCAAGAATTAACCTGTGTATTTTAACTGTGGAGTTGGATTCTCTTAGAAGTTATGTCATTCATCTATGAGAAATGGAACTGTTTGTGTGCCAGAAGCAGTTGGGAACTCACCAGTCTGTCCGAGCATGCCAAGGTGACTAGATGAGGAATTTAATTTTTAAAAAATGCTTCTAGAGCCTTACCATTTTGGTATTTTAGAGGGGCCACGCTGTGAAGTTTTAAATGCAAACTTGTGGCCTTGTTTACCTCCGCCATTGGCCTGGTATATAGGTGTGGAAGAAGTTACATCAGAACTTCACACTACGGGTGCAGCAAAAAAAAAAAAATGTTCCATTGCACATAGGAATATAAACATTAACAACTTGCATCTTAACACTGTATGCGATGCAGCTCAATAATGTGAATGCCTCTTAAGAACTGGTGTTTCAACAATTTTCGTTGGTGAAAAAAATATTTTGCATTTTACTGGAGATTGATTTTATGTAGACAAGTACATGTTATCATATTTAACTATCAAATGTTAAAATATATGAGTACAGAAACCGAAAATGTCTGGTTTTTAAGACCAAAGTGCAATTTGAAAAGTTGTTCATTTTTCATTTGTTCCATGTCAGTAACAAGTGAATGTGTGACATCACACAAATAAGAAACATACAAATACAAAAAAATGTAGGCTTTGTATTTCAGGGATTTTCAGCATGCACAATCTTGTTTTGTTTGTTTTGAGAAAGTAGTTTTTATTGTATAAGAGATAATGTGACAGCTTGAATCATAGGCACATTTATGCAGTTGTAATATTCTTGCCATTTTGGCCCATACCAACATTTTGTGCTTGTGTACAGTCTCAATGTCTAAATATTTCACACACTCTGAATGTCAGTATCAGTATGTTGAATAAACAGATGGTTTTCGTCTTAAAGACTTTTCTTTTTTATTGCCTATATATCAGGGATTTTTTTCTATGGAACAAAGACCTCTCAGAAACATAGTAAGATTACTAAACATTACTTTGTTTAAATACTTGCTTTGATTGTGTTTTGCTGGTGACTCTTGGAAAGGAACTCCTTCATGTGACAAGACTAAGGTCTGGCTACTTTTGATGTGCAGTACCACCTAAAAGGAAAGGAAAACGCATAGATACGGAAACTTACATCAATAAAAATGTGAATCAAACAAAAAGTACGATTGGGGTATTCAATGCAGGTGTTTGTTATGTAATATCCACAAGTGGCTGCAGAAGCTCTCTAAACCTCTGCGCATATTCGCAGATTCGTATATAATCTGGATAGGCTGGGAGTAGACATCGCTTGAAGAAATGAATCATGCTTGAATCAGTGACCCTGTGTTGACCAGACCACTCACTGCAACACAGAAATTTAGTGCAAAAACAACCAGAGCTGTTTCTTACAGGACCATACTGTAAACAAACGTTTCAACAAATCAAGTTTTATATTAAACTACGGAAATAAATGTAATACGTACGTATAATCTACTGAATTGTGTTAAAAGAAAAATAATCTACAAGTTAACGGAATTGAAGCAGGCTACTGTATTCCCCCCATCCAATGGTCATGTTATCAAATTTAGGTAGGCCTAAACGCTATGAGGTAACTGACCACATCTATCTTGTTTTGTAATTTTATTGGTTCACAGGCCAGTAAAGCCCACCTTCTTACGGCAGTGATTCGTCACGTAGGAGAAAAGCGGAACACTCATTGGTTTATTTGACAGATCCCATGTGTTTATTTACCACGGTGTTGCAACGTTTCAGAACCTCAATACACTGGACCACTAAGACTTACGGTTTGTATTGAGATGTTTATGATCAATTTTGAATCACATTAAATGAATACTGGCATTTTTGTAACAGAAACATATTTTAGTGCTGATAAATATTCTATAGGTCCAGCACATAATGAATGACATAAGGATGTGATTGTTGCGTTATCAGGTAGCTCGCTAGCAATACAGCTAGCTCAAGCTAGCTTGCGACCAGTTGAGGCTACTTCAGTTGAGCTACGCATGATATTAAGTTAGCTCTGGCTACTGTCAGAGTTGGATCATTTCTGTTCTGTCTTTGGATGCAGTGATCAGTGCGAAACCTAGCCTCGAATAGTTTTGCATTTCGCTAACCATTAACACAGTGATTACGGCAGAGTTCTGTCCTGTATCATTTGTTGCAAAGGGGTTGGTTCTCATCTTGATAGCTAGCAAGATGGTTTTTCACTTTTTTCATAAGCTATTGTCTTGGTCTGTTATGCTAACTAGCTAGCCGTAGCAAGAACGGTTCGTACTGCACCTTGTAGTTATAACTAGGATGCTTTCCAGTGCATCAGCTGTGTGTTATGAATTGCAAATACGACTTAAAGATAATATGAAATTCCTAATCAGATAAGAGCGTACTGACCATTAAATAAGCTGATTTTGCTACTTCATTCAACTGAAATTTGTCGTAATATTTAGTTGCGTCAAAAAATACTCCCTAGTCGCACGAATGAATTAAAACAAATACCAGCAGCCTGATAATATGAAACATGTACACCATGTTTTCAAAAGATGCATGATGTTTAAACTCGATGAAAGTGGTATCAGCACCTTGGCGAGCAACTTTTGCGACAGTCGAGTGACAGGTTGTCATGTCACACGCCTTGCGAACAGTTAGTGAAACGCAACATCAATAAGCCAGGTGAAAAACCTTTACACTGCGTTGCTCCTGTATCTGCAGGTAAGAGCCCTGGTGATACAATGGCGTCGGACTCTCCCCGCCGTCCCAGCCGCTGCGCCGGAGGGGTGGTGGTCCGAGCACAAGCTGCTACGTAAGAGAACATCCCGCAGTTATTATTCCTATGCTTTTAGCAGGGATTCCCATACCATACATGCCCAACTCATTTTCTATGATTTTATTATTCCTTCGATGTTCATTATTAGAGTTACACATATGCAATACACATGTATCAACATGTGTTTAGGCATTCCATTCAAGTAGTTAAATAAATAAATAAATAAATAAATAAATAAATAAAAGCACTAACTCTGACCTATTTAGTGTTGTGTTTAAAGAGGGTTCATTTTCCATATGCATCTTGCAACCTGCCATGGGTCTGACTCGCATTTGGGCTAACTGCCACCTGCAATTTTGTCAATCTTTGATATTTCCAGACCGTCATACTGCAGATTAAAAGTCAGACTTTTGCACTGTGGTGCTGGCAGCAGAACACTTTATTGATTTGTGTTATAATTTATTTCAGTCTTTTCGTATTTCATGCTACTCAGTAGAGAACCTGGTTCTCGACTTGACCGGAGATGCTCAGATTGACAAGGGTGAATATTAAGTTACTACTGCCTTACCACTGACCAGGATTTCTCAAAGGAACCGGTGGTTGAGACACTGCACCTGTATGAGGTGTTGATATGAAACTCCACTTTCATAGCACATCTGAAGATATCATCTGCTTTCAGCTCTTTTCTATGGCTTTATTGACCATTAAGATAAGAACTATTATCCATGAGGAAATTCTTTCTATGTAAATTAAAGGTCATATTGAAATGTATACAAACATAACAGTACAGAACACATGGCAAAGACTCAATATTGCGTCCACAGACAGGAACATAATCCCTACATCCAGTTGTAGGCTTTTTTTAAAAGACTGTTGTTGTTCTGTTGCTAACAGCTTTGTTTTAGAGCTAGGTGCTTGTCGGCCCAAAGGATTTCTCATCTTAAGTTACCACGGAAGTAGGATTAATAAGGGAAAGACTGAAACAGCAATAGACTCCAGAGGATGAAGAGTTCAAAAAGAAAGGGATGAGAGCTGTGGAGAAGAAGAAACACCCTGTGTAGTGATTTGTGTCACTTACGTTGGAAATAAAGATACCCCATAACAAAGAAAACACCATTGATTGATTTATTTATTGGTTGTAAAGTGCAGATAATTTTTGTTGAAATATCTTATTCAGTCACCCCCCTCAAATGTAAGTAATTATAAATATCCGCTGCTCAGAGACAAGTTGCAGTGCTGCCGTTGACCCCTTCTCTGATGTTTTTCAGAGAGCAGACATACATGGAGAGTGTGGTGACATTTCTGCAGGATGTGGTCCCCCAGGTCAGAGTGCGCCCCTGCTCTCTTTATGTAACTGAATCTGTCCTTAATGCACTGCCAGTTTTTTTTCAGCTAAGTTAAAAGTTCACATACCTCCTCTCTCCCCTTTTACATACAAGGCATATACAGGTGCACCACCAACAGATGAAAAGGAGAAAATTGTTTGGGTTAGATTTGAAAAGGCCGACATCAATGGTAAGGACAGTGTCTCTGTGTCTGACATATGTATGGCTGTATAGACGCTGAATAATTTCCACTGCTGTTCAGTAACATTATCCTGTTGAGGCCTTCTCAGCACTTAATGTGAAATATGAACAGTAGCAGATCTTAAATTGAGCCAGGCATTTCCTTAATGCAGTTGGTACAAAAATGCACACATGATAATGATATCATATTCCACTACACACTCATTACTGCTGTAGGCCTGAAAAAATATGTTTTAAAATCTTTAGTTTTGGAAGTAGAACAATCTGTATGTGTACTGAATAAGTGGCTGTTTAGGTTGAAAAAAAAACCGATCTGTTACATTTGATCATTTTTAAGTATTTTGTTAAAATAACAAAACAGTGTGGCAGAATATTATTAAAATTTTTGGCACTGTTCTGTAGTAGATAGATGATGTATAGATAGATAGATAGATGTATAGATGTACAGTATTGTCAGCTGAAATGGCTGAATATGAGTACTTTCACCAGATTAAATAGGGAAAGCTTATAATGCAATAATTTATTTGACACCAGAGATTTCTTTGTCGGAAAAAAATGATACATTTCAAAAACTTAAGCAAAAAAATGAAATTGGGAATTGCTTCATGAATGTGTAAAGGGCTTGGCTCATGGGATCACAGAGTGATGAACCCACCCAGATCCAGAGAAATCCTGTTTTTCTGATTCGATGGTTCTCTGTGGGCAGATGTGGCTCGTTCACCGGAATTTCTGGAGATGCACGGAACGATCAGCGTCCCTCCGCTCTGCCTGATGATTGGCTACTCTGACGGGATGCAGATCTGGAGCATATCAGTGAGTTGCTGCTTTTTGACTCACCTTTGCTTGGCATTAGAGGTAACTGTTCAGAGCAGAGGTTACAGAAACTTCAGAGCCCATGATCTGCTTAAGGCGTGTATAGATCTCTGGCCTGCAGGACTATCACCAAATACCCTTCTCTCATAAAACTCCTAAAGCAAAGCAGGTGTGGGCTTGGTTGGTAAGTTAGATGAAGAACTCTCAGGAAAACCAAACTGCTGCTGGAAGAGGTGTTGGTAGACCAATAGAGGGCGCTGTTTCCACAGAACAAATTAGAAGCCTAGTGCCCCAGCATAGCGAAGGTGATGCATTAATGAAACTTGAGATGATAAATTAAACAGGGGTCCTGACTCACAGTGCCCATTAAAGATTCCTTTTCACTTTGTGAAAGAGAAAGAATATTCGTCCCAGTTTCCTTGTCAAATTCACACGAAATGACTCTCCATATCTGTCTATCTAATCATCTCCCACATCTGATTGGGACCACAACCCCTTCCATTCCATACCCAGATCATTTCTCCAGGAAACACTATCTGTGACAAATTAGCTCTCCTACCTTGTTAAATGTGCTGAAGGTTTTTAAAGGAATAAACATGTTGTCATTTTTGGGTGCCATGAGATAAGTGTGACAACCCCTGATTTAGAGTACAGTGCAAAGCGATGAGAGCTGTGGTACCAGTTTTGGTGAGTGGCCATACTTTCTGAACCTTTTCAGCCTCCACTGTACCGGGTATGCTGTACCTGTTCTCCAGGGTTACCCATTCCACCATGTCAGCATGACTGCTGGCAGTTTTCTCTACTGCATATTAGCTGGCTTTTATGGCATGGATTTCATGTCATAAAAAACCAATAGTGAAACATACCATAGTAGCTTGTAATACTGTTTTCTTACCACCTCACTCAAAAAGTAGATATACTGTTCTCTTCCCACCTCCCTCAAAAAGGCATATTAATCTCTTTTTCAGGTGGGTGGTCTTCTGCTGCTCTGCGCATAAGATTGTTAGTGGTGCCGTGTGACCCTCTGAGTTTATGTAATTTGACTCAATACCACATGCTTGTAAGAGTGGTTACTTTACTTCACAGAAAAGCCCAACAGAGAGAAAGTGCAGGTTTAGTAACTTTGTGGCGTGATTGCATAAGTTACCCGAGCTGTGTGAGGTCATATTCGAGTAGCGTACTGAGAAAAGGAATGCAGTTATACTTTAAGGGAGGTGACTTAGCGATGTGCTGAACTAAAGAAATGACAGATTGTAGCTACCTCTAAATGTTAAACTCACTACTAAAAGCATCGTAATTACATAAGTCATCACAGATTGTGGGCCACAAAGTGGCGCTCTGTTATGATTTTATTTATTCAGTATGCAAAGTTGGGAGTAAGGGCACCTTGTTCTGTAAATAAAGGGAGGCCGGACAGTGAAGCTGCAAACCACATCCTCTTATATGGGTTAATTTAATTACAGGCTCACTCCATCCAAACTCTCTCCCTAATTGAAGAAATATTCCCGAAATGGAAGCAGAAAGCAGTGGAATAGGAGGTAATGGAAATAGTTGCCCCTTCCTCCTCATTTTCTCAGTAACTTTATGAACAGGGTAATGACTTCACATCTATAATATATCCATGAATGTATGTCAAGGCATACAAAATTAAAGACCCACAATAATCTAGCAGTATAGAAAGCGGGATGAATGGAGTCGAAAGTCTTTAAGTGCAAAATGAGCTTCTGGATCAGCTTGTACATCTGGCTGTTAGAAAACAGAACAAGTGAAGGTTGTGCCTTATGCCTTTTTAATACCATCTTATTGGAAAACAAGAGTGAATAAATATCAAACACTTATTAAATGTGTAGTGTGCAGAAGTGTACCTCTTTTTGAAATGTTATACTTTGCTATACTTCAATATTTAATATCCTACTCTGTAGACTCTTTTCAGCTTTATGTCTTCTTCCACTACACTTTTTTAACAACAGTCAGAGGCCAGTATCAGTATATTACGGAGACCGCCGATTGAAGTTTGAGTTGCAGTAGTTGGATTTGTCCTCTAGGTGTCACTGAAGACCAGGGACTGAAACTGAAGTGCGACATATTATTCAACTTCTGTGCTTGCGACATCACATTTACGGACATAATCTTTAAAGGTACACAGTTTTAAACATCGTCACGAGAAATAAATCTGTAGTGACATGTGCAAGATTAGCAAGGCAGGGATATGATGATAGACGCGCACGGGGCAGCGCGCGCTTGAAGACCCACAATTACAGAGAGCTGATGGAAAATGACATGTGGCAAATTGAATAATGTATGGAGGTTCATGAAGGTGACAGCCATGCCACTATTTTCGTCCTCAGTCAGCATGGGTGCTCCCTCTCATTGAAGAATTAGTACAAAACTGGTAAAAATGAGTCCTACTGTTTTTGTGAGGATTTTTTCTGTCGAGCGAATGTATAATAGGGTTGTTTGGTCACTTGTGAACGTGAATGTGGGTTTGCTGCCTCTGTTGGACAGTGAAGTTGGGCTGTTCTCAGATCAGTTCAGGCTGTTACTGGAAAATCTCTGGGTCTCCCTGCATCAGTCTCACTTACTTTCTTTCTTTTTTTCTCTTTTTCTGTTTTGGCTGGGGCCTTTTTCTGTCAAAGGAACTGGGACCTTTCTATTTTAAGAGATTCAGGAAAATCAAGATTGATTATTGTATCCAGTCCATTTTTTTATGAATTAAATTTTTCAAAAGCGTCACTTTGGAGCCTCGTGTTTTAGTTTCATGTATAAGTTATGAAAACAAACCAACTTAGCATTCATCTTCTGAAATCTAAACAAAGTATGTACTTAATTAGACCCAAGTAAACATGCACAGTCTACAGTGCAGATGAAAGGGAGGGGACTGTGTGCTTGATCTTCCTCCTCTGGAAAATAAGCTGGGCTATTGTCGCCGTGGATACTCCAACTGTCGCCTAAACCGGCACATGGAGTCGCCCAAAGCTCTGGCTGTTGCAGTCTCCTGTTTTAATGTCATTTTTTCCCCTGCCAGTACAGTTGGAGTCCATCTTTTCACTTGGCCGTTTTTCGCGCGTAAGAGCTGAAAACAGCATGATTCCTGGCCATGAGTGACTGTAAAGTGTTCTTGACAGTTGTTAAGCTGACACCCTCAGTAATGGCGTTGAACTGACAAGGAAGCACTACCCCCCCACCCCCTCCAACCCCCACCTCGAGTCCACTGGAGTGCGTGTCTGTATTTACCCTGAGTGTCTGTGCATTAACATCTCCTCGGAGGAGGATCTTTGACTGGGGAGGTGTTGCTCTCCGATGGGAGATAGCAGGTGGATTAGCCGGGGCTAATTGAAATAGTGTTGGAACGGAGAGGTGTTGGTGGGAATGACATGCTTTGAAGTGAGGTGTCTGCACTGGGTCCTGCTGCTAACGGCAGACTGAAGCCAGATGATGCAAGAGCAGCAGAAACCCCTCAGCCCCCCAGCCCAGCCCACCCCCCCACACACCCCACCCACCAGCCCCACAACCCCACAACCCCGGCCAGTGTAGCTGTGGGACCATAGCAACCATTAAACAATGGAGGAGGAACATGTTCTCCATTACTGGCTATGTAAAATATGGGTACTGGGGCAAACATGTTCTCGCTGTAGTAAATGATATGGGAGGGTGGTGACTATTTTCTTGTTTCTGAGTATAAAATCCAAATCAATTTAAAGTACTGAGGTACTTACTGTGACTTACTCAAACCATGATGGAGAGAGAGAGAGAGAGATAGAACAGACAGACAGACACGCAGGAAATACTAACACATTTTTTTTGTGTAAGTTCATATGAATATGTACATTTTGACAGAATGTATGCGCAGTCCAGGCCTCTCGTCCTGTCCGCTCAGATCCCCAGAGAGCCCAGATGTACCGGTCAGCTCACACAGGCGCGCGTTCAGACTCCGCGCTGTCTGTCACGCATTATCGGCCTGTCTGTCCATGTGTTGTTTAGGCTGTGCGGTGTGGGCCGGGAGAGACAGTGGGGATTACACCACTGCATTTGTCTAATGCTCTGTGTAATGATACCAGGGTCTAAACAGAGTGCGTCATAGCCGAGCGGCGAGAGGACGCGGCGGCGCTAAGTGTCTGGCGCTACAGCGGCACACCAGACACCTCTCCCTGGGTTACATGGAAAAGAGCGGTGAGGTTCGGAAAAGTTAGCACAGTGTCCCGCCTCAGAGGTTTGGAGAATGGGAGAAGAGGTCATCCGCCATCTGTGACTGTGGGTTGGCTCGTGTGAGGCTACTGTAAGGAGGTCAAAGCTGAGTGCACCCTGTTGGCCAGGCTGACATTCACATCAGATAGCTGGAATACAACAGGGAGAGCAGATATAAACAAATTTTCTAATTGTTAAGAGCTGACAGTGAGCTAGCAATAGGCCCTGTAATGTGAGAATGCTAACTATAATTGATTATTTACTTGAACCAGCATTAAGGCTGGCCAGCCCATAATGTCAATGTTTGATGCTGACACGATCACACACTCACTATTACAATTAAATGCAGTTAACTTTGTGTAGGCTATGCAAAGATTATGGCCAGTTCCCTCTTGTATCAAAGCCACCAACATTTCTAAGTCCGCGTCTTTTGTGAAGCTACTCCATGCACATTGTACTCTTCATGTACTCTGGCTTTCATGCAGATTAAAGAAAACCAAAAAAAATGATGATGGGAGTGAGTTGCACAAAACCCCGAAAATGTGATGAAAAGTCATTGTTTTTCACTTTGGCATCTTAGGTCTGACAGGACTGAGTTTCACATTTCTGCTAGTTTTAGTTTAAGAGCACAGTTTTCTGGCAGTCGCATGTTGATATGTGGGCCAGATGTACGTGGTATAATATGGAGTGCTGATACCAGCTTGCCATCCAAAGGTCATAGGTTTCACCAATATGAGTATTTCAGCCTTTAATGCAGAACAAATGAGAAAACACAAAACAAATCCTGATATAATTTCAATTCTGAGACATGGCGTCAATTTTGAAGTGAGGATCAAATGTTTTATTATACGAATGGGAATCGATTTTAACAATATTGGATGAAATGTATTCTTTTACTGTGTCCCTCATGGAGCCTCCAAACTTGTGCACTGGTAGAATTTCACAGCCAGCAGCTCTCCTAGAAATGAGAACTAAGAACATTTCAAGGAGCAATAGCATCTCAGAGTAAGCTTCTCAAATGGACAAACAGTCATATAAAGAATAGCAAGAAGTAGCCTACTGAAATATGTGCCTAAAAACTTTTAGTTGTAATGAGGTTGATTCAAAGTTTAATGAACCTTGAATAGAACTTTTGAATAACATACCAGTAGTAAACAGTAATGATGAATTAAATTGAAACATTGAACATGAATTAAATAAAATAATAAATGAATTGAATGAAAAACAAACAATAGCTCTGCCTCTGCATCAACACAAGGATTAAGAAGTCTTGGCAGCTAGGCCTGCTGTGAGATTGATTTAAAAAGTCTGTGCTCTAATGGCATATCCAAAAATGGAGTTAAAAGCCAAAAACAAAGTGTGTGGCTAACACTTAGGGTTGCGGCAAGAAGCCTTCATCAGCGTGTTTCCGTATTGCTTTGAGTGGTATATTGGGTGGTGTAAATGTGGAACGCTCTTCATGGTCGTCACACTGACGGATGCGCGAGAATTAACTGCAGCAATACGCAATAACAGTCGCATTAAAATAAATCTCACAACAAATGCAAATTATCCATTATTCCCTCTCTCCATTCCGTCGTCTATGTTTCTACTGAGAGCGTTAGGGTTTCTTCGTATCAGGGCGCATTTGATATATTGTTAATCTCCCCTTTCGAGGCCGTAAAGTCTGTGCCGACCACTTTTAATGAAAACATTAGTATAATCCGCCACTTTGAAAAAGGTCGCTAATTGTATAAAAGAGCGATCATCGTCGGATGTTCTTATCTACTTAAAACACGTGGATTAGATATAGTAATGTGATAATGCACATTCGCTGTAATTTAACAGAAAAACTGAGCCCTTAAAACAAAAGCTGATTTAATAAAGGGCCATTAAAACAGAGCCATCAATCATAACCTTCAGATCTGAGGAGCAGTGCAGGACACCTTTAAACCCGGGACGAGGGAGAGGCCTGACGCTCCTGTCTGGCCGACACTGTATTTATTTAGTTCCTGAAGGTGGTGGTAAAGGCATTTAAGTGAGAAATGTCACTATCAAAAGCGTCCCACATTAAAAAACCTGTAAGCATCAAAGGCTCGTATGCTGACTCTGAGACTGGAGCCAGTAGAGCCATCTGCGAGCAGAAAGAGTTGTTGTGCCCTGGATTTGTTTACTCCGTACTTGGTAGCTTTTATATTGTGGTTTGGTCAGAGTTTTTCTTTTTTTTTTTCTTCCTTCTCATGTGAAGCTTATTCCACACAGTTGGAATAGATTATTTTTTCTTACAGTGTGAACAAGTCCCTCTTTGTTCCTCCCAGTATTGTCTTTTGACTTCTTGGGCCAACTTTTAGCCTCGAAAGGCACAAAGTGTATCAGCAACATTCATAATTGTATCATTGCATTATGGGGTCCTTTACCCATTAGGATAGAGTGTAATTGGAAGTATGTGTGTATTGATTATAGCAGTGACTTATTAAGGTTCTACCAAACTGCTTGTAACGCATGGAGCATGAAGCTTATTATCAGAAATGGACAACTGCTGCAGGACAATCTTTAACTGTTTCATACTGGCTCCTGCAGTTGCTTTGCATGATTTTCATGGATTGTAATCGAAAATATGGAATGGGTGGAAACTGAAAATTAATATTGAAGGGTTCCAGATTATTCCCTCTTATAGCTTTGTGTATGTTTCCTCTGGTGGAGTTTAGCTTTGCATACCTCATGCCACTCCTTTTGCAGCCTCAAGAGGCAGCTGGTAGTAGGTGTGCAGTATTAGAGAGTATTTACATGTATACAGTATTTACATCTGACTTGTTACAGTTGTTGACATAATTTGTTTGTGGTATGTGCAACTAAGAGCTTTTCCTGGGTTGTACTTTCAAATGCACATTGACTATTTTAATCCCCAAAACATTACAAAGATCTCAGGTTCCAAGTAGATACAGCCAACATGTTAAATGGTCAATTTAATAGGAACTGCAGAAACTTTTGTGCAGAGCATATCTAAGTTTACCTAAAAAGTATACTAACCTTTATCTGAATACTGAGATGGAGAGGAAATGACGGGTTACTGTAAACTCTCCGTTTTTCATTTTTAGATTTTTCGATTGCATTTGTTCCCCTGTCGAATTTGTCTTTTTCTTAGAATGCTAATCCAGCACTGCGCTCAGATGCAGGGATAAGCGGCATCCTATCTGCGGTATGTTCCAGTTTATCTCTGCATTTCACACGCACAAAGCTTGGCTTGTGCTGCTGAAAGAAAGGCTCTTTTTTGAGTGAGTCCTCAGCAGCCACTCCCAGCGCCTAACACATTTTTTATGGTTAACGGGGCCTTTTATCTTCGTGTAATGTTTCTCTTTAAAAAATATCCTCTGTGGCATGTTTCACAATTGATTTAGAAACAATCATACTAAATGATGGGGTCTGTTAGATTTGGAACAGAAGGCTATGAGCCCTGTCCCTGCTGGAGCTCAGTAGCACCAGGATGCCAGGATGTAGAGGAGTTCCAAGAAGCGAAACTTGGTTTTGTTGGATGGCACTGGATGTGTGTGTCCATGAGGTTGTGTGTGTGTATGTGTGGTGGTGGTGGAGGGGGGGTAGTTGGATAATAGTGACTAGCTAAGCAGCCGGTTCCATTGGCTGATCTCTGAATGTCTGGGTAATTGAAGTGCCCTCATCTTGGATGTTGTCTCCAAAGCCCATTGAATCCAACCCCAGTGGCTTCAGTTCTTTCTATGTGTTTTTTTCCGGCCTGGCGCTCCGAGCAATGATGCTACGTGCTATTTGTACTGTAGATCATGGATTTTATGGAGGAAGGTTATACAACCATGGTCGTAGTCCTCTTTTTAATGCTTACAATTGATAGTTTGTATATAAACATAAGTAATCCACCAGGTCTCAAATTCATCTCTTGAAGTTTTAATTCATGTATGTCAGTATCAGTTATTTCCGTGTGTATATATGGATGTGTGTATGCTTGACTACATGCATATGAGCTTGGATGGATGAAGTGCAGTTACATTTCTGTTTGTGTGTATATGTGTGTGTGTGTATGAGATTATATATATGTGTGTGCAAGCATACATCTTACTCTAAATGTGTCTGTTTGCAGCCGAGTGGAGAGGCCCAAGAGCTGTTTTCTGTGCGCCATGGTCCAGTGAGAACTGCCCGAATTCTGCCTGCACCCCACGTCAGTGAGTATCCACTGTGGCCTTACAGAACGCTGTGGGCACCTAACATCGATGAGTGTGCACTACGGTCATACAGAGCACCCTTGGTCCCTTAACATCACTGGGTATGCACTTCAGTCACAAGGACAACTGTAGGCCCCTAACATTAGTGAGTGCCCACAAACTGATGACCCTCGCAACATTAGCTGAATTCCCACTCGGGTGTAATTCATGGGAACAGAGCATATAAAATCTAGATGGGAGCTTAAAAAACACACTCAGAAAGCCTCAGTCAGTCTATCCTAAAGCACAACTCTGGCCTGTGATGTCACTCTAGATCCCGCCCAAGAGTAAAATGAATACAGAAGCTTTCTGTAACGGTGCAGGGGCTGAGGATGTTTCACATATTAAAGTTACTCCACAAATTAAAGCAATTCCACAAGCCCATTACACTAGGAACTGCGCAGACATAGTAAATTAACATGTCCTTTTAAGCCATTGGGATTTGTTGAAACAGAAAAAAATACACTTCAGATGCCATTTTTCACACCCCATATTTCACCATCATTCAGACGAACTCTCTCTCTCAACCAAGTTCTGCCAGTACGTTCTGTCCTCTGTCCCCATCCCACGATGCAAATTCTAAAATACAGGTTTTTGAGGAATGCAGGTTTTAAGCAGAATGACCATATTTCCTCAAGCTTTCCAAAGTAGGGAGTGTCTGATAAAGGCCTTAAATACAGTACTACCTTTCTATCAATCTGGTCACTTTAAGAATAAGCCACCGTTTTGAGTAATTTCTGGAAGATGGAGTGAGGGCCTTATTGTCCGTCACCCCCCCACCCCCCCAAAAAAAAAAAAAAAAATACCCCAAAAAAATGTGCTAGCTGTTTTCCCTGTGTGTTGAATCACAGGACTGTGAGGTGCTGGGCTACTTTTGCCTCCTGGATGGCAGATGTAGCTCCTCCCCTTTTCTGCAAAGGCTTTCCTTTCCTTAAAATATTTAATAGCGAAACAAAGTCTGTTCAGTAGATTAAATGCATGTTTAATGAGCACAGCAACATTGAGTGAATGCGTTTTGAAGCGCGGCCAGCTCCACTTTTTTATTTATTTATCGCTGAAAACTACAATGGGTCTCTCAATCCTGCAAAAGGGAAAATAACTTCACCCAAATCTGTTTTTCTGTGTTTAAGGGCAGCTTTCAAGTTAAATTCTGCACAATTTATTTTGTTTAGGCTTGTTTTTTTTTCTTCTTCAGTATATCATGTTGAAATTAAATGCTGCCCCGTGTTTCTTAATAGAACAGAGGGCCTGCCAGATCCATGCTGTTTTCCCATCCTAATATTAAAGTCAGTCCTTTCAGATTAGTGTTGGCTTTGTTTCAACTGGCTGAATCAGGAGTGTGTTGTGTGCCAGGGTTTCTGCTGAAAACAGACATCTTCCTCCTCCATTCATCATGGCTCATTCTCTGGCCAATCAGTGACCTGCGGTGATTGTATGCATATAGAGGAAAAGTTAAAAGAAAATATCAGACCACCCTTTGCAAAACAGACGCACACGAAAACCCAAATTAGACTTTGAATTCAGATAGATTTTTGAAGTTTCAATGCATGTCATATTTTACAAATACACAAGTGAGTGTCTTTTTCGTACATGAAAGTCCGTGGACGTCACTTGTTATGGATATATTGTATAGTTAAAAAAATGTGTATTTATTTTGTGGCATCATGAGATGAAATAAAACTTGCAATAAATGAAGGCTTTCATAATGGAATTTATATAATTAAATTATTGATATTTGATATATTTGTAAGGTATTTTTAATGTCTGTGCATGTATTATCGCAAATACAAATAAATAACCGAAATGTTATTTATTTGAACGTTTGTCTTATTTCTTCCGAGACACTTTATGATGCGTATTACTGTGGTGCAGCCCACTGGGTAATAGCCAACCTATTCACCTTTCACGCAAGTTCAGCAAAATGAGTTTTCTGTTAAATTATTACATTATGTCAAATTTCATTCACTGCAGAAATGTTTTTTTTTCCCATAAGAAATATGTCATAATTTTAAATTTGTTAGACATTGTTTAAAATCGAGGTTAAAGAAAACAATATGCATATTTGTAATGTGTGCAGTTTTCAACGCAGACATTTTTTTGTGTTTATAATTTTTTGTTCTCTGCATATATCGTGGGGTTGCGGATTCTCACAGTGCACAATGACAGCATTCAAAAATATCTGGAGTTGGATAAAAGAGCAAAGCAGTAATAAGAAGCAGCAGATACCGTGCACATGAGGAAAGCCATTCTCTAGAAAATAAAAAGAATTGTACTAGCGGGGAAAGGGATTGCAATCTGTGAGGCACAAACAGTGTTGTACTGTAGTGTACTGTAAAAGGGGAATTGTTTCTTGTGAGAGCCTGGGGGGGGGGGGTGTTCGGAAAGTCCTGAAAATAGGTGAGGATTTTTAATAAGGCAATGTCTTTCCCCAAGCAAAGGAGGGAATTCACGTTTTTTTTTTTTTTGTTTTCCACAGGGAGGAAACAATTTTTGCGTCTTTTCCTGACGTTTCTTAGCCTGTGTAACCCGCATAGCCACTTTAGAGTCAGAGCTTTGTCCTCTTTGTTACAGACTTTGCATTGATTTATACAGAGCATCAAACAATGACAATCCATGTGACCTCAATGTGTGGTGCAGTGTTCTGATTTATTAGTGGCAAATCAACTCCATGTTTTCCAGTAACCCATCCGGCTGGTTGTATTTTCTACCCATGAGTTCAGCGCTGTCAGTAGAGTGCTTGTATGTAACCCGAAACTATTGAAATGGTGGAAGTGCTGAACCCACAAACACTTGGTTATTAATGACACATTTGTTATGAAATGTTGCGCAGCAAAAGAACAGCCGGGATGAATATCTAGATTGCAGTATTAACAGTTGAATTTTCCCGCAATAAATTATATTCACACAGGCACAGACATGCAAACACACAGACACACTCACAGACACACACAGGCTCATGCACACGCACACACACACGCACACACACTTACACACACACAGTGCTTGAATCACAGGCGAGTCATAATCAAATCAAAGCCAGGGGTGGTTTATCTTTTTAATTGTGCAACTGCAGTTTAAAGCCAAACTCTCTCTTTTTTTCCGTCGTAATTTATTTATGCTATAGTTCAATGTCGTGATTAGCTGTAATGGCGAATGACAGGGCTCTGAAGGCAGAGGGAAACTCTTTTAAAGTGTTAAGGGTTCGAAATTGACACTCGCACGCCACACCACAGGAACCAAGCATTCCTGAACTCTGAGCTGTTCTTACTAAATTACTGCTTTACAAAGGTTAATATGGTCAACATTATTATAGATGGGTCAATCTGGATGAAATTTGACTTTTTTTTTTACAATTTTAGAAGTATGGGATCTGTAAACTTAATGCAACTTGTTTCCTCTTTCCAAATGCCTACTGGCCTTTTACCATGCAATAATTTCCAAAAAACCCAAAAAATTAAACACAGAGTCATACAAAAGACTGCTCTGAGCTTTGAAGGGTTTTTTTCTTCCCTTCCATCTTGAAAAAAATGGTTTCAGTTCAACACATTACACAGAGTGGTGTTTCTGTTCTCTGTCTCCCCTCAATGGCTTGCATGCTGGTATTTTAATTCCATTTGATCCTTACGAGTCTTGTTCGAACCCGGCATTAGTTTGTGGTCAGAGAAGATGAGCTTATAAGTTGACAGGAAAGAAGGCCCTGTTTTATTTTTAATGTACTTTCTTGGAAATTTTTAGACCATAATTTGATTACAGGGCAACTGTTGTAATGCAATCAACACACTTCCTGCCGCGGGTGCAGCTTTGCCGAATGTGGGTGGGTGGCTCTGGCGGACGGACAAGAGACATGTTGTTAATGAATGTCCCTCTTTGTTTTGGGATGGGTTTTTTTTGACTTCCCTGTGTGTGTCCACCCCTACCATACCCCCCCTTCCCCCACCCCACCCCAAACCTCACCACCATCACCACCGCCCACCCCTGCAGGTCCCCTAAAGACTGACAGCTTTGCTGAGAAGAGGCCCCTCCTCAGCGTCTGCAAGAGCACCGGGTCGTCGGGGTGAGTGAGCCGCAAAGGCGGCGACATCACTTCCTCTGTGTTCTTATCTGCTGGAGACAGGCACATGGTGTGCCCAAGTACTGTATAGTGCTCCTGGCCCTATGAGTTTCCCTCCTGTGTGCACATGTATGTAATACAATATTTTCAAAGACATTAGTAGACTGACATTTGTAGATAGTATTGACCTGGAAATTTTTGATCTGAAATTTTATCAACAATTGCTGATCCCGGAGCAGTATCCACAATTCACAAAGAACAGGTTGGATCAGGATTTGGTGTGAGTGGGCTTGTGATTGGTCAGGTGTTGGTAAGGTCTTATGCTTTCAATGTAGGCCCTGCCTCTCGCTGTATGAATAGTTGGACACCTTAAAGCTACAGAACCAACAGAACTTCTGTCGTAGTTTTCACAAGTAGCTAAAATCTCAGTGCTCTCAAGCATGTATATGGGCCTATGAAAATGGGGTAATAAATCAGTCAGAATCTGAGCACTATGTGACGTGAACACAAATATGAAGCACCGTCACATGTACACTGGGCCTAATCCTGATAGAAAAAAAATTTGGAATGAGCTGCTAAGTCTGGCTGAGTCCTCCAAACTTCATTCCAGAATAACTAAAGAAAATCTTGGCTGAACTGCAGAGTAAGCTGTCTTGTATGTTTGATAATGCTTTACTTCATCATATAATTTAATTTCTGGATGAAAGTCAAAAGTAAGGAAATAAATGGTAGGTCTACAAAATATGTCTTTTGGGTAACTTTACAAAGGGCCACTGCCTTTGGAACTCAATGAGCTGTGGTCCAGATCTCGAGCCCCAGATGGCCATCGTTTCCACTGTTTCCCTCCTTCATGGTGTGGAGGAAACACCATGAGGTGGAAAGAGGTGAAAACAGAGATGGGAAGGTTTGAAGTAATTTCTAGTCCCATGAAGCATTCTGTATGATGTGCATTATTGCATCCTTTCTTGTGTAAAGGCTAGGGAATTTGCTCAAAGTCAGTTTCCAATCCTCTGTACCTTTCAGGTATGGTCTTCATCTGATTCTTGAATACAATAGTGAAAAAACGGATGAATTATTTCTTCACTGTGGAGAAGTCAGTGTAACTGTGCAGCCTTGACATTCCATGCTGGTGTTTTATTGGTAAAAGAGCCGGCCTCAGAGTTGGAGGAAGGCGCGCATTCCATGAAACATTAGAAGGTGCACTTTTAATTTGTTTACCGTGAGATGAACAACACTCGCTCGGGGCACGTCCCTTTGTAGTTTGCCCATTTATGATTTTTTTTTTCCTTCTCTATCCCTCTCCTTTTAAAGTCTTGAGAGGGGAGAGGGAGGCCTCAATCCGGTCCTCATTTTATGTGACATTTAGACATTGCTAGGTACAAATCTTGAATACATTTGAAAACCCCTAATTTGCTGCGCGCAGAGAACGGCATCAAAGGCGCGCTGCATGTGCTGCATGGTCTGTGGAGGCGAGGCAGGAGTGAGATTACAGGCTGAAAGAACTGCGAGGGGCGGGGCCTCACCCAGGGAGGCGGGGACCGGGGCCCCCCAGGTCCCCCGAGTTACACACGCACACACGAACCCGGCAGCAGGGTCTCCAATAGCGTGAGGCTACCTGGGAAAGCCGTGCGCCATCCTCGCCGCCTTCCTCTCTTGGCCACAGGCGGCTGCAAGCCCCAAGTCTGCCTGAGTGCAGTTCTCTGTCCGGATCGCCGGTGGTTAGCCCGTCGTTTGCACTCAGCCGTCATAAATAAGCAGTCGTCTCTTTGATGGCGGATCGCAGATGGTTCCAGGGCTGACACTGTAGTCCGCAGACACGCCGTGCAGACGCTCCACGTCCCGCACGGAGACGGGGTTTGGACACATTTGGCCACGTTACCGGCTCCATATGCTAACGCTGAAAACACGCCCGTGCCCAAAACCCTAACCCTGACTGAATGGTGTTGGCTTTGCTATATCCCGGCAGAAGTGTTTTGTAAATAACTCTTGTTTTTTTTTTTTTTTTTTTTTAAAAACCTCTGGCCACACTGCTCCTTTCCATAAAACGAGTTCATAAGCCCGCTAAGGTCCTCACACGATTTAGCGCATAATCATTGCGAGGGGGAAAAAAACGGCTTTTGTCAAACCACCGAAAAGGATGCAGCCTTGACACTTTAATAGAAAACAGACTGCAGTTTTGGCTGGTTTGGTTTTGCTGGTTTAGAACTCGGTTTGGTCGGCTTTAGGCTTAGATTAAAAGATCTGCAAATTAAAGGAAAACCAGGGAGGGGAAAAAAACATGTGTGCCGGGCCTGTGTTTGTGGAAGTCCAGCCAGGCGCACTCAACATCATTTTTATGAATGCAAAGGATTATGGGTTAAGTCCAAACAATGTATGGATGTAGTGATTTCCTTGACAGCAAAGCACATGTGCGTCTTTTCATGCATCGCACCAATGGCAGTAGGGTTTACAAATTAGTAAAGACTGTTCGGGCCATACAATCGCTGGTATCCACCCAAACTTATCTGGAGTACATTTCACTTTCCACCCTCCTGTTGTTATTACTTCCTCAAATGTTTTAATTAGGTCTGCAGATATTGAAATTTAGGAGATTAAAGGCTGCTTCCATGGCTAGGGCAAGGGGATGGAGTTAAAACGTTCCTGGGCAGAGTGGAGAGTGGAGAGTGCATTCATGGCGGTAAGCGATGTGGAGGAAATTTTTATTTTGGAAAAGACCTGAAAATGTTTTCCAGAAGCGTCTCCGAGGCTGTTATTCCTTTGGCGGGACCTCCCGGCCGCTCACAAAGAAAGGGAACGTGAAACCTCTTCAGTCAAGGAGAAAATGGCTGTCAGCTCTATCAGTCTGCTGGTCATGTGTGCAGAAGCAGGTAGAGGTGTGCCAGGCAGCTGAGCTGATATCCGTCCTGCAACTTATGCCCTGAGCACACCCCGTTACCATAGCAATGTCACCTGTCAGTTGTTGTATGTATAGCAGGTACAAGCTCACCTCAGAACTTACATTAATGAAAGTCCTAGTTTCTTGGGTTTAGTTTGGGCTTCCTGTGCACTTTGTGCAGACAGACTGCAGTCACACAATTGACAAGCAGTTGTGGCCCCTTTCTGCCAATATTCCCTTCCTCCCTGGATGATGCTACACTGAGCTACCCGGTCTCGGAGTCAGAGAACATCTCTCTGATAACAGCTAGCAGCCTGTGAATGACCATGGTGCTGTTTGGAGTAGCGGTGACCTGAGGAACCCTTGGTGGCATTAATCCGGTTGTGTCGCCCTGTTCCAAACGTCTGCCATGTGAAAGCTGCAGAAATGTTTTCTTTGTTAGCTTTTTTTCCTTTTACAAGAGAAAAAGAAAAGAAGCTTACATATATCCAAGAGGATGGGTCATTTGTATAATTGCAAATGTATGAAAATCTGTGAAATCTAAATTGACATTTTTTTTAATGGCACATTTTACGAGTGGATGCCTGTCTCTGTAATGTATTAGGAAGATTAGCACTGAAGAAGAGCTGGGTGTTCCAGCACATCTCTGTACGTCATTGGTTTTGACTGAGAAATGCCCACTTTAATTTGCTGAGGTAAAGGTTTTTTTTTGTTTTGTTTTAATTTAGTATGAAATAACGTCCTAACGTTTTTGCCATCCATCAGTGGAAATGAATGAGGCGGCAGTCTGTAATTTGTCTTGGGCTCTATTTTGCCCACACACGCTGCTTGTGGAAGGAAGTTTTGTTCCTCATCACTCTCTGGGCGTTTATTTTGACGGAAGTGTCTGCTTTTCGTCCACTGCAGATCTTTTTTGTGGCACATTTTTGGCAAACTCTAAGAAAAAAAGAAAAAAATCAAGCTGCGTTAGACCTGCGGGTGCTTCGCTGGCGCTTCACTGCTGCCTCCTCTTAAAAGATGATAGCAGTCCAAAAACCCACACTTGGTTTTATCAAAATAATGCAATCATTGGAGGTAACAGTACCAGTCAGCCGCATGTCTTTGGCCTTAAACTTATGGGGCAATACTGAAGATAAAACATTGTTTTCAGATAAACAAACGTTATTGGAAAAAGTTAATCTGCTTTTATAGCCAGGCCTTTGACTGCATCTAATCTTAGATGGTATGACTGGTTGCTGATTCCATTCAGATGAAGCAAAGTTTGGACGTTCCCTTGTTTGTTACGTGGCTTCGCTAAAAGGCAGGGACCCAGTGTTCCTCTCTCCTGCTGTCTTTACAAGAAAAATCAGTTTCTGTGATTAGTACACAAGGGTGAAAGCACATCATTAGAATTCAAGTGAACAGCAGAAATTATTTTTGTGCTACTGCAACATTTTCCCAAAATGTATAACTCCTAACAATTATTACAAAGAGAATGGCATTTTTTATGGTTCAGTGTAGGAAAGGTTGTTTTAATTTTAGTACAAGGATTCAAAACGAGCAACAGCAAGCACACAGCCTCTGATGACAATAGCTGTTCTATGGTTGAACCATTTAACTGGCAATGCACATGTACTGTGAATACAGGCAAAAACTCATCAGAAGAGAAAAATCAGATGTAGAATTCAGAAAGGGGAGTGCCCATTCCTCTCTACCCTCCATGTTGTGGTTTAACCCTGAATGCACCAAGTGGAAGAGCCAGGCCCTGGAGCGCACGGTGGGGGAAAAGGGGGCAGAAGCAGAGCCTTTTACTCCATACAGCACCTGCAAGCATAACCTTACTGGAGCTGCTGCAAGCAGAACAATTAAGTGCCATAAATGCCAAAAAGGTGATTTGGAAAAAGGAAAGAATAAACTCTGTAGCGCATTGGCTGCTTGTTTCCAGGGTGCAGCCCTGTGTCTGGGTGATGACAGGCCCCCCGCGCAGGCGCAGGCGCTGTAGCTGCGATGCGGACATGGGCCTGTGGTTGAACTTTTTACCCTAATTACTTTTCTCGCCAATGGTCGCGCTGCGACTGAATCAAAGGGCCCCCCTCGGGCCCCTGGGAGCCTCTGATGTGGCGTGCGTTTGTTGTGTGCAGAGGGCTGGGTTCAAAGAGAGTGGCCGCTGAGTAAGTGAGAGAGAGAGAGAGCAAGAGAGAGCAAGAGAGAGAGAGAGAAGAATTTTGTGACAGGATTTTTAAATGTCTTTATTAAACGTCTTGGTTGCCTCCTATTCCGTCTCATTTGCAGCCTACAAAAAAAGAATAATTCTTTTCATCGTAGTTTCATTGTGAATGAACTGCTATGCATCAACCTGGTGTGCACTCAAGGGTTTGTGTGCAGAAATTAACAGACAGATTTTTTTTCATTACTTTTTTTTATAATGGAGTGTTTAATGTTTTAAAATTTGGATGCATTTCTCAATGCAGTAAAAGAATCTGAAATAGACTCATGCAGGCTCTGTGATATCTCTTAAATTTGACCAAAAGACTGAGGCTGTCACTGCAGAGGCTAAAGCAATGAGCATTAAGGAGAAAGATCTACAGCGGGATTTGACCTTTGGCCCTGAGCAGCCAGTCCGCACAGCTTAGCATAACTTCAGCTCGGTGAGCTAAAGACCGAGGTCTCCAGATGTCAGGGTCTCTGTAGTGGATATTCAGATGCATAATCCATGAAAGCATTTTGCAAGATGCGTTCATATAATGAAATTGCGATAAAAAAATGATCACATCTCACAAATTCTAACTACAGAGCCCTTTATTTGTGAGAGGACCTCCTGCTAAGTTGCTGGTAGGTCCCTGTCTCCAGTGCAGTGCGTACCTCTCCAACCTGCTCTGCATCCAGATACATGAAACATTGTTGCACAGGCAGTATTATACAACAAGGGTGTAACTTTGGGTTGAACATTGGGGGTGTTGAGGTCTGCACCCATGTGGGATGTAATCATGATGATATGATTAATTTGGGGGGGTTGTATTGGCTGGTTTTGATTATTGGGGGGGTTACAACCCCCCATTCTCCCCCGTAATTTACGCCCCCGCGCTATACAATCACCATGTACTCCACCTGATTGTAGTGACAGCCACTTATAAGTATTTCATACCTGCATGCATACATCAGTCATGGTAGGACGTGCCCAGTTTGATTGCCAGGTGAGGTGGGAATTACAGAACCGTTAATAACTGATATCCCATAGTTGTGGTGAAGACCATTCTGTCTCACCGCCTCATGACACGTGTCAGTAAAACAGAGAGACCTTTTTCTGGTCCTGGTAGGATTTGTCAGTGTGTTGAACTTGAATGGTTAGAGCAGTGCTGCTCAAGCTAACGTCAGAAGGGGAGCCCGCTGCTGCATGCTTTCATTGCTTGTTAATTTAAAGCAGGTTTAAAGGTTTGTAGTTGCAAAATGAGTGTTGCCTGTTTAAAACACAAGTCGTATTATATACACAGAACCATACATGTATGTAAGTAATGAGTCCAGGTCATAAAGAATGAAAAATATTTAAACTGGAGTATTTTTGTGCCACTCTTTAAGGTAACTAATGTGTTTTAAAAGACTCCCAATTCCAAGTGCGTGCATAACTTTGAGGTTCTATTGTATGTCAGAAATACATTACAAATGTGTGTTCTATTTATGTGTGTTACATGAGCGCTGTTTGTTTAATTGAGCCATTCAATCAGACACTCCCTACCCATGAGAGAGAGTTTGCTGCTTTTTGATGGACTCCAGCACATGCAGTTTAGTGAGTATGAGAAATGAACCCCTCCTCATTTCAACATCAACAACAGCTCAACGCAAAGTGACACTCCCGGCCTCTTTTCCCGTTGGACTTCCCACGTGACATGAGCACCTCTCAGGGACTGTCGGGGGCTGCAGTCATAATCTATGTCTGGAACCATCTGTTCATGTTTGGGAAGCGCTAATAAAATGTTACCCAACATCAAATGTGATGATGAATTCCAAGTAATATGTTTATTTGATTGGTTTTTTAAAAAATCATTTAGGCTTAAGGCTAGCCCCATGTCTAATCCAACACATATATCTTTACACCCCCTTCCTCCTGGAGACAAAAATGCAAAAAAAGGAAAAAAACACATATGGATTGAAGCCTAAGGCCAGGAAAGAGATACCCTTTGAGCAACGTGCACGCAAGCAGTCGTGACAGTTAAAGGAACTTGTAAACGAGTGTGTAAAAACACAGAAGTGATGAAACAGCAAACGCAGGACTTAACGTTCCTCGAGAAGCAACGTAAAGCGGAGTGCTGCTAAAATTATGCATAAACCCCAGTCATAAATGCTCTGAAAGGTATCTGGAAACGGCATTGGACGGTAATAGGACTGAGCATGCCTTTTTTATTACCGTGCTACACTGCAGGGAGATGGATGTAACAGGGTTTCATTTTGTCTGCTTGGTAATACCGTGCCCACTAATTAAAGTTATGGTCAATGCCAAGTCATTGGTGTAGTAGTAATGCCTGCTGTGTAGCCTTTGGAAGCTGGAAAGATCCAAGGAGAGGACACTGAGTCCCTCAGATTTGAGAGATTCTTTTTTTTCCAGCCTTCTGAGATGTGGGACCTGAAGGAGTCAGGGCTAAAAGGTCGATGCGTTATTCTGGCAGCATCATTTTGTCAAGTTATTGTCGCAAAGTATTTGTTTTCTGCAGGTGCTCTCCAGTTTAATCAAATGATTTGCCTCTCGAAAATGGCCCTACTTTGATACCCAGTCAAAGGGCAATCGGATTAATTGAAACCGATACATTAATTCAATGCCATCGCTGCTGACGTGGCACCGGATCCGAGGAGGGTGCCGAGTTGCACCTCGGCTCGTGTGCCGCGAGTCTGTCGTTCAGATGCGATTCGTAATAATAAATGTAATCCACCCAGAGCTTTTAACTCATTCTTTAGTTTTTCAGTTTGAGGGAAATTGTATTACCACCGACCCTGTATTGCTTCCATTAGAACAGGGCCATTTATTAAAATTTGAACAGAAAAAAAGAACAAAAAAATAATAATAATTGTACATCATGATAATTCTCTAATAGAAGGGATTACTTTCCCATTCATCAGTTTTGCAAATGTGTTTTGAGTCAAAGAAAAAAATCAATTATGCCATGGCTCAGACCAGGCTGAAACTAGCTGTGGGCTTGCGATACTGAAATGATTGAAAATGGCCCAGCGCAGTCTGAAAGTCCACACAGTGTACTGGACCTATGGTGCATAAACAGGAATATGACACTCTAGGAGTTCTCCTGTGCTCAATCTGCCCCTCCCTGTCATACATTATAGACATTTAGCAGACCCTGTTCTCCATTGTGACTCATACAGCTTATATTTCCATTCACTATTCATTTGTACAGCTGGATATTGGCAATTTTAGGTGAATTACCTTCACCAAGTATACAGCAGCAACGGCATTGCCCTACCTAGCAGTTGAACAACCTGTGACAAGCCCACCTCCCTAGCCATAGCACTGCACTGCCACCTGTTTCCCATTTGAGGACGGGACGCGCCTTCTCCAGGGAGAGAAGACCTCTCTGAGGTTGTGTGAGATGGAGGTTCCTACTTTTTATCCTTACAGTTCAGCTGACAGAGAACAAGGATGTAGGATGGGACTGGCAGCGGACTCGTTTAAGGCCGATACCTGTTGCCATAATGCTGTTGTGCTGTGTTGAAGGTGCCTCAAGTGCTGTGGTGATCTGTGTCTGCACTTTTTCCATGTAGACAGTGCATTGTGTGAGTCTCTGTGTGCTGGCTTTGTGGAGTTCCAGAACAAATCTCCATGTAAAAGGATGAATAAATAATTGTTTCATGTTGTATCGTGTTGTACCGTATAGCCTCCAGCTGGCTGGCCTGATGGATGGGATGGGGGGGGCGGTACATTGAGGAGGCGCACATACGGCCGTGTGTGGCGTAGCTCTGTCTGTGGCCTGAGTTTGGGTGAGGCCCGGCCGCGCTGGGCTCAGGGATCTGAGGACTTCATCTGAGCTCTCAGTACTCTCAGCCATCGCTTGTGAAGCCCTGCCACGGCAGCCAAGCGCGAGCGAGCACCGAAACGCGTGAATCTGCCTCCCGATCTTATAGCTGTGGCGCTGTGTTTTTAATTTTTTTTGGAGTCGTATCTCTGCCAGAGATGGGACAGTCCCGGTGGCACCACAGCTGCTGCTACAGCTAACCCCCCCCCTCCCACTCCCCCCACAGTCGCGCGGTTTTACGCTCGTGCTCTAATCCGTTCGCCACTTGGATAGAGGCGGGGGTTTGGGGGCGGGGTGGTGGTGCTGAAATCCCGTTTGGAGCAGGATCTGGGTCGGGCCGAGACCTTGGGGTCAACTGTGGACTAGCACAGCTCTCCGACGGATAAGCTCCAGGCTTGTCCCCACACAGTGGCGGTGTAAGCCAGGGCCAACTGAGTGCAAATGTCAGCCGCTGAAAGTGCCCATTAGATTAATTTGGCAGGGAGGGGAAAAGGGAAAGAGTGGCATCTCCACACATTGTTTCTCCCTGTGACTGAAAGCCTCACATCTGTGTGAAAGGCCTTCTTACACCCGGCACTGCCTGCCATTCTCAGACATTAACATTATTTGGCGTATGCCATGAACTCGACGTGCAATATACTGCCATTAAAAGAAAACGCAGCAGCGTCATTTACATAGAATCAATGCACCCTAACCCAAAATAATGCAGTACACTCTGAACCGAAATAGCTCATGAAAGTGGTAAAGAAAGAAAAAAATCAAAGTCTTCTGGCTTGCTGAAAAAAAAAGTGCAGATCGCCTTTTCTATCATCACCATTCTATTCAGAGAACTCTCCATGGAAGAGTTCTGACAAATTAAGTCTATACGGCTCTCCATCTCTGAAACTCCCAACTATCAAGTAGCATATGTCCGAGGCCTGGAGCAGCTTTTTTCGTTTAAGTTTTAAGCATTTCCATGTTCCTGACAATTTGTGGCTGGTGTAAGATGTCTCGGCTGCTTTGTGATTCCCTGATGTGTGCATATTTTGAAAAAATATATAAATAAATAAAAAAGGCAATTTTCTTTTTGCCCACAGCGCTTCACTCTCTTGTTTGCCTTTGTCAAAAATTATGAATGGAAGAATCAGACATTTTCGACCATGACAAGAAAATCAAGGTTTTAAATGACTGTTAATGCAGACGTGTATCACCATCTATCTGCCACTTGGATAAAAGGGGCTGTCAGTGGGCTTGATTTTGTGTTGAGATGTGGCTCACATGAAATTCGCTGAAATGTAGCATCGGATTTTCTTTCCAAAAGATGTGCATGTCTCTGGGTTGTTTGTTGGTAGATGAAACTCTTCTCAGAATACATGGACATCACTAGCTCTAAATTAAAATCCTATCACCAAATTTGACTCATACGTAGCCAAATTTAAGAAAAAGAGAGGGGCGCACTAACACATAGGGAGATTTCTGAGGTAAATGGAAATGAGCAAGTCAATATGTCGCAGCCCCCGGGATAGCGAGGGTAATCTCTGGTCGAGTTGCAGCCACCAATGAAACCAAAGGCATGGTAAAATGAAGGGGTATGTTCAATGCCAGCTCATTCCAAATTAGCTTAAATATGAGAATCTGTTTTGGAGTATATACTTTTGTATTAGTAATGGACTGGAATCCGCCTTAATCCCAGTACTTGCAGAAATTGGTGGAGAGTTTGTGTGCATGTGAAACTGTAGCCTGCAGAGCCGTAATGGCCTCGCTGCGCAGAGAGAGAGCGGGAGACTGAGCGCCAGAGCCTGCAGCTGAGGCTGGTTAAAGCGCTGCTACGGTTAGTGCCAGCAGAGAGGGGAAACTGAGGGTGAGGAACAGTGTCTGAAATCCACATCTCCTGCTGACATGACTCGGGCTTTCCGCTCTTCCACTTCCTCTCTGTACGGTCTCTGCAGCTATGCACGGCACAGAGTGTTTCAGTTGGTGTACTGGAAAAGAGGGATAATAAACACAGGCTGTAATTTAACTACATGCCGGTGATCGTAATGATTAAGCTCAGAAAAGTGTGCAGAGTTCATTCCTTTTCTCAGTTGGTGAAGCAAGCAGTAGGAAATATGTTTGTGTAAGGATGTGTATCTTTTCATGACAGTGTGTGTGTGTGTGTGTGTGTGTGTGTGTGTGTGTGTGCATGTTTCTGTGTGTGTATGTGTGCGCGCGTGTGTGTGTGTGTGTGCATGTGTGTGTGTGCATATGCGTGCATTTTTAAGAGTGGGATTGGTGCCTGTGGGTGTACGAGTATGTGCATGTGCGTGAGCATGTGTTTGTGTTTGTGTGTGAGAATCTTTGTGAATGCTTGTGTTTGAGGTGGTCTGGATGCACGTGTGACTATTAGCATGTGTGTGTTCACAACCTTGTACAGATGTGTATGTTTGTATTTTTTAAATTGTGTTTGTGTGTTTGTGTCCGTGTGTGTTCGTTTACTAGCAGTAATCAGCATGACTGTCTCCTTCAGAACAAGCCCGTCTTACTGCTGTGTGGACCTGTACTCGCTACGGACAGGAGAGATGGTCAAGTCCATCCAGTTCAAAACACCCATCTACGACCTGCACTGCAACAAACGGTACAGCACAGCAACCACGCCCACATTCAGAGTACCCTGCAAACCTCAGTCAGTTTGAGCCCCGTCATTACTCCAGTAATTCTTAATGGGTCTGCTCCTATAAACACAATTACCTGAAATGCACTTTACAAAGTAGGATTTTTTTTTTTTTTACCAATATGAGATCATTATGGAAAACAGTGGGTTATTGACAGTTGTTTTCATTGCTATTCCCTTCAAACTTTCTGTTAACTTAAAAGAAACGTTATGCTCGGAATAAAAGTATGTATTTTTCTATTCCTTGTAGGATCCTGGTTGTTGGTCTGCAGGAGAAAATTGCTGCGTTCGATAGCTGTACTTTCACCAAAAATTCTTTGTCACAAGTAAGTGAAACCCATTTGTCGCCACGTATAAGGTTTCCTCCGTTTGAGCGAGTTTGTTGATTTTTGAAGTAAATCAAACGCGCAGAACAAGCTGGCGTTCTTTTGTTCTTTGATCAATAGCACCACAAAGCAGGAAGTTTGCTCTGATTTAATAAAGTCTGCACCGTTTACCTATTAAATCCTGCAGTCCTGGCCCTGCAGACGAGAGAAACAGATCTCAGAGCTGTCTGCCACTTGTGTTCAAGTGAGACCAGATGATCCTTCAGCATGACGGACACAAGTGGACACATGTTTTTGCCGTTATTTTTAAATTTATTTATTTGTCTGTTTTAGCGAGCTAACCCTGTGTGGCAGAGAGTAACAGAAACCATGCACATACCTGAAGTTAATGCTTCGTTATGTGAGCTCTCTGGCTGAGTGCACTCCTGTGTACAGTGGCGTCAATGCAGGTCTCCATTCTCAGTTACCGTTTGCCTAAATTTGTTTTTTTCTTATTGTTTTGGTTACGTTTTGTCTGTGTGTGTGTATGTGTGCGCGCGTGTGTGTGTGTGTGTGCATGTGTGTGTGTGCATATGCGTGCATTTTTAAGAGTGGGATTGGTGCCTGTGGGTGTACGAGTATGTGCATGTGCGTGAGCATGTGTTTGTGTTTGTGTGTGAGAATCTTTGTGAATGCTTGTGTTTGAGGTGGTCTGGATGCACGTGTGACTATTAGCATGTGTGTGTTCACAACCTTGTACAGATGTGTATGTTTGTATTTTTAAATTGTGTTTGTGTGTTTGTGTCCGTGTGTGTTCGTTTACTAGCAGTAACAGCATGACTGTCTCCTTCAGAACAAGCCCGTCTTACTGCTGTGTGGACCTGTACTCGCTACGGACAGGAGAGATGGTCAAGTCCATCCAGTTCAAAACACCCATCTACGACCTGCACTGCAACAAACGGTACAGCACAGCAACCACGCCCACATTCAGAGTACCCTGCAAACCTCAGTCAGTTTGAGCCCCGTCATTACTCCAGTAATTCTTAATGGGTCTGCTCCTATAAACACAATTACCTGAAATGCACTTTACAAAGTAGGATTTTTTTTTTTTTACCAATATGAGATCATTATGGAAAACAGTGGGTTATTGACAGTTGTTTTCATTGCTATTCCCCTTCAAACTTTCTGTTAACTTAAAAGAAACGTTATGCTCGGAATAAAAGTATGTATTTTTCTATTCCTTGTAGGATCCTGGTTGTTGGTCTGCAGGAGAAAATTGCTGCGTTCGATAGCTGTACTTTCACCAAAAAATTCTTTGTCACAAGTAAGTGAAACCCATTTGTCGCCACGTATAAGGTTTCCTCCGTTTGAGCGAGTTTGTTGATTTTTGAAGTAAATCAAACGCGCAGAACAAGCTGGCGTTCTTTTGTTCTTTGATCAATAGCACCACAAAGCAGGAAGTTTGCTCTGATTTAATAAAGTCTGCACCGTTTACCTATTAAATCCTGCAGTCCTGGCCCTGCAGACGAGAGGAAACAGATCTCAGAGCTGTCTGCCACTTGTGTTCAAGTGAGACCAGATGATCCTTCAGCATGACGGACACAAGTGGACACATGTTTTTGCCGTTATTTTTTAAATTTATTTATTTGTCTGTTTTAGCGAGCTAACCCTGTGTGGCAGAGAGTAACAGAAACCATGCACATACCTGAAGTTAATGCTTCGTTATGTGAGCTCTCTGGCTGAGTGCACTCCTGTGTACAGTGGCGTCAATGCAGGTCTCCATTCTCAGTTACCGTTTGCCTAAATTTGTTTTTTTCTTATTGTTTTGGTTACGTTTTGTCTGTGTGTGTGTATGTGTGTCCGACACATGGCTTTCCCTCATTGAGCTATAATATTCTGTCCACACATGGTAGCATAAACCATGGACTGCATGAAATATTATCTTAGAGGATTGTTAGCATGTTGGTACAGTTACTAACCTTTCAGTGCAGGCCAGGATCACTATCACATGCCTTACCCAAAAGAAAATGATCTTTTAAAAGGGCAGATCAGTTACATTGCCTTAGTTTCCACCCAGTTTTAGTGCAGTATGATTTATACCTTTTTATGTATTTATACCTTTGTCCCTCCGCACAACTCTGTACCATATTGACATAACTAAGTTGTGTTCTACATAAAAAAAATGAATAAAAGGGCTGTCAGGTCTAAGTTTGAACTTTGAATCTGCACAAACGGATTTGCTATAAATCACACACACATTTTAGAAATAATTCACAGTAAAACTATCGATGTATGGCGAAAAATTCATTTTATTAGCTTGTAACTGTATTACAGTTTTGTCAACCTTGGTTGAGAGGTGAGGCATGAAAATGACCATGTAATAGTCTAAGAGTGAAGCAGTGCATTAGACATTACAATAAATAAACGCTTTGGCATAAATTTGGAAATCAGAATTCAAATCTATTTGAAGTGAAGCAATTTTTTGGAGGGTAAATATGGTCATGCAAAGTAGTACCTATGTCTATTGTGCAGATGTTAGCATGAAAAGGACAGTGTAGCTAATCTACTGCAATGTAAGTTATTTGCATGCATGTTGATAATTGTATTGTTTTTCCAGTCGGTCTGCTCTTTTTTAGCACATATATGCCACAGGTTTTAACAAGGCCACAATCATGGCGTTTTCCGTAGGAAAGAAATATGGAACCACGGCAAAATTGGCAGTGAGTGGCTTTGTAGGCTAAACTCTCTCTTTCCATCCTCTGTTCACAGTAGCATTTAGAGCCTTGCCATTCACTTCATTATGGCAGCTATTAACACTTGCGTCTATTATTGGACTTAAAATGAGCGCCTTATTTTCTTGAAAGAGATGTTGGGCTACTTTGGAAAATACATAGGCGCGAGGCAATATTACTGCTTAAGTAACTTAGCTGGGCAGTGTTGTTTTGCGTCGTCAGGCCTCCGGTGATGGGGTTTAACACCTCTGATCTAAATAAAAGGGAACGCTGGGTATCGGCGGGTCTCGGTTTGCTGCGTTCGTTTTTGTAGAGCCGTAATTAAAGACGCATCGGCCGCTTTATGGCTTCCTCAGTTTGTGCAGCTGTTTGCTCTCCCCTCTCGGGCGGACACGCGGAGTGTTTCTCGTTGCTGGGGGATAAATACGAGGTTGGTGACCCTCAGCCCCTCCCCGAAGGATGTGTTCAACACATGTTATCTCACTGCCCTGGATCCCGCTCGCTTGGAACGGCAAGAAAGGGTTTGGCGTAACTGCAACTGCGGCTTACCTCAAGCGCTGTTCTGCCTGCTTCAGATCCAAGCACCGAGCACTAAATTACTGCCTGGATGCGTCTCATCTGCACACTCTGAGCTCAGCTCCCCGCTGCTCGCGCACTGCTTTTTCACTCGGCAGTCTGCACTTGCATGACCTGGGTGTGTGCTGTGGTTTAGCCATGTGCATAATTTTACATGATATTGTGTGCACATGTGTGTGTTTTTAGTGGTGTGGGTGTGCGTTTGTGTGTCAGTGGCCTAGTGTTGCACACGTTCTGCTTTTATGCTTGTGTGTTAGTGTTGCGATTGTGTATTCATGTGAGTGTGTGCTAGTGTGTTTGTCTATGTCGGTGTCTGTGTGTGGGGGTATGTGTACTTGTGTTCATGCACGTTTGCATTTTTGTGAATGCGAATGTGCTTGTGGTTGTATGTGTGCATTTTTTTTGCACTTTCATGTGAGTTGTTATTTGTTACGCCTGTATTTTTGTAACTATGGATGCGTTTGTGCAGGTGCCTTCCATTGTGTGAATGCACGTGTGCTTCCTTTGTGTTTAATTCTCAGTTATTACAGTATGCCTTTGACCCTCCTGGCTTACGGCTATAGCGTTTCCTCGGGGGGTCAGTCTGTCTGACAGGTAATCAGGGCCGGAGCCAGTGTCCACTCACTGGCCAGCCTGGCCAGCGCAGCCTCCATTTAGCTCACCTAATTGGTCTGGATGGACACACTTCTCTCCCTGACTCCTGCCCTGAGTGTCCCCTGGATGACAGAGTAGTAATCTCAGGTCGCCTGTGCGTAATATAATACATTAACTTTAATTCATCCTGTCCAAACAAGACTCTAGGCACAAATCAGATTAAAGGTACAAAGTGAGGCTGATGCGTTGTCACAAGGGCTCCCTTATGACCTGCGCTTTTGATCTCTCATGTTTTCACGACCCTCGGCTGAATGCGCTACGTTTTTATTCTCGGGTAAGAAATTGCTGTAGACATTCGCTGCATAATATACATACACAGATGGGGGCGCAAATCAAAACACAATTTATTGCATGTTCATTTTAGTGATTCACCACATGAAATTCGCTTCTTTTTGTACATTTTAGAATATATCATGTTGTGAAGAAATGTCAAACGTGTAATCGAATTCTCATGTCGTGCGAGTGGGATGTGCTTGATTTCTCATGTGAGCAGGTGTTGTGAAGTGGTAACAAATAATTGCGTTACAGCCTTAAGGATGAATGGGAGCTGGTCAGCTTCCAGAGAGCATCGATGCCCCACGTTCGTGGTCCAGCGGAGGGTGTTTTACAGGTGTCTGTGTTCCTGTTTTTCAGGCTGCTACCCCTGTCCGGGACCCAACCTCAACCCCATTGCCTTGGGGGGCCGCTGGTTAGCCTACGCCGAAAACAAGGTGGGAGTGCACCGAGCTGGGCTGGCCCCATCGTTCACACGCACTTAACATTCCCAGAGTTTGGCAGGACGTCTGCCTTTTCTATTTCCAATCATAAACTTCATTTTATTGCAGCTATATAATCTGTCTAGGCCCACAAGTCATTCTAGAAGAAAAGTGAAATGAAAAAAAAACAATGTGAAGAAGCTACACTGGGAAAGTTGTGGTGCAGGTTTCATATTCTTATGACACAGTTGTCAAGGAGGTATCAGTTATTTAAGCATTCTGATTGGAGGGCTGGCACTTCATTTTTTTTGCACGGACCAGCTGGCTGGTTGATGGCAATCTGTATGGAGGTCCAGTCCAACTCTTGAAGTTGAAGTGCATTGTGGGGCTTGAGAGTAGCTGCCTTTCTTTATTAACCTGTCACCATGCCATGATCGCAGCACCAGCAGCAGAAACCTGTGGGATGATAATGATTTGACTTCCTGTCTGTGTTTTTCCTTTCCTGTTTGTCTCTCTCACTTTTTCTCTTTCTTTATCTTTCTCTCTATCTTGCCTCCTTTTCTTATCCCCCCTCCACCATTGTTCTCCCTCCATCCTGCTTTTTTTCTCTCCTCTGATTTCTCCTGGTCCTCCCTGGTCTCATTGATTTTCATTTTTCTGTTTTCCTCCCACTCTCCAATCCCTTCTTTCTTTTTCTCCTTCCCTCCCCTCTCTTTTTCCTCCTTCCTTTCCCCTTCTCTCTTCTTCCTCTCCTGCTCTTACTGTCTGCCTTCTCCACTTTCTACATCCCTCTGCCCCCCCCCCCCTCCTCTCTCTCTCAGTTGATCCAGTGTCATCAGTCTCGCGGGGGAGCTTGCGGAGACAGCGCTCAGTCCTACACCGCCACGGTCATTAGTGCCGCCAAAGTGAGTCCCCCGCTCCACCCGTCACTCCTGACAGCTCCAGCGCCAGGCTTCTGCCTCCACCCGCCTGCCGCCTCCTCCCACCCCCTCCTCCCCTGTGCTAGAGCTCACCCCCCCTGCCCCAGAGAGGTCCAACCCAGCCCGTCCCTGAGGGGGGCTACTGAGCGCCCACGCTCCGGGACGACACAGACCCCTCTATTGGAGGGCTCTCGATGCCAACCCAATTGCCATGGCAACGCCGAGAGTAAATAACGTGCCCACTTTGCTTCCCGTGCCACGGCCCTGGCTTCTCCCTTTCTGAGATCCATTTGCTGCTGTTGAACGAGGTGTTCCATCAAACGTGAGCAATTGCAGATACTCCCCAATTAGGCCGCTGTTACAGACTTCCTTTTTCCAGTGACCTTTTAAATATACCTCTCTACTGCAGGAAAGGGGGTGTTGTTGGGTGGTGGGGGTGGGGGTGGATGTGGGGGGGTGTGTCGTTGGCATATATTCTATTCAGCAAATGCTAAGCTTTTTGATACCAACCGGAATTTATTCTTCTGTTGATGCAGCAATATTATGGCTCTTCCCATATGGTTTGGAGCCTCTCTTAACCCCAGAGGTAGTTAATTGATTTATTAAGCTTACGAGCGTATTCCCCCACTGCCTGATAGCTTCCTAACGAGCTCCAGCGGCTTACGTGAGAGAAGGGCCATTAGGCCCTTAATGGAGGGGGGGCACATCAAAAGAGAGCGCGTCAGAAAGGTTAAGGGAGAAAACAAGGTTAAAAAGCCCGAGATGCACAGACTGCCCGTCTGCGGCCTCCCGCCATAATTTATAACAATGTCCCCGTGGCTGACACGCCGTCCGTCGTCTGTTCGTCTGAGTGCCGCTGTGGGCAACCTGGCCCTCCCCAACCCCCCCTCATTCAACGCACCCACGCGTCCACCCCCCCTCTGGAGCAGCCCCCCCGTAAGGAATGAGCCCCCCTTTACTCCAAATTCACTTCATGTCGGATATTAATAAATCACATTCACAGAAAGACCCGGGCCTTGAAAGCGGAAGGCCTGAGAGTGAATGAGCGGAGGGGAAAGGGAGAGGGAAAGGGGAAAGGGGGGGAGGAAGAGCACCCCCACCCCCCCCGCACCTCCATCCCCAGCACAGAGACAGGGAGCCTCGCGTCCCCCTTTTGTGTCTTCATTAAGGCCCCCGAGTTAAAATGAGGGATCCGGGGGTTTGTAGCAGAGAGGCCTGCCGCGGCTCGGGGAAATGGATGGCCCGGCTTTAAGTGGGGTCTCTTCCCTGTCTTGACTTAATGGAGTGGGCCGCTCCGCGCGTCTCGGGGGCCCCGGGGAGCTCAATCAGGAATTCAGGCGAGGCAGCGCCATCAATACTGCCTGGCGCCTCTGCTTGTTAGGCCTTTGGAAGGGACGCCCGGCCCAGCCACTAACAGACTGCGTGTAGATTGCCGGCCATCAATTATTAAGAGAAAACGTTTGCCTCCCGATTGATCAACGCTAATGTGTTTTCTAATCATCACAGTTAGAGTTTTTAGTGCTAATCAAAACAGTTCGCATTGATCCGCGCGGCTGGGGGCCGTTGTGGCAGCCTGTGTCCCAACCCTCGTCCTGCCCCTTGCTCCTGTAGCAGGCTGCTCTGAACCATCCTCTTCACCAACATCTTCATCGTCATCATCATCATTATTGTTATTCTAGACCATGGTTATCTCAAAATTACAATTGGCACAAGTTGTCTTGAATGATTAGCCCTTTTTCATCCTGTGTTTTTGTTTCTCTACCTCCCTCACAGTGGGGGAGCTAGCCGGCTTCGTCTCAGTAATCCAATGTTTTTTGTACCTGCTAATGCCGTACGTAGACCACAGAAATATTAATTAATCTTGAGCTTTGTTACGGTGTCAGACCTTGAATCCTGATAAGTTTGTATCCAAATTTTTATCCACTGTGCACCAAGTATGACGCACTGTTACCACGCTTTTGGATGATGTTCAACAGCTGGTCATGTTGATGATTAGGATATGCAGGCCCCTACCCAAGCATTTAGCTGTCAGCAGTCAGGATTCCCCAGGCCATCCAAGCAAGAGCTCGGACATGTTCCCCCCAGTGAGACAGCCTTATGCATTGCTGAACTTGCTGCTTTTATTTGAACAAATGAGGACCAGTGATCTCACAAGATTAAATGATGCAGCATGTTCATATTGCTGTTCTGTGATCAGTGGTCTATGTCTAAGGTTTTTCAGGCAGCCACTCTTTGAATTCTGCCCCTCGGAGACAACATTTGCAGATCGTTCCTTTAAGGGAGCGCATTAGAATGCAGTGGGGTGCAGCGTGACTCTGCATTAAAGAATGACTTTGTGGGGGATGCTTTAAGCTCATGTTATCCAGGCACTTTCGCACATCACACATGTGCTGTATGATGTTTGAGTGTGATTTTCATAAAAAGTGTTTATGTGCACTTTGTATTGTCTCAGGGAGTTTAAGGGGGACATGAGAGATGGGAGCTGTTTGCATCATTCACAATCTCCCCTCTTTTTCTCTTTCTGCCTTTCTCTTTCTCTCTTATGTCCGCCCCATCTCTTTCTCCCTCTCTCTCTTTCCCCCTCCTCTGCATCACACACCATCTCTATCTCTCACTCTTTCCCACTGTCTCCCCTACTCTCTCTCTGTCTCTCTCCCTTCCTTCTCTCCACCCCCCCGTCTCTCTTCCTCCCCCCCCTTTCAGACGCTGAAGTCGGGCCTGACGATGGTGGGGAAGGTGGTCACCCAGCTGGCGGGTAATCAGCCTACAGGGGTGCCCGAGGAGGAGGGCGGGGCACACAGTGGCCCCCGCCGCAGCCCCCATGCCCCCGGCGTGGTCACCATCATCGACACGCATGCCGTTGGGGAGGGACAGGTACGTTTACGACCAGGGGGCACAGGGACACCTGTACAAATGCGACTTCACAACAAATTCTGCCAAGCAGGGCTCCGGCTACCCTCCATTTAACCTTCCCCACTTTTAGATAAAATATGAGTCTCTCTGTCCCCGGATGGCCAAATTGATATGAAAAAATGGACATTTGACAGCGTCTTTAGGCAGATATATATGCAGAAACAGTGGCATTTCTGCCTTTTTTCCATGAAATTTACAGCTGAACTTTCCTCTTTTATTAAATTTGAGCTTAAGTCTGTCCGGGAAGATGAAGATTACATCTTTGGGTTTGTCCCCAGCTATAAAGGCTGTCGTCACCATGTCATAAGTGTGGCCATTCCAAACTGACAAAAATACCCATAATCCCCAATGACTCTCATCACTGTGTCTGCCAGACGTGTGACATTGAAGAACTTCCTGCCACTCCTCCTCACGGTGCCATGCTCCGGTCACAGCAAAAATACACACTGGAGTGATATAGTCAGCACTCAGATGTAGCACTGCAATTAGTAGACTGTTTTTTTTTGTTTTAGACTAAGTTGACAGTTTTTTTTTTAAGCAGATGTCCTTATCCAGAGTATATTTTACTATATTTTTACTTGGTACTTTAATTAGTGGAGCTGGATTTATTTGAGCACTGCGCATGAAATTCCTTTAGTGCAGCAACACTGCCCTGCCTTGGAACTGAACCTGCAACCTTTAACGTACAAGTCCACATCCATAACCATTACACTATGCTGGCACATAAACTTCTAAGTTTTACTGTGGTTAACCCCCCCCCCCCAACTAATACTCACACGTACAAAATGGTACCAGGTGTTCATCAGTTGCCTAGGATCTTTAATGGAGTGTCAGGTTTACAGGCCAGTTGACATTTTGGCTGTGCTCACATCCAGAGGGCCTGTCATAGAAACGCTTATATCAAGCTATTTTCCTCCCCCATCTGACCTGAGCAAACAGACCTTTTGGTTTGCGGGTTGCTGAGAACCGGTGTAGGTTTAGTGTCATATTTTGACTTACAACCCAAATGCAAATATCTGATGGACCACACACATATCTCAGTCATTAAAATGTGGAAAGTTAGCCATATATATGTGTATATATATATATTTAAAGAAAGCAAGTGATTTGTTCAATTTTGGTATGGTTTTTGAAATTAAGATAAAAACAAAACATATAAATCGGTGACCTCACAAGAAGCAGAGCTCACTGAAGCTTCTGCTTTTTTTCACAGCAGCTTTTGAAAGTGTCCCGATTCCCTCGTCAAATCAGAAATAGTGCTTTTTCCTCTTTAACTATCCTTGGCTGGTCTTGGTAGCTCTGCGCTGTCACTGTCTACAGCATGTTCCCTCCTCACGGAAACATAATAATGTGTGGCATATCGTAAATATAATGACTGGTAAACACATTTCACAACAGCACTTCATTAATGCATTGTAAAATGTGATATTTACTGGTAGATGTATATTTGCTCTCTGTATTTTGTTTATATTCTGAAGTTTTCCATCATCTATCAATATTGTGGTTATATGTTTTATTTCAGTACATTTCGGTATATTTTATTTTGGTAAGGGGGTTCTAGGGTCGGCGTCTGGCCGGGTGTGTGCAGCTTGCAGCTGGCTGCAGTCGAGCCACGTTCCTCCGCATCGTGCCAGAGCGGCCCTGGGACTCTCTCTGGGGAACGGGGTCTGCAGTTCCTCATTCGAGATTTTTTATGGTTTTTTTTTCTTTCGGGGGATGAAACAGGCCCATAAAAACAGAGGTGGAGACTGGGCAGTCGGTGGGGTGTGGTGGGATGGGGGTGGGGGGTGTTCAGGGAGCGCCACGCTAACACTAATGCACACACAGGTCACCGCCGCCCTGGCCTCTCATCACTCCCATTGTTCCTCTGGGGAGGAGGCACGACGGGCTGACCCCAGATTTGGAGCGGTGAGCCCCGCAGACTCCTGCGTAATAGGATTAGCGCGTAGACGTAGCCCCGCGCTAATTCTTTTTCAAAGGACACAACAGGATTCCCTGACAGAGCAACGCTGTCTTCGTTAGCCGTAATAAAGGGATCTGGTTTGTGTCAATGAGACATTTTTTGTCTGAAATAAATGTCTCAGTTTGAGCGTGAGGCTAGTTTTTTTTTTTTTTGTTTGGGCTGGATCCCATTAAAAACACTCTGCAGGATTTATCACTGTTTGCCCCAGTCGCCTCATGTCTGGACTTAGTTACTATCTGCTCCATGAACAAATTTAACATGAAAGCTACTGATCGTACAGAATGGCCTCTCGAGCTGTTTTCTCGACTTGAAGTTGTTGTGCACAGCACATAAATGAATAAAGTTGTATATACGGCCAGAAACTTTGTGTGGCCTTTCCAGAACTAACACAAAGGGAGCGTGACTTGTAAGTTCTCTATACCCTCCTCTGTTTCATTGCATATCAATCATGGTGAATCATTTGCAAACATTCAGCCAAAACCCAGCTTTTTGCGCTTGACAGTAGTGACCACGGCAAAGGAGGCAGGCGGGTTCCTTCGGCGCGGAGCCTCTCACTGAATGACAGTGTAATTGTTTTGCTGGGACCCCAGGCAAGGCTGGCAGTGCCAGATCCATACGGCATGTCGTTTTCGCCTCTGCGCTTCCCAGAAATCGAATGGAGCCGCTCCACACGAAAAGCAAAAAAAAAAAAAAAAACCCTGTCTTTTCAAATCACGGGTTTGATGTGAATTACGTGCGTAAAAATGGATTGGTAACATATTTTTTCTTTCTTTTTTTTTTTTTTTTTGTAGTGACAAGCCGACATCAGTTTGGTATCTGCTGGTGGAGCTGTGTGTGGTGTTAGAGGAGACAGAGGAGCTGTTAGGCAGCACTTCCATTAGGAGCAGACAGTCTCGGCTCCTCGCTGATGTCGGGCGGGGTAGGGGGTGGGGGGTTATCTTGGTGAGTGCATCCCACTCGAGTGCGCTGGTGAGGTGCGGGAGACACGCTCTGATGAGTTTCCCCGGGCTGGGGAGGTGCGAGGCTGGGCGGCAGGCGAGGGCGGCGGAGACAGCGATCTGATTGTTAAAGGGTGAAAGGGAAGGGAGGCGGAGTGAGGTTTGATGTAGCGGACGGACCTCCCAGGTGTGGCCCAGAGTGTTGCTGGAGATGTGGTCACGGAAGGAGCCGGTCTGGGGGATGTGTGTGTGTGTGTGTGTGTGCGTGTGTGTTCGCGCGTGTGTGTGTGCTTGTGTGCATGCTTGTGTGCATGCGTGTGTGTGTGTGGAAATGGAGTAATATTGTCACGCTGGGAGGAAACAAGGTGTGAGCAGATATCACACGAAGAGACATGCGGTTTTGTGAAGTATTTGGTATCATAGCACCAAACATGGATGGAGCTACAGTCATCTGCCAATCAGTAATTTCTTTGTACCAATCAAAACGTTTGCCTCTTCAAAACGAGACACTGATTGGTTCAAGCGAATGAGTTGCTGATATCATGTTAGCTCCAGCCATGTGCCGTGACACCTTCCTCTCCCATCGCTAGCGAGGCCCTTTCTGTGGGCACGGCCCCATGTTTCAGGTGAAGCATCCCCTGCTATAACTGTCCTTGTGTCTGTGTGCAAGCATTTAACTTTTCTTTAAAAATCAATATCTCATGCTAGTGCTACAGACTTATTCATGACGTGATTCATCGGGTGATGAATGTTTCATCAGCACACAGAAAATGTAACAACGGTTTGGTTTCGGGAACTGTTCCTAGAGCGACTTGGTGAATTCATTTCTGAAGTTTCGCTCAACAGCCTTACCGCATCACTTCATTTGTGTCTTATTTATTATTTAGTGTAACTTCCTTCAGCTATGCGTGAACTCTTTCCCTCTCAGAGAGTGTGGGGAAGAGGTAGACCGGGACACAATTTTATGTCATTTGAAATATGTTGCTTAAAAACATGGTTATAGAGAATAATAATGTGGAACATATGTCATGATTATGCAGACCAGTTCTGTTATATGTAGCTATGATGTGTTTTTGCTGTCCTTTTTTGGGGGTTGGGTTCTCATAAAAATCAAATCAATCTAGTACTTGGAATTATATGACACTTTGAGTGCATTGTAAGGATAAACTGTAGTATGTCTTATTCCAGAAGGTTTTTCTCATGAATTCTAGAAGGAAAACCCTGACATCTCCCATCTGCTAGCAATGAAGTGATCAATAAAGCGGTCATGTGATCATGGGTCCTGGTGTGTCCTCTTTGCAACCTGAGTGAGGCATCTCTTTCTGGGCGTTGATCATGCTCTTTGTGTCTCATGCTGTTCTCCATTGCTCCCAAGCAGGGCGAAACTGTGAGCCTTTGGCTGAGATTCAGTCAACATTTGTCTTTAAATTTGGTGCTAAATTAAATGCAAGTGTTTGTTTTTGTCTTCACTGACACAATTTGGCAAGTTCAGCGATCACGAAAATAAACTTGCCAAACTGTTCTTGTAGAGAAAAAGCAAAACAATCTTACAAATTTGTAAATAAAAGTTCAGGACACATTTTGACTGAATACATCTCTGAGCTGGAGGTTGCTTGAATTATAATTGAATTGTATTATATATTTCCTTTTCTTTTTCTTAACTTCCAGAATATTTAAACTCCTTTTGAATTATGAATTGTTAGAATTAAAGCACAAACTGTTTTTTTGTGAAGTAGTACAGTTCCCCTCACAGTCTATATGTGTTGTTCCAGGTGGTGGTCAGTGAAGATTCGGATGGTGAAGGTGTGGTGGCTCACTTCCCTGCACATGACAAGCCCATCTCCTGCATGGCGTTCAACCCCAGCGGTAAGGGTGACTGTGAATGCAGTTTCACTTCAGCTTTGACACACACACACACACACACACACACACACACACACACACGCACACAAACCCAAATGCAAGGTTTCCTCGCACAATACAGAACATTTTCACATGCATTTTTTAGGGCCCTTCCACTGTAATCTGTTTTTCTAAATTAAATTTGGAGCATTTTCATATGAAGCCTTGAGTGCAGCGCAGCGGCAGAAAAGCGCAGACAAAAATGTTACCCCTTCCCTTTGCGTGTCTCAGGAGTCGTGCTCACCTTTCTGTGTGTGTGACTGTGTGTGTGCCTGTATGTGCTATTGGACTGCACTGTGTAAATGTTATTCAAAATATATGTGGTAAACACATAATTTCCCTTTAAACCTGTTTAACTTTACTGTGGTTTTCAAATGTTTCACATATGGTAAGTGTAACTGAGCCAAAAAATATTTTTAATAAATCAGTTTATGATGTTTCACTTGAAGCTGTCGGGTAATTATATAGCCAAGCTAATGCTACCCTGCCTGACTCTCTTCATTAATTCTTCTTTTGATTAATATTAGCTAGAATGCTGCTATATATGAAAAACATTATTGTGTAGTCAGGGGAACCTGTTCCTGAATAAATGGTTCCAGGATTGGGCAGTACAGTCATTTTTGAAAGCTGCTAATTTGTTAATAATTATTGTCTCCATGTTAAATAATGTCTTGATAAAGTTTTTTTACTGTACAGTAGAATGGTAATGAGTTACAAAGCAGTGTCTATTGCCATTGACAAATCTTGGTCATTATCGACAGTAGCGCCATAACTATTCCACTGCTCAAGAGTGTGGACCGGTTTTCACCACCTGGAAGAATATGCGACCTATTTATGTTTCTTGCAGGTACATGGAAGATTTAATGGTAAATTGACTATGGGCCTTAGACTAGAGAATATAAGGGAAAGGACCTATGTATCTCTTTCTGTACATGACCAAATATCTTCATAACACAGTCCATATGCATTCAGTTCTGCATGTTTGCAAACGAATGACCCATAAGGTGACATTGGGTGCCGTTGAGCTGTCCTGCCCTTATTCCACATCACTCCCGATGTTTGCTTTGGTTTGTGTAGTTTTTTTTTTTTTTTTTGGTTTTTACCCAAATCGCCACGCTTGCTCTTCCGGAAATAAAAGACTGGCTGGACAATGCGCCATTGTGCACAGCGCGTCTCAGGTGGAGAGTCGCCTTAATAAAGGAGCCGGTGAAAGGGGCGCCTGCCAGAGCCTTTGAATGGAATCCGCAGAATGTCTTTGTTAATGTCCTCTGCCTCTCTGAGCTTCCGAGCAGGGGCCTCAAGTGCACCATGCACTTGTTTATTTATTACCCCCTTCCACCCCAACCCAGCTGCCCCCCCCCCCCCAAAATGCAAAACGTGACAGGTGAATCGGAATGCGCAGGCGCTGTTCAATAAGAATGCTAATATCGTTTGGCTGCGGGAAAGGTCGCAGTGATGCGGCTCCGTTAAAAATAGAAGCGGAAAAGACGCGGTGCGTCCCTGATGGTACCTGGCATTGTCTCATTAGCTCAGCAGAGCCGCGTTAGCGCCATGCGAGACCAGCATGCTCTGCTTGAGCCAGACATTATTCCACCGTCTTTCATGTGCAGGAAACTGTGAAGAAAACACTGCATTCTGGGACCCATCAAGGAACGCTCTCGTCATTTTTTATGGTGGAGGATTTATGAACCGAATCTGTTTTCAGAAGCGTTCACTGAATTTAAAAAAATTGCTCAGCGATACGCAAGAGGGGAGGAGAGAGTGAAGAAAAAAAGGAAGAAGAAAATATGCTGCCTGTTGACTTTTTGACGGGGAGTGAGGTTACTGAAGATAATGTAGTCTTTAGCGAGTTTTGACTGCTAGATTTGGACAGGAGTAAACAGTTTAAGATGCATGAAGATTTGTAAGTGTAATTCTATGGAAATTTGCGGTCGGTGCTCAGTGATGAGAGGAAGGAAGTGTGTGCTGGAGCGGGAGGAGAGGGCCCGTGGCGTGTGTGTGCGTGAGCTGTAGTTTGGCTCATGGGCCTGGTCTGCCTCTCTCTCTCTCTCTCTCTCTCTCTCTGTCTCTTTGTGATGAGCAGGCTGGAGGCCCCCAGTCAGACTGGAGCCCAGACGAAGCTCCCCTCCCCCCCACCTTCCCACGCACACACACACACACACACACACACACTGCTAACCAGTCCCCCGGCGCCAGACTCCATCCAGCCTCAGCCTTCCTCACACATTTCCACACGCACTCCTCCTCCTCCTCCTCCTCAACACCAAGTCTGGGCCTCCTGCTTTTTGCGTAAGCGCGCTGCTAAAATACAAAAAAAAAAATCCCAAAACACAAAAAAACTGATGAAAAAAGAAGTCTAGCTTTTTTTTTTAGTGCCCTAGGAGAGTGTTTAGAGGAGAGTGCAGGTGGAACAGAGAGAGGTGCAGACAGGCCCTGCTGGGACGGTCTGGACCGGCCTTGCTCTGGACATCAGCGGGCCATCTCTGGGGGGCGCCATTGGTTAACCTTTGGACCTGGGCTCTGTGGGTGAATCAGAAGTGCTGCTTTGCGTAAGCCCTGAGCTGGGCCAGAGTCTGGGGAATGAGGAATGAAATCAGGGTCCCTCCGGCTTTGGTCAGCCGCCAGCCCCACCATGGCACTCTCATTAAAAGCGGTCTTTCGCCCAGCTCTTTGTAACACAACACATCTGCGCGCGCATCTGAGAACCAGACAACATTCGGGCGATAACGGAATTAATTATCTTCATCTTCTCATAATCAACAGTTAGCCATATAAACATGTCCATTTTTTCCCTTTCCTTTCTTTCATCTTCCCTTTTGCTGTGTCCTATATTTATGTGCTAACATCAACAACTTTTTGTTTTTTTTCTTTTAATTTGTTAAAGAATAAACAAATACCTGCAAATAATAAACTAATTTTGATGTTTTATTTATGTCTGTGTGTATGTAGGATGACTAAGGTTTAAACCTATTTGTTGTTCATAAAAGAACTTCTTGGGAAAACGTCAGCGTGAATCCATCCTCATACTCTGGAATGTCTTACCTGGCTCTGTAATAGTGATAAATGTATTTTTTTTCCATATCCAATGTGGCAGTGGAAGAAAGCCATGTGTGAATTATTTCCCGCTGGTAAGAAGTTTAACAGTAGCAAGTATTTCTCTGGATTCACATTTGGCAGAGGAGAGCTTGTCATCTTTCTTGGGAAGGCCCCAAATATGGGTTTGGGATGCGGAGCGCCGCCAGTGAGGTCGTTTGCAAAGTGCGTTTGTGACCCTATACCGAGGTGTCTGCGGGCGTGTAGTTTTAGAGAGCAGCAGGGCACTGCAAACTTTGAAAGTCTGACCTCCTAACTCTTTGGCCTGGCTCAACATAACAGATGCTTACTGTTCTTACCTCTTTGGCTTTTATAGTGTGAATATGTAGGACTTTGCAATTACGGTGTTTGTCTTATGAACTGTGACTATTGAGGCTGAGAAGAGAAGCAAACTGCATGTATTTCAGACATAAGTGCTGTGATTTACTGGCAACTTACATCATTAAAGCATATACTTCGTACAACGAGTAGAAAAAAAGGCTTCCTGCTTTGGAAGGGCCTCTGTTTGGATAGCTGAGAGAGGAACAGCTTGAATTTAATTAGCTGGAAAAGCACAAGGGCACGGCAGAAGTGGGGACGGCCGCCTGAGCTCTGCGGTCCGAATGGCTCTCGTTCAGCCTCGGCAAAATCATAAAGCAAAAAAAAAAAAAAACAACAACGTCGCGATGAAACGATGCGATTACCCAACACAGGCCCCGAAAGCCAAGAACTCCCAGAAGTTATGTAAGAGATGGGGCATGTTGTGTGTGTTGGAGGAACAACAGAGGAGACATGGTAGAAAATGGCGGTTGGTTCGGTTAGCTGGCACCCAGTCTGTGGTGTTTGGGATCTATTCATAGCCATCTAATTAAAGGATGCTGTTAAGAGCAGTTGTGAAGCGTCCACTTCAACAGCTGCAGTCGGTTTGCCTTTTTTTTCCTCTTTTTTTTCTTTTTCTTTTTATGTCTCCTCCCCCAGCCCCCCCCATCCCTCACTTTAGCTTTCTTAATAGCTGTAACTCTGAGGTGAGTATCAAACCAGTTGTTACAATGGCAGGAGGTGCAGAGGGAACAGCACTTGGAATGGTAGGAGGGTTGCGATCTGATGAGGGACGGGTGTGTGTGTGTGTGTGTGTGTCGTTTGGGGGGTGCAGTGTGCAGTGTGAGTGTGGACAGGCCCCTCACTACCCAGGAGACTCACTCTATAATTCCTCTCAATCACGCAACTGATAAGAATCAAGGAATCTGCCCCTCCACGGAGGATTAGTCCAGGGCTTGCTTTTGGGAGTTTCGGCAACTGGTCTTAAAGTGAAAGAGTCACTTTTTTTTTTTTTTTTTCGACTTTTGAGAGACCAGGCTGTACACTTCACCTTCGCACCCTTTGGAGAAATAGTCACATGGCTCCCCCCCATGAGAAAATTTTCAGGTGACTTACACCTCATCAGTGACAGTGGCCCTTAAACATTTCATTCAAATTAGTGAAAGCCTGGCCATTCAGAAGAATGAAGAATTTCCTGAGTAGTGCTTCCTTGATTTGATGAAACACATGTTTGTTAGACTGATAAGCAATGAACACTGGAGGTAGTTGAACATGGAGGTAATGGGTAATGAGCAAAAAAATGGAAACACCAATGTCAGCTGACATGTTGAAGTGCTAGAACACCACTTATGGACAGTAAGGTCATTATGCATCATGGCACGGTCACCTGCGTTGGGAATTCCACTGGTGGAATACAGCGCCATCATTCCAATAGATCACCAGTCAGTTCTCCCACTGCAGGTGACTGAGGTTTGGAACACTGTATTTGATGTTGTTCTTGAGAACTTGGTTGGTTTAAGAACTGGTGGCAGAAGTTTATGACATATGGATAATCTGACCATTTGGATAATGTCAGGCTCCATCAACCAGATAACCATGCCCCATGTGGACAGGGATAACACCTTTATAGAAATAAAAAAACTTTAGCATGGTACAAAGTGATCACTCTGTCACATTATTTAGTAACTGACATTGACCTTGGCTTCTAAGTTCATCCAAAAACATGCCAGGAAAATGCACCCTGTTATTTTTCAGAACCGCCAGAACCCTTCATTGCTGGAACACTGTTGTTACGAAATGTGTTTGTTCACTACCTGTTCCAGATCTCCTGGAGTGGGCCTGGACTTAAGCACATACCTCAGCTCATTGCAAAGAAAGGGCGCCAAGCCATCCCGTTATGCTGAGTTCTTCATTCACTCAAAAGCATTCCCAGAAATCTAGCAATTAGAAAAAGAGAGACACCCCGCATTGACTCTGCACTCATAGGTTCCTACTTTTATGTTTCACTGTTTTTTATGGGCTGAGTTAACAGTCTGATTCGGCCAGATGATTGTGTGCTTGAATGATACTGAGGGGTCGGGTTTCCTCGACGCCTGGTAAACGCACAGAGCGGGTCAGTCATGGGGGATTACGGAACAGTCGGACACACTGCCCTTTCATGCATACTGTCAGCAGGGCGCTGGGCCTTAGTGGAATCCCACTAATGGGAGTTCCTTTTTTCATAATGGAATTATGACATCACAGTGAATTTTGTTCTTATGCATCCCCTGTGTATTATATGTTTTACATTGTACTGTACATGGAAATTTAGTTTATAGTAGAGCATGACATGCTAAGGTGGCATTGAATCTGCCAACTCATTGTTATGTTCTTTATCTTCTGTACGACAGTTGAAACAGCACACTAAACATGTACATGTTTGTTCAGAGGGCATTGGCCTCTAACCTTGAGGATTATGTAATGCAAATAGAGCACTTGTTAAAAAAAAAAAAACAGTAAACAGAAACATTTTCAGAGCCCTTCCAGATCAGATACAATATTAAATATACAGATAGACTTTTTTTGTCTTTGGCAGCTATTATGGGATATCTGCAGTGATGGATTTTGACAAAGCCACAGACAGAGCAGTCTTGTGTGCAGTAATCCTCTTGAGTGGAAGGCCCCTGGGTGTTTGTTACAGAAACTGTAAAAGTGAGGCTGGAGTCGCCGGTTTTATATTGTTTCCATTATGGCGTTAAAGACGGCATCATGGGAGGCCATGGGCCTCAGACCCAGCTGGAAACCTGAGAGAGGAAGCTCTCAGCCTCTTGAAATGGAGGCGTATTACCCAACCTCTCCTACAGAGCGACATTTCACCCGTTAAAAATTGTTAAAATCCCACACAGCTCTCGCGGAGCGTGTTTGTTACTTTGTCGTGTTTGGGGAATAAGGTGAATGGAAGGGTGTCTCATCTGTGGCCATGCTGTGGATGAAAGCTAACCCCCGCCAGTCTGCTGGGTAATTGCTCAGCCTTGCATGGTACCACAGCCTCACTGGGTCAGATCTTCCTCCTGTCGTTTAGCTCAGGTGTCGATGTTTACCTGAAATGGTGCACGCTTCGCTGCAATACAAGCAAAAAAAAAAAAAAAGAAAAAGAAATGCATCGTGTTTTGTAAAGGGAAAACCTGTGGTTATCCAACTCTCGCTTTCAGATGAATGACATTATAGCTCGGAGGCCTGAAAATCTCCTTGGGTGTTGTGAATGCTTCAGAGGATTAATTAGTTAACGTAACACTCTTAGATATAAGAGAGAGCGTTTAGATGGAAAGAGATTATCACAGACTGTCTGTTAGCTGAGAACGGATTACCCTTTTCATCAGGTTTCAGCAGAGTCCGGCTCTTATCAGGAGATTGTGGGTTTACAAATTTGTTGCGGGGCTTTAGAAGGCTGGCCTAGACGCCCTAAGCCCCTGTGTGAAGTTTTCTGCGCATTTGGTTTTTCAGGATGCAATAAAGATGTACTTAATGCTCCTTGGATAAGTAAGGGAAATGAAAGGGAAATTCATGTGTACAGTTGGGAATTTTGGGTTCATTCCTCTTATTGGACTGGGAGTTCCGTGAGAACGGAATAAGGCCCTTGTTTTGCTGCGCCCTCCTGCTTCATTAGGGAGACCTTCTAATCACCTGTGGGTCATCCATTTGGTCCTGTGTGAAAATGGTGTGTGTGTGTGTGTGTTAGAGAGAGAGATAGAGAGAGACAGACAGAGCTGAGAAAAGGCACATCTCTTGTTATTATACCAGTTACTGCCTTCATTGTGGATGAGAGTGATTTCCGTGCAATCTGCTCATATCTGAAAACATGCGGGTGGTCCGGCTGTGAAAGCTGACACAGAAACAAGCTCCTCTTTGGGTCGCTGGCATCATAAACACTATGTTTGATTCTGGCCTTTTGCTTGGATTGGATGGTGGAATTGGGCTTGAGACTCAAGGCAGTCTGCTGCAGGACTCTCCAGAAACCACAGCAAGGGCGGGCCGTGCCCAGAGACACCTTGGGTGCCTGGGCACCTGGACTACCATGGCGCAGAAAACAGCCCATCAGAGACGCAGCCAGAGTTTGTCAGACTGCCCGGCCCATGTTTGGGCTTGAGATGGTGTTACATTTGGAGACGTGGTCATCAGTCTGGGTTTACTGTGAGTCACAGTGGAGTCACTGTGCAAGGACGGGGTCAGCTAACTACTGTTGCCAAGTAGAATTGGTGAAAACAACACCGTTCCCACCCCCCACCACCCCCACAAAAAAAATTACTTTGCAGGCAGCGAAAAGGTTAAGTGTTAGAATTTCTCACTTTGCCTGTAAAAAATTAACAAGTTATCGACCACACGATGAACTACGGGAGTGTATGTGTATTAGTGTGTGTGTGTGTGTGTGTGTGTGTGCGTGTGTGTGTGAACATATGTGTCTTGGAGTGCATTGGGGCTCACAGAGGACAGCCTGGGTTCGAGGGGTGCATGGAGTTGGAGAGGGGGGCTTTAATGTAAGGTTCAGCGCTCCCCCCAAACCCCATAAATACATTTTGATGAATTCCTTGATAAGGAGAGCACAGTGAGAGCCGGATGCTGGAGACGCAGCTCAGGAACGGTCCGCCTCGTCGTTCCGTCAACAGCGCTAGCCAAAAGGACAAAAGCAACCACACGGTTAAGGCATTGTTTGTTTAATTTTTTAATTCATTTTGCTCTGAATCATGCGCAGCTTTATGACTGGAAATCCCTCACACAGATTGCCCCATCCTCTCTTTCTCTCTAGGTTCCCCCCCACATGTTTATGATTTGAGATTTCCTTTTAAGCTTTTAAGACAAATGTTGTTAATTAAAAATGGGGAATATTTCTGTGCCGGCCCCCTCACTCTGTCGAGTGTGAGAGGCTTCTTTCACTGGTCTTCCCGCTTTCTTCATCACAGTTTTTTTCCTCTTTCATTGGTTTTTTTTTCCAGCGGAGAGACTTGGTCACTCAGTTTTGAAATGAAGCATCCGGGAAGCAGGATTGGGATTTGCAGATGGTTCGCATTTGCAAGGTTAGAAACATGGGACACAGGGATCAAAACAAAACATCACAAAAAAGAAAACACGGATATAATTTAATTTGCCAAGAGACATGATATTTATGGCCTTGTATTACATTAATAGCTGGCGTCCGCACAGACGTGTGTCTCGCTCACATGTCAGATTAAACGGTCTCCCCTCTGATTGTGCGCCAGCAGTTTTACATACGGTACATGGAGAATGACTACCTATGCCTCGCAGGAGGCGTTATAAATAGGACGTGTCAAACCTTGCTCGAACATCTCAGGTTTCTGAAATTTTACAGTGGCAAACCGGCACGGCGAAGCCTGCTTTTTAATTTAGTTTCTTGGGGTCTGACCGACTGACGCCTCACTTTTAGGGCCCCTCTATTTCGGCAAGGCCGCAGAAGCCCCAGCTCTGAGCTCTGGCCTCCACGGGGCTCCTGGAGCACAGAGTGTACTATCAGCAAACTGTGCGCCTCAACTGTCAAGTATCGAGTGGGTGGGCGGGGGGATGGGGGGGCGACTGGGATGGAGAGAGAATAAGAGAGAGAGAGGAGAGAGAGGAAACTCCCAGATAAACATACCGCAGCGCCTAAACTCCTAATCACTCTGCGCTTCCGTTTCCAGACTATAATTAGAAGGGCTCCTTTTCCATGTATTCCCATTTGACGCAAACGCTTCTTGTGGCTTGGCACCTCATTTGGGGCGTGGGTTTAAGATTATGACCGGGCCGTAGCCTGGTTTGGTCCTCTGATACTGCATAAACAGCTAACCGCCATCTAATTCTCTACACGTTATGTTTTCTTTTCATGTGTGCAGTGTCTGCATACTTCAGCTCACCCCTGTAAGAAAGATGACTGCTCTTCCTTGACCAAGGCTGTTCCGCCATTAATAGGTGTGAAAATCAGGAAGCTGGGAAATTAAATGTGAAGTGAATTAGCTCATCTAGCTATAGGACTCTCCCTCACATGTTTGCTCCTTTTGCACACCCCCCCCCCCACACACACACACTTCTTGTGCTGGTTATTAGATTATTTTAATCTTACGTCACTTAACCTCCTTTTCACATGACAAACCACAAAATAAAGACTTCCCGCTAATTAAAACCTACTGCAACCTCTACATTAAAGTTTCGGGAATGGGAAAACTACTAATTACTGTTGTGTTAAATTATGGTTGTGAGATTTAGAACCTGAGGCTAAATCCTGCGTTTATGAAAATGTATTTTCAATGCCTGTTTAAATTATCGGCTTTCAAGTCGCAGGGGGAAAAAGTTCAGCGGCTCTCTGGGCCCTCCTTTTTTAGGATCTTCTTGTGTAGCCAAGCAGCTTTTCCCTACAGCTCCGGAGCTGAGATTTTTTGTTGTGCTCTGGTGTGGTTTAACTGACTGTGTTGTTTACAGTAAGAACGGTCGTTTTTGCAGTTTTACAGACTTCACATAAAAATAGAGAAACGAATGACCCTGTCATCAGCATCACACATCCAAGTCCAGCTGTGGTCGGGTTAAGAACGGATCTTCATGCGCTCTGTCTCATGGACACGTCTAGAAAGAGACCTCTTACCATTTAAACTGGAGAGCAAATCGCGTTCCTTGTGGGATAATTTGATGGCTGGTGTCTTGTGTGTCATAATGGGTGTGCTTGTCCAATGTGTGAAATTATTCTAAAGAAGTACCAAATTACCATTAAGTAGTTTATTCTGTATGGGTTGCCAAGTTGGTGGGAGTGATAGGAATTTCGTGGTGTACGTTTTTTTGGCAGCATTTTGTCTGTTAAACGGGGACTCAAAGCCATAATTTGAATATTTAAAAAATAATATTGCCCTATGTTTTTCTGTCTTAGGGATGCTGCTTGTGACAGCAGACACACTGGGCCACGACTTCCACGTCTTCCAGATCCTGACTCACCCATGGGCCTCGTCCCAGAGTACCGTTCACCACCTGTACACTCTGCACCGTGGGGAGACCGAGGCCAAGGTAGGAAGGTGGAGAAGATCGAGCTGTAAAAAGGCGGCAGCCTTCCCACCCCCTCCCCACCCTCACTTTCCCTCAAAGCCCAGGTGGCGAGGTTCTGCTGTTGAGGTTTTTCAAGTCTTTCCTGACACCGTGTTAAAGACACCGCTAACATAAGCCTGTGTCAATGGGCAAGAGGAAGTTGCATTCTGCTCGTTCATTTGATTGTACCGTTCCTGGAATGTGACACAAAACGCTCTTGCAACAGGCCCATCCGTCATAACCTTAACCCCCAACCCGCTGGGTTTTTTTCTTTCTTTCTACGAAAGCGTTGTTTGGTAAATTGGAAATATTTCATTGCAGGACATGGACTCCTTTTGTTTAAGTTTTGGTGGGCCACCCAGCTCTGCACATTCACCACTGCTCTGTGTTTTAACAGCACTGGAAATCAGCATTCATAAAGCTCCTTTCATCCTCGCTGTATCTCTCTGTGTTTTCTAAACACTGTCAAGCAACGTGACTCTCAGGCGCATTGAAGAATTGCTCTATCTATTGTGCTGGAAAAGAGCTCTTCGTCCGAGGCCTGCACAGATGGCGTGTAGTGTTGTTTAACGTTCATTTCAAGGGGTCTTCTAAAATATCTGAAGGAAAAACAAACAATCCAGATCTTTCTTTTTTTCACTCTAAGTACAGCTTAATTGATTTGCAGGAGTCATTTTTTTAAAAACCAGACTGGCCTATGTGTCATTTGGTGTGAGACGAAATTTTTAACAGCTGTGGAACGGCGGCGTTCTACCAAATGGAGTCATCGAGATCCAAAGCAAATACGTTGTAGCAGAGGAACAGTCTGAGAGATGAATAGGTCATGGTGATAAATGAGTGAAGGCTGGTCCGTTCTCTTTCTCTGTGAGTCCCCCTAGGTATTTCTCCTCTCTTGGTCCTCTTTATGTGGAGCTTTCTTCAGTCTGATGAGGAAAATCTGATATTAACTATGGTTTCGCCTTCCTCATCTCACAGACTTTTTTGTGCTTCCCCACAGTTAATCACATTAGAGGTTCAGTGTAGCTGTCTTTGAGAAATGGTGACCGTTAGCCTTTTTCTCTCAGAAGTTGTGGGTCTTTGTACTGTGGAGTAACAGAGCCTCACGTCTGAGTCGAATGCCATGAGATCTGTCCACAGACGCTTTGGGAAACATTACCACCCCATCCGTCCATACGAGGAACAAACTCTGTCCCTCACTCTGCCTCCCCCCCCCAACCTTGGATGCCAGTAGACCTTCATGGGAAACACACAGCGCCACCTACTGGGCCATGTTAACCAACCATCTGGTTTACTCCTCTGGCAAACTTACTTCCTGGTTTTACTCACAGAAATACTCATTAAACAGATGTCAAGAGTGGTGATGTGGAAGACAATCAAACGAGTTGGAAATGTGACGCTTCCCTCGTTTGCTCAGTAACTACAAACAGGAAAACTATGACACATCTGTGATATATGCACAAACGTACGTCATGGTGTGTTTGAAGTCATGTTGGAGTAAACACCAGAGAATGGGCTTTCACGGCCAAAATACTGATACAGTTTTTGGACTTAGATCATTGTGCAATTGTGTGATATATATATCTGAAAAGGCCGTGAGACATGAGCTTTAGCTCACCCCTGACTGACATTTGTGAAAACAGGCTGTTGTCATTCAGGTGAAGACAGCTGCCAATTACACATATATCCTAATTTTAATGAAAGAGTGGGTTGAATTAGTTTAGCTAGTTACTGACTGTTAGTAAAGGTTAAATAATGTAAGTGCTTGCAGGTTGCTGTAGTCTGAGGCCCTGGGCATCGTCATTTCTTCTGTTTTTTTCAGTGCCGTTTCCCATGTCTTTCCTGCAGTGCGTATCTTTGTGTTCTGCGTGTGTGGTGCTTTGCTCTGAGTGTCACTTCCCTGGCTGATGGGGCCAGGAGTGACCTGAAAGTGTTGGGAAATACTCGGGGCAGGAGATCAGGGTTCAGCCTGACCTGAGCCTGCCCTGCACGTTGGAGGGGTCGACTTCTGGGCGAGAAACGGCCCACTCCGGTCACTCGGGTTTCCTGGCTCTCGATTCTGGACTTCCTGCATCTTCACACCCCTGTGTTCTGGGAAACCAAGAGCAGGGTGAGACAGGGGGTTGCGATGTAGAATAATGGCCAGCAGGGTTATTTTGTGGGGTCTTTGGTTTGACTGCAGAGCAGGTCACTGGACAGCTGTGACGGAACCCCGCCCGAGGGTGGTGGAGGAGGGGGTGGGGCCTGCGTGTTTTGTGGAGAGCACGTTGCATGGAGTGGAGGTGCTGGATTAGCTGACAGCTGAATTGACCCCCAAAAAAAAAAAAAAGTATTCGACACCAGAGCACGCTCGCTACAACGGTGCCACTGCAATTCACTTCCATTACACTTATCAGGGGACAGAGCCTTGCCCTAGTGCTGGGAGAGCTACTTGCGTTTACCAGTGCTGAAATGGGGGAAATAATTCCTAACATGAGGCTGAATCAAAGTATTCCTTTCCAATGGATGCATAATTTCTATAGCATGTATATGTGACGTACACGGTATGAAAGGGAACATCAAATGGAGGGGGCGAGGGTAACAAAAATGAATAAAATGGCTCTTGCTTTTAGAGTCATGCTGTTATTATTATTTTTTTTCCTATGGCAAAACAAACAGAGGTGCATTAGCGTGAAGTGCAATGATTCCCTCCCGATGTGGTCTCTCTGTGAGTTCCAACTGCGCAAGAGTCCTCAGTGGTCATTACAGGCCGGCGCAGAGCCGGGCTGGGCCATTTACGCCCACGTGACAACCACAGCCGGAAAGGCAGGTAGGTGGACAGGCCAGATGTCCAGGAGATAATGGCGGGGTGATAACAGGGTCCGGGGTGGAGCAGCGGGGGGGTGGGTGGAGTGTTTGGGGGTGCAGGCAGACCACTGTGTCTGAGACCAGGCCAGTGATAAGATGGGCAGTCCCCATGGGCCGTCCAGACAAGACTCACCACACGTCCTGACTGTCTGAGAGAGAGACACACACACACACACAGTCACACAGTGTGTGCTCACACTTACACATACGCATACACATACACACACACACAGACAGACATGCATGCACACACACAGACACACACACACACACACAGTCACACAGTGTGTGCACACACTTACACATACGCATACACACACACACACACACACACACACAGTCACACAGTGTGTGCTCACACTTACACATATGCATACACATACACATACACACACACACAGTCACACAGTGTGTGCTCACACTTACACATACGCATACACATACACATACACACACACACAGACACACGTGCATGCACACACACAGACACACACACACACGTGCGCAGTCACATACAGCACACTCCGCTTCATACTCCACTCCATCATAATCAGTTGTCACCACAGCTAGACAGCACCATAGCAATTTTCTTTCAAGAAAGTTGTACTTGGGATTTATTCTTGTTTCACAAGAAAAAAAAAAAAAAGTGTTTTCTCACATATCTAAATACCAAACAGATTTTATAATAAGAAACATTAACCAATAGGAGACAGATATATGTAACCATTCATTATGAAAGAAATGGGTTATCCGTAACTACAATATTGATAACTTTAATTTGATGCGTTTTTGAGGTAAAAAGAATGAACAAACAAGCCATCTATTTCTAGCACACATCATCCAACCTGTAATGGAGGTTTCACTCGGACAGGAGATTTGACAGTAAGAGTTACTCTAATTATAGTCTAATGAAGTTGAGAATAGCCGGGCCACTTTAGAGGCCATTTTAGAAAAACCGCTGTTAAGTGTCACTCCAGTTTTAAAAGTATGTCATTTTCTTAATATTGGGAGTTGAGAAATACAGTCTGTGCATTTAGAAATCTCAGTTTTTCAGTGACATGTTGAAGTTTAAATGTGCCTGTGTGACCAAACAGCTGAGGAAATAACACATACACACATTCCCATCTATTGCATAAAGACAGAAAACACACACAATCACACTTTTTACACAATGTGAATTGTGTAAAAATTTAATGTGATTTGAACATAGCCAGTCAATATATGTCAACTTTAGTCCTATGTGAGTGGTTTTACTCTTTTACTGGCATTTGTAGTATACCCTGAAGGCATACCCCAGCTTGTCTTATTTTAGAATTGCTTTTTCTGTGTGCTGAGTGTTCAGGTCCTTGCTTTTGAATTTTCTGTCCATATTTTCTCAGGAACTCATTGACCCCTAGTCCCAACTGCCGAGCAGCCATCATAATTTAAATTGTTTGTCATGAGTGTATACTTATAAATAAATAGCGTATTTGAGCACAGAGTAAATAGTTTTGTGTAGGAAGAGGCTACTGTAAATGGGGATGTTTTTTTATTGTGTGATGAACAATTGGTTTCAAAATATTGTTCTGATCAGGACATCCTCAAACTGCATGAAGATATGTGGTATGTGTGTATATGAATAGCTGATATAAGATGCATTATGCAAGAGATATAACTGTCCTATCTTTTGTTTCAGCCTTGCAAATATTGGCATCAAAACCCATGGACGTGTGTTAGATATACTGTAGCTGTGACTGAAAAAAAGAGGAGAGAGAGTGGGTGGATAAACACTTTAGATTTATCATTTACTAAATATATGGTTTCACTGGTACATAGTCAGATACCGCAGGTAAGACTATATATAGCTGTCTAGGTGGACGTATTTCTATGTGAGTGAACTTACCTCTTGACATTCCAACCATGGATTTTGAATATTTTGTTTTCCTATTAGTTAAGTGTCCTCCATTAACAGCTGTTAATCTTCCAGAAATGTTTTTTTAGGCTTTCTTTTTTTAAGTTGGCAGCTTGTAAGGTTGTATTTGCCTTAGCAGAACTAATATTTATTCCTGGAGGGCTTGGACCTTTGGTTGTCTCGTTAGTGTCATGTTTGGACACCGAACACAGAGCTGCTGTCTGTTCCCTACCTCTCACCCCGCCCTCTGCACATACCTTCGCCATTCACACACACACACACACACACACACACACACACACACACACACACACACACACACACACACACACACACCCACGCACACCTATGCACACCTACACACACACACAAACCTTCACTGATCATGCACGTACACATGCACACATACCTTCACACACACACACACAAACACGTGTTAACATGCACACACACTTGCACACATGCACACATACTTTAACACGTACATATACCTGCACTGTTTACACACACATGTGTGCATGTACACACTTACCTTTGCCTTTTTACAAACTCATGTAGGCATGCTTTTGCACATGCACATGCATAGACAAATACACACACAAATACACTCTCATGTGTGAATTTAGACACACACATACAAATGTGCGCTACTACATGCATGCAAATACATGTGCAAACAAAACACACATGCGTAAGTGCGCGCACACACACACACAAACACACATGCGTAAGTGCGCGCACACACACACACACACACAAACACACATGCGTAAGTGCGCGCACACACACACACACACACACACAAACACACATGCATACGTCCCTCCATGTCTCCTGTGGACACTTCAGACTGTGAGGAGTGCTCCCACACACTGGTTGCTGTCATTCTCAGGCCCAGCACTCAGCACCGTCTGTGAGCCCTGTGCTGGAGCAGCTGGCGGGTGAGTGGCCAGCGTGGTGGATGGAGGACGGAGTCACCTGCACGCTGCCGCTCCCACTGCTCACCTTTACCTTAAAGTATGAAAAACAGATATGGTGTGTCCCAGAGATTGGGCCCAGCTAGCCCCTGCTCCAGATGGTCAATCTCTCGTATAGTTTCTGGGAAGGCAAAAATTAATTTCTTTTGTATAGCCTGCCTGCAAGCTTATTGGAGCTCTCAGATTCCTGAGGGTGGGTCTGGTTGAACCAGATAAGTTTGCCGGCGTTAGAATAAAACCAAAGAATCTTCAGGATCTGAATAGCCTCTTCAAAGCCCTGCATGTCTGAGATTGCAGTTAGCTAATGAGCATGGGTGTATTAGCAACATTAGCAGAGCACATCCCTGAATCTGAGCTGCGATACTCCACAGCAGAAAGAAGTTTGTCATAGATATGATCCTGATATGACCTTGCTTCTTTTACAGGCTGTTCTGTTGGGCCTATATGGTTCGTCTCCCTATATACAGTCATCTGACAACAGCTGTCCGCTTAACAGATATAAGTATGCGTGAACCACTGCCTGATCGCTTGTTACCCACTTCCACCTCATGTAATGAGAAACGCCCACGTTGTGCTCCTGAAATGGGTGAATCATTTTCTGCTCTCGATTTCATGTCTTACATGATCTTGTTTTGTAGGCTGGCTGTCTCTGACTTGTAGTCAGGCCTGATGCATGGCCAGGAAACAAATCTGGGTCCTAGTGAGAGAGGGAGGGAGAGAAAAGAGAGAGAGAAAGAAGGAGAGAAAAGAGAGAGTGACACGGGTGGGCCAGCTGCCCAGGGGCGAGCTCGTACGCTGGTCCCAGCCGCTTTACGACCTCGCTGCACTTTACAACCTGCTGTCCTTTCGGGTGTGATTATCCAGGAGTGATTGCTTCACAAAACACCTCCAGCACCACGGGGGAACAGAATGGCCCTGTGTAAACCTCCCCCCACCTCCCCACGACCTAAGCCCTCCCACCCCAGCCACCCCCAATCTCCCCACCCTCGGCCCACACGGTCAGGCAGGCGCTGGAGATCTCAAACGAGATGTGCGGCAGGTTAATTTGTTACTGACTAACGCCAGGTTTGCTGCCTGACCATGCGCCCGCTTTGATCTGGCCCTAGCAAACAGTAAAGAAAAGCTGCGCTATCTGGAGCCGCACAAATAACACAAGTGATAATGGCACTGGGCGGATGGCAGGGACCCTGGCTTATCTCACTGGCTGCCGGAGCCTGCTTGTTCTGACTCACAAAATGCTCCTATGAGTGACCTCAGCCTTTACCGGTAAATAAACCCTGTTGATAACAGGACCTGCCAGTAGGTCTACATGGCTCTACATGTTTTAAACTGTAGTGCACTGACCAAACGGGGTCAGGCAGATTTTTTTTTTTGTAGTTAACTCTTTAATGATGAATACTTCATAAACATTTTGTTCCCTGTGTTGGCTTAAGCTGTGCCAAACGAAAATGAAAACAGTCCAAAAAAAAAACTAAACAGAGAAGAAAATGAGTTAGATTTGAGAATGAAGTGGTTCCCCTGATTTTGTTTCTTTACCTCAAACTATTCTAATCTCTGAATCAGGATGGGTCAGGCCCACCGTGCAGAAAGATTAAGACGGTTGGGGGGGCGGTTGGCAGGTCCAAATAAGAGCAAAATATTTGACTGGATTTCTCCTTCTTCTTCTTAGTGAAAGAAATGTGTAAAATGACCTCATCATTGCTTTGGGCTTGTTCATAAGATAGACCCTGGAAATTCTGTAAACTGTCTACAGTCTATAAAGACACCAGCATATTAGCTGTGGTCTCCATCCTAAAGTACCCCCTGATTTCTGTAACATCCGTAAAGACTTGGCTATTGAAGTGCATCTACAGGACGTTAGTGTCCGTAAAACCTGTCTGCAAGGGACAAGAGATGGGCTCAAAACCTGTATGGCTGATGTCAGTTCATTTTCAAGTTTGTCTCTGCAGTTCTGAATGGCCTGTTGAACCCAGTCAGATAAAGACTCAAATGTTACGCTCATTAACACATTTGATAGACTGCCATGCTGCAAGGCACAGAATAGCAATTTTTATTCCCAGCACTATCACAACGGCTGTGGAGCTAAAGCCATACGCGACATGAGCTGAAGACACAGCACTTAGGTAATGTGATGCCCCACCATTCGGTAATTGATGGTGTTTGCCAGTGTTGGACAGGGGTCTGTGTGTGTGTGTGTGTGTGTGCACCATCCCAAGCCAGACCCTGATACTCTGATGTACTGATCGAGCTTAAATCAGCCCCCCACACTGAGAAAGAGGACACTGTTGGAATGCGGTGGATGCACTATCAACTGTCATTGGCCGCGCAATTATGCCCTCAGTGTCTCTTGGAGGGACAGAGATGAAAAGTTCAGGTAGATGTTTGGCGGCGTTGGCCGGGCCCGACGGGCGGGAGGGGTGTATACAGTGACAGCTGAAGTGACCTGTATCACGGCACAAAAATGCGAGCGCGGTCCCACCGCGCGGTGCCTGAAACTGGCCGGATAATGGACACTTTCTTCCTCTTTTGTCTCCGGCTGCATTTCTGGAATATTTGGGGAGATTTTATCTGTGGCGTTTGTTAGCTGAGCAGGCTGCCCCCCCCCCCTCCTTTCAGGAGTAGTTTGAAAAGAAGTGTTGATACCACTGCCTCAGTAGCCATTGCAAACAGTGGATTATCACAGCCAACAAGAGCTTTTACTGCACTCTTGTGTATTCCAACATTGAGCAGAATACGCAGGACAAACGATAGACATATTTAGTGGTAATTAAGCTTTTATCTGATAAGATAATTAGCATTTTTGTTGTTTTGCCTCTGAAGTAGCATTGAAAACAGAAGATGTTAAAAGCGGGGTTTCCAAGTCTGTTTCTCTCATTGTAAAGTGTCTTGCTAAAAGTACAGACCAGGCTATACAGTCCCAGGACTAATCCCTGGCAATGGTGTTAGCGCAATATGACTGGACATGTGCAGAAAATGGGCATAGCCGGCCTTGTCCTGTCAGGGGTAGACTGGGTTCAAGTCAGCCAGAGTTTCTTGGGTTACCACTGTGCTAGGTCCGCCCAACAATGTGCTTGGCTCCTAGAGGCTGTCAGTGGCTCCAAGTGAGAGATGCACCGTTCCTGAAATAGACACTGGATCTCTCTCGCTGTGCTGTGCGTGGAGAATGGTCACTGGCTCACAGGATGAGTTTATCAGAGCAGTGCCCAATCTTCAGACATGATTGGAGGGAAAACACAAGACTACATGATGGTGAAAAATGGCCATTCAGCCCAGCTAGGCCTGGAGAACACCAAGGGTCAATGCCTCAACCACACGACCTGGGAAGCTATTCTAAGTGTTGACAGCTCTCTGTGAAATACAGTAATTTCCCATATCAGTTTGGAATATACCTTTTACTTATTTCCATGTTTAGCCTTAGCCAATACTGCTGTAGTATTGAGTCCCTGTTTGTGACCGCCTCTGGCCATCCTTGTGCCCTCTCCCCTGTACAGGTGCAGGATATCTGCTTCAGCCAGGACAGCCGCTGGGTGGTGATCAGCACATTGCGGGGCACCTCGCACGTATTTCCCATCAACCCTTACGGTGGCGCCCCCTGTGCCCGCACCCACATGTCCCCCCGTGTGGTCAACCGTGTCAGCCGCTTCCAGAAGAGTGCCGGGCTGGAGGAGATCGTGCAGGAACTGAGCGGCAAGCAGGGGGGAAGATGCAGCCCTGTCCCGGGCCTCTCCAGCAGCCCGTCAGGGTCCCCGCTGCACGGTCAGTCTGTCCCTCCTCTGCCTGAGTCTTACTGTCTGTCTTTCTGTTACCTATGACACCTGTTTCCTGTTCTTACTCCCAATCCAACCTGCTTCCCATGTTCTTTAGCTCTTAACCCATATTCTTTACCTGAATCAAACCGCCAATCTCACCTGTTGCCTGTGTACTGTAATTCTACCTGTTTTTACTACCTGTTTCACCTGTTACCTGTGTGCTGTAACTCTACCTTTTCTTACTACCTATTTCACCTGCTACCTTTGTACTGTAACTCTACCATACTACCTATCTCACTTGTGCCCTGTAATGTTACCTCTGCATTACTGCCAATCTTACTTGTTACCTGTACCTGTCCCACATAGTCACTCTGACTGCCCTTCCTAGCCGTCTCACCAGTCCCTTGTGTTTCTGCCTTTCTTTATTACCTGTCTATTATCATCTCACCTGGGTCCTGTGCCCATGTCACCTGTATCCTTTACCTGTCTCACCTGTTCGTAGTACTGAGTGCATTCCCTGTGTGTCTCACCTGTCCTCATACATGATATTCATATTCCTTTATATCCACAGCACCAAAAAGGCACAGTTTTCAGTTTTTAGGCATACAACTGAAAAAGGTTGATGAGTTTCTATTTATGTTAAAGTGGTAAGCAGTGACTCCTGTAGTGAATTCCAGTTTTCAATGAAAGTAGCAAGGTTAAGTATTGACAAACATCCAGAGACCCCCCACACATCCCATTAGATGTCCTTGAAGACCTCCCCCACACACACACATACACACACAAACACACTGTCCCTCCCCCGCATGCTGCAGACCTTGCACCCTCCTCGGTTCTCTGACCTTCCTGCCATGGCACCGTGTCTGTTTGTCAAACAGTCCCGGGCTGCAAACAGCCACCTCGGCCGTGCCCGGCGGGCACCCTGTCTCCCACTTTGCGCTGCCAGAGCCGCCGTCTCCTCTGACCCTGTTTACACGTCTAACGCGCGCGGGAGTTCACTCGGTGCAAGGGTTTAATCCCGGCTCCCGTTCTTCAGGCCAGCACAGAGTGTGCAGTACTGAGGCATTCTAAAAGAGTGCAGGCTCTGTAAAAATGAGACGACAGAACTAAGAGAGAACACATACGATTCAAGAAAAGATTGCTGTAAGTACGCACAATTATTGACAAATGGGATAAGAACAGTTACTTAACAAGATCTGAAAACAAGGAATATAAAATTGAATTAAGCAAAGTATTCTTACAGTACAGTATATTAAACTTAAAATTACTTGAAATTAAAGTTACTGACATAATACTTGTTATGATTTCATTTTTGCAGTGGAGGGGTGTTAGATGTGTTTGGAGTTTGTGAGCTCGCTGTCTCAGATCTCAGGGTCATCAGTCTCTCCAGCCCGCAGCGCGGGGCCCTCCCCATAGCACTTACCAGTGATGCAGTGATGCTTTCCTGTTCTCCCTTCTTTTAGCTGGAGCTCAGCGCCACTTCCTGGCAAATTATTAATTACGGACATGGACGGCGTAAGTGAAGTGTGCCAGGGTGACATCACGGCGCTGGAATGCGGAGCGTCTTGCGCAGGAGAGCTTTAGCGGAGGCCATGAAAGTCAGCCCGGGGAACCGTGTCGTAAATCAGACTCCGTTTTCAAAGGGACGGCATGAGGGACCACCTGTCAGCAATTAGTCCAGCGAGCGCATTACCTTACGCGGGGGTTTGAGGCGAGGAGCAGGCCTGGCGCTGACACCGCGCGGGCACTCCATGTTACACTGCGAGAAGAACACGCAAAATTAAAGATGATGAGTAAACAAGAGATGCATTCTATAGAAGCAAATAAAGTAGTAGTGATTAAAGAAAACCAAAAATATATCTAAAAAGTACTTTAAATCGTCTTTTTGAATGTTTGAAAGATCACTTTATTCGTGAAATCTATATCAACTCAGTGAGGTTTTGTTTCCCAAAAAACAATTATAGACGACTTAGATTTGAAAAAAAATGAAAAGGAAATCTGTCACTTTTGATCTTTATTTTACATTGATGCTGTGATGTAAATTATTCCATTTCATTCCACAAAATTACATGTATTGTTATATATTTAGTCTTGTTTTGTTTATGCGTTCCGTTTGTGTGTGTGTGAAACGAGCACTGGTGCCAAACACGCGGGCCACTGCAGGCCTGGCACCATCTCTGCCTTCAGAGCTCTCACTGCCATGTCTGCCTCCGAGACAGCACCAGTGCTGGGGTACTTTCATTAACCCCTGGCTCTCCTGTCGTCCCTGCTCTCTTTCCTGCAGCTCTCCTGGGGGTCCCTGCTGCAGGAGAAGGATCTCTCTGTCTGGCTGTCTCTCTCTCTCTATCTTTCTCCCTCTCTCTCTCTCTCTCTCTCTCTCTCTTCCTCTCTCTCTGTCTGTTCTGTGAGATCTGCTCCCGCTGTTAGACACATTTATCCATTTTACTGGCTGGAGTCCCGTTGCAAGACTCACTTTTTCCCGATCCTTTTTCCGAAAGGCTAATAACAAGAGATGACTGTACGTAAATATCACACAGTTACAATTACTAATCTCCAACTGCAGCCATTGGATGAATGCTGCTTTCCCCTGGCTAAAGTTCCTCCCGGCTACCATCATTGACTGTTTAGATATGTTATGCCTCTTTTAAAGGGGTTACCGAAAGCCAGTTTAGAATCTTGGCCTCATGACAAGTGTGCTTTTGTAGAGAAGCGATTCGTTTGCCCGTGGAAAGTGCAAAAGTGCAGATTTTACACGTTAGAATTAAATTTGTTGGAGGTTTGCATAAACACTGTGTGGGTATACATACAGTATATTCTCAATTCCCCTAAACAGCCTCTCAGAGAGGATATGATGGTTCAGTAATTTAAACATTATGTGTGCATATTTATTTGTTCGTTTCTTTCCAAAATAAAACTTGACACTTCTCACAAATCACCAGCCAAAATGTGAGGTTTGCGTGAGTGTAGGTTCAGATGTAAAAGGGGGGGAGGGGAAAGGGGGGGAAAGAGAAGCGTAATTTGCGTTCCAGCGCTTGAGTTCAAGCCTCGTATAATTCCAGAAGTTGCTGAACATTTAATGTCATTTTCCAGTTCACACAGATGCAGGAAAATGGAGAGTAGCATTAGTCCTCCGTTTGCGTTCGCTGCCTTGTTCCTGTACTGCATTTATTTATTTTTGGCCTCAAATTGGGCAGCAGAGATGAAATGATGCATACTGCGACACAATGGTCTCGGTGCTGGCCTACGATTGTCGCCCATGACAACACATTGATTTGGGACAGGAAGAGGGAAAGCACATATCCTTCAGAGCTACCAGCGTCTCTAAAAATAGCTGCGCAGATCGAGCCTTCTGTCTGTTCCCTCTGTGAATGGACCTCATCCTCGGATTTCGAATTTGATGACCTAATCATTTGAAACATCACAGATGAATGCGTGTGCTACACACAAACAAATACAAAAAACTCTGACCAGCAAGTCCATTGTCATCGTCTGCCTTTATGCAGGAACAGTGAACTTGTACTTGAACATTACTAGACTTTTCTACACAGATGGTATACAAACAGCAGAAGCAAAGCTGTCGGAAGATATATTTTGTATATGACTGATACAACATCTCTACCTTGTGTTCATCATGTAACTGAATGTTGGACACATGGCTTTTATAGCCAGTATTTTCAGGGGTTACACATTCCCATATCTACTTGCCATGGTTGAACATGTATAGGTCATGCCTGTTTCTTTAGTTTTTAGGAGTTTAGATTTGGCTGTCCGGCAAAGAGCGGTGCTTGTCTCAGGCCATCTGAGCATTGGGCTCTGTGTGCCTGCAGCTTCCTCTTTGGAGTGCTGTTCATGAACGCACAAACTATTCATGTGAATTCATGTTTTTTTTAGTTTGTTTTGGATTTGTTTTGTTTTGAGACTGCACACTCGCACACTCGTTAGTGTGAATCAATGGACATCTTTTCTTACCCAGAGGGAGGGAAAAAAACAGAGAAAGAAAAGAAAAGAAAAACACTCAGGCCTTTGGCACACGTTCATCCGGCATTGAAGAGAGGGGGACAAAAAGGTGAGACAGGAAGTTGTTAATTCACCATAGATAAAAGGGGAACTTCCTGTGTGCTGTTAGAGGCCAAGACAGAGATTGTTTGGGCTTGGTATTTTTGTTATTATTATTATTATTATTATGATTATTTAGTTTTTCTTAAAAACAAGTTTGCTGGAAAGCACTTTTTGACACTCCTAAGCTTGAGGCTGTAAGTGAGGTTTTGGCATCTGCCGCGCAAGAGAGACGTCCTCCCCAGTTTGTGGCAGGCCTCCCGTGGACTGCCGCCGTTCGGCAGACGCTGCATGCCGTGTTGCCACGGTTCCCTCTGAAGAGTACGGCCGAGGAGCGAGGAAGCGATAGACCTCTATCCTGGGTAACAGATCACTGTTTACTGCAGACGCGCGTGCTGTTCGGGGCCTCCTGCCAGACCAGCGGGCCTGACTGAGGCAGGGTCCAGAAACTCAGCGAATTTGCTGTCTCTTTGGGACAAATTTCAAAGAACAGAATGATTATAGGTGTTATGTATGTGTGTGTATATATATATATATATATATATGTGTGTGTGTGTGTGTGTGTGTTTGTCTGTTTAAGAAAGTAATTACTGAAAGAACACATTTTTGATTGGGAGCAGTAATAGATAGAAATTGTGTTGTTTCTGCAGTCAGATGGAATTATAGTTTGTGCTTCAGCCCAATATGCCATATTCTGTTCACATTGGAGTAATTAGGTACTCACAGATTTATGATGTGTTACACTAATCATTCTCAAAACTAAATGCTGAATAATAAAAGATGGAGCTGCAGCTGTCACTTGCTGTTCTCTGTATTTATGGTTTGAAATGAAACCAAGCAGGTATTTAATTTGGCATTGTTTTATGCTACCATAACGCTAAATGTAAGACAGATTTGTGCTTTTTTTTGCTGCAAAATTTGACAAAGATTGTTGCCCATATAAATAGAAATTATTTTTGTTCCTTATTTTTGGTCCTGTGAAGCCCAAGAAAAACCTTTTTTCCAGGTGTAGTGCCAGCCTTGTCCTCTGCAGGGCGCTATTCTCTCAGGTTTCCTTGGAATGCCACAGTGTCTCTTATGTTCCTACTCCGCTGAGGTGGAGAAGAAAAGGCTCGCAAAGCTTCAATTGTGCTGCTAAGTTTTAGCTCGATACAAATCTAATCCAGCGAAAGGGCCGAAACTGTGCGGTAATTTGTTCTGGGTTTATGAATGGTCTCTACTGAAGACTGGATCTTTACATTCATGAGTTTTTTTAAAGCACTATTTATTTAAATCCTTTTTCATTGTCCCACATAAAGAGGTTCTTTTCCTTTGTGAACCACAAGTAACATTCCAGTGTGACACATTTTTACATTATGAAATATATAGAAATGCAGATTTATATAACATTCTGTCATACTTTAATTTGATTACATTTTTTCCAAATTAAAATGGTTTTAGACCAAAAGAGATCTTGGGCTGTCGGCAAAAGAATAAACTCAGACAAACAGTATGAAAATGGTTGTCTCCTGTCCCATCGGTAAATCACTGAAACCATGAAAGCTGCTGGATAAAGCATACATTTTGTACACTAAATGAGTTTAAATTTTGAGAGATTTATCTGCACTTTAAGTCTGTAGGTTGTGGAGTGAAGTGTGGTCATAGATGCACGAGGATTTAAATACTATTGTTTCAGCCCGTTTACCCCAAATGCCATTTTCATCTTTTGAGTCAGGAATTCAGTTTTTAGCCAGCTTAAAAATAATAAGCACAGATCACATTACATATTTGAAGTCGAATAATAATAATATTTATTATTATAGTAATAATGATAAGCAATAGTTTTGTTATTATCATTATTGATAATAAATAGAAGAGGTACTGGTATTATCATGACATCAAACTGTTTGGAATTTCAATATGTAAATTCATTTTCATATTAAATTAAATGTTGTTTGTGTTTTAAAAAATAATTTTGATAAATTCTATATTTACTTCATATAATAAATAATTTTAAGCTTTTAGAAACTCTATGAACTCATAAATCTTGTGAGCATATTGTAATGTGATCTTTTTCTTGCCCTAATAACTGATTCTCAGTTTATTGATTTTTGTGTATTTTTTTGGGTGTATTTGTCCAGTGGCTTCTCCTCCCTCACACACTGCCTGGTGCCAGTGTTGTAGTCGGTGCCGGTGCTGGAGCCTGTGTTGGACCTGCGCGGTGCTCTGCTGCCTCACGGCTGAGCAGAGAGGCTGAGCACCTCCACAGTGGAGCTCAGGCTGGGGCACATTTCACAGGGTCACGGTGCAATCCAGCAAGCGCTTTGTATCTAGATTAGTGCCCTCTGCGTAACTGGTTTGCAATGAACCGAAGGGCATGCATTATAAAATGGAAACATTACTGTGTTGGTGGTTGACACTAATTTTATGTGACTCAGTACAAGTTGTCTCACGTTAGATCGGATCCTTTATCGTAATGATTGTGAAAAAAAAAAGAGAGAGAGAGAAAATGTTCTCGGGGATGCAGTTTGTAACACACAGTAGTTTTCTCCCAGATCTCTCTCTCTTGCGCGTGTTAACCCCCAGTCATGTGAAAGTTCACTGCTGTCTTTATCAGGCAGTGTGTGAGAGTCCCTGCTCATGAAATATGCTGTCCTTTTCCCATTGCGAGGAAATGTGCTTCATGACACTTCTCATGACCTGAGTCATGACCAGATCCAACCGGGCTCTCCGAACGTGGGCGCGCTCCATTTCCTTTCACCATTTACTCATTCACAAGTAATGTCACAGCATCTCCAGGCATTCTGGTGCTTCTGCTTGAATACCTCTCTCTCTCCAATATAGGCAAATAAATATGTATATCTATACATAACGTATTGATATATGTATACGTATTTAATACAGTAACTTATTGTAATTGAATAAAGGTTTCCCATCCAGAGTTTACTATACTAATAATTGACTAAAAATATGTTGCAGTGACTTACACAGAAGAAATATGTCCAGGTCTTTGTGGCCGGTATTTGTACAGTAAGTGTTGTTTTAGGAGCTCCCCCGTACCGTTTTGCATATGGAGCATAATGAAATCTGTGTTGATGAAGTTAGCGCACCCCATGTGAACTCAATAAAACAAGGCCTAGCCGAGGATAAGGAGGAAGAGAAGCCCTCTATGACTCACTGCTTAGTCTTATACTGCAGATGAATATGAGAACGTGTGTGTGTGTGTATGCATGTATGGATGTGTGCATTCGTACTTGCATGCATGCATACATGCGTGTGTGCATGCATGTGTTTGTGTGCACATGTGAATGTGAGTATATGTATGTTTTTATGTGGTTGCACATAGGTGCATGTTTGTCAATGTCTGCTTACAGTACATTTGTATGTGTTTACTGTAGCTTTGAGTGCTTGCCATGTATGTATACTCATCTGTTTACATTATATGCGAATACATATTTTTTAAGTGTTTGTGTGTATGTCTATGTACTTGTGTCTGTGCTTATGTGTAAAAATGCATTTTGGGGAATGATTGTGTGTACTGTATGTATGTGTGCATATGTGTGAGCTTGTATTTGCATGTTTCTGCATGTGTGCGCATATATGTGCCTCATGTAGTCATGTACAATTATAACTCTCCAAAGCAAAGCCATTCAATGCGTTGATATTCGAAAGCAGCAGGACGACTGCAGCTGAACGATGTCCCTTTAGTACCATTTCAGCGGTGAACCCTGCTGCTTATGAGTGAAGCCCTGGCTTTGAGGAAGGGAATGGTTTTGCATTCAAACCAGGTGAAAAGGGCTAAATCCTCCTTGTCTACATATGAAAGCTCCCGCCCTCAGGTCCTCTGCCTTAAAAGAGCTCTACCTGGTACCATGGCGCCCATGAAAGAACAGGTGGATTCCAGTCTAGTGCAAAATGTTCCGTGGTTAGAACGGAAATTTGACAAGATTCTTTTTAGCAGATATGGAGATGTATTTACTGTTTGTTGTGGTTAATGGTAGTGATAATAAGACTGGACGTGTAAGGCAATATCCAGCATGAATGATGGTGGAAGTTTCTACATTTTACACAGTGGAACACAGTGATTCAATTTTGGTGTCTTGCTCGCGCGAGCTGCCGGTAAATTGATTTCAATGAAACGACGAGCACCATTTGATGAAAATCCTGAATTTAATAACCCCAAGAGCATCACTGGGCCGCTGCTCACATGGGACAGCGGACATTTTAATTACGCCAGCGAGTGTGTGCGCCCTTTTGTCTTCCGTCGCTAGAAGGCTTGTGTTTCTCTCCGTGTTGGGCGTATTCGGAAATGGAGCTTGTTCTAAGATGGAAGATTAATTTTGGACTTCGAGGAATGTTTGGTTTTTTACATTGGTCACGTTAATTAAAGAAAACCCCGACACGGTGGGTGTTTGTTTTTTAACGCGTCGCAGGCTGGTACACGGGACACAGTGGGGCCCGGCACAGTCGCAGTCATGGAGGGCAGCCCTCTCTATCAGCAGACTCTCATTAGATAAATCTGATGTCTGAATCCGAAGGAAATGTCTGTATTGTATTACACTTCATTAAAAGAGGACATGTCCTTCTGATAGAAAAAGCTTTAGCCTGGAAGTTATATAAATACTGTTTTTCCGCACCCCCCCTCTTCTCTTTTGAAGTCTACTTTGTATAAATGAAGACAATTTTAGTACCAAGGATGTGTTTAAACAGCTGCTGGCCCCTGTAAAGGATGTCCTGAAGTTTTAGCGAAGACCTTCTGAGAATCGCTACAACAGCTCACACATGTCCCTGAGCAGGGCTCCCACTCTGTGTGTCTGCGCACAGTGTATGAGATCTGTCCCGTCTCTGTGTTTGAACCTTACTCATCCTGCTAGCGCTATTTATGTCAATATGTGCTTCAATTTTTTTTTTTTTTTTTATTATTATTTTTAATTATTTTATAGGATGAACTTGAGCCCAGATTGGTTGTTTCTCTCATGTTCCGGTGGTGTTCTGTGAGAATCGTTGCGTCTAGTTTTTCTTTTTTTTTTTCTCGTTTTATTTTTCTGTCATCCCCCACACACTTTCATCATGCCCTTCCTCCTCTTCCTCTGCATTTGGCAGTGCTTATCGCGCATACCGCGCGTCTCTGACGCTTTTTATCGAGACGTCCGGCCCGGTCCTCCCAGAGCCCCAGACTCTCTGGCTGGACCTTCCAGGGGCTCCCCTTCCCCCCCGCACCCCTGCCTCCTTCCCTCCCTCCCTCCCTCCCTCCATCCATCCCTCTCTCCCTCCCTTTGGGGTCATCCGGCAGTGCTCTCCCATCAGGACTCCACCGGTTCCGCTCCCCCCGTCCAGGGCGCGTCCCCTCCCTGTCCCACTGACGCTGGTCCGCGCCGTGGTTCCATTGCCCGCGGTTACACAGCGCAGTCCCATGTTTCACTCTCTCCCCACGCCCTGTATCATGCTGGATGGCAGGAAACCCAAAGACGCGCCCGGGTCATTAACTGCACTAATTCCTCCCAGGAAAAGGACATTGATATTTCTGAACATTTAGTTTTCTAATTCAATCACTAATTCAATCATTATTAATTCATTGATTTAATCTTTGTGTTGCGAGACGGAGCGAAATAAACTCAGGCCAACTCGGCTGTCACCGACGGCTCCATGCAGAACTGCGGCAAACATCTGATCAACATCGACCCCCTCCCCCACCCCACTCCCCCCCCCCTCACAGACATGAGTAATAAAGTACTCTTTGGGCTGATATCAATTACATGAGTGTGTTACTACTCTCCTGGCGCACAGCTCACCAGCACAGTGGGTCTGTGTCAGCATTCGGAGGGAAGGAAGACACCAGAGCCAAATTAAATCCCTCAAGCGGAGTAAGGAGTCCCCAAATTCCTAACGGCCTCAACGTTGCAGTTTTCATGCTTTTCATTGCTAAAATTTTTTTCATGACTTGAATACTGAGTCTGGTTCCCACTTAGTCTTAAGTAAATTGACATTATCGGATTACTGCCGTACTTGATCAGGGCCACATGTTGAGTCCCATTGATTGTATCTCCGCATGCATTCCTGTCCATCGGCTCACTGCTCGCCCTCTGGATTTGTAGATGAGCAGAATGTTATAATAGAGTGATGCGCTCAACCTAGCTCACCTCCAGGCTCCCGTGCTGTTCCACTGCCTGACAACGAGCAAAGGGTGTGACCTCTGACCTCATCATAACGATAAAGCGAAGATCTGTTCTCCGTATTTTTTTGGATGTTCAGATATTTTTTTTTAAGGGATGTCAGAAAGGATGATATACATTGCATCGTCGTTTACATAAGTCACCTAGCTTAAATAGTATTCATTTATATTTATGTCTTGTTCGGTTATTATTAAGTATGAAGTACTGTCAAGAGTATGCTTAGTAGCAACATTCTAGAAATCACTTAAATGGACAAATGGCTCATGATAGTTTTATTGCCACTTTGACAATAAAAGCCCAAAAAGTTAAATAGAGCAGTGTCTCGGATGGAAAAAGGCTCTTTTCTCAGCCCGAAACAGAGTGTCATAAATTTGCGAAACTTTGAATAACAAAAACAACAAAAAAAGGTGGAAGATGCAGCGGGATGAAGTGAGGCCTTTGTCTTTAAATTTAGGCATTCCTGTTCACTTGTGCTTTCAGAAAAGACTGGCTGTTTGCCATGTTCTCATAGGCTGGCCTGACCCCACTCAGAGCCTGAAAATAGTGAGGCAGCAGATAGATATGGTTAACGGAAAAAAAAGAAGGTGGGAGGCGAAGGAGAGGAGGATATGCGGAAAAGGAGGCATAGCGACGTTACCTGGGAGTCGTCACTGATGTCTTTTCCACAAACGTCCCGATTTCTTCAAAAAACAGTAAATCTTGCAGAGTTTATTTTCTTTGCAGCATCTGCGTTTTATAATGGTCCTTTTAATTTGTTTTCACTTTGTCCACCGGGATTGCTTTCAGTCCGGCACCCTCCGGCCTCCTCCTCCTCTCTCGCTTGCTCTCTCTCTGTCTCTCTCTTTCCCTCTCTCTCTCTTTCTGTAAACCCCCCTCTCTCTTTTCCCTGGAAGTGAGTGTTTTAATAATGATGGTTCTGGGAATTTACACAAGCGAGTTTGACATGACAGCGCTCTCTCCCACCGGTGCAGCGGATCGGCCATTGTTCCTCTCCCTCTCCTCACCCCCCCAGCCCCCCCCCACCTCCCCTCCTCTCCACCTTAATCCCTGCCTCCTGTGCACTTTTCTCCCTTACCACAACATGTCTGGGAAACTTGGACCGGCAAGAAAGCCGTGAATGAAAGAAACCCTATCTATCACAGTGTCCGTTTTGTGTGCTGGCTCGTGACAGATGCAAGAACTCTCTCCGTGTCTCAAGGCCTGCAGTTATTTCCAGCCCTTCACTCTGGTATTACCTTCTCAGGCTCTGCCTTATATTTATTACTTTTTCTTCTTTTTTTAAACCTGTACTGTATTGTATTATCAGCATAGAAGTAATAATAAATGTCACTATTATGTGTGTTTTCAATTTCTACCCTTTGGGCTACAGCAAAAGCAGGCTGTTGTTTTAAAGCCCTGACGGACATATTAACATTGGCTGTTGAGATTTACACGACACTTACTTTATTTTTTTGTATTTTTTTAAAAGCACTTAATAACGACCAGAAATAATGGCATGAAACGTTGGGAAAGGGCTAGAAGATGTAGTTACGAGAGGGATTCAAAGGGAAAAAGTGAAGGAGAGAGTATGAGCTGGAGTGAGGAGGTCAGGTGACTACAGCGTGAGCTACTGGCCGCAGAGACCGACTGTTGATCTTCATCCCTGGATTATTATTTTTTCCTCACTGTGGAGAGGCTAGCGACAAAGACCTAGACAAAGACCTTAAACTTTGCACTCAGTTATACTGGCCTGTTCTATCAACCATTATGGGAAATACAAAATTTTACTTTAAGGGAATGTACTTTTTTTAGTACATTCATTTTCTAGATTGTAATAAAATTTTTGTACTCATGTTTTGTACTTTGTTCATCTTTTCTGCCTGTCTCTGTCTTCAGGTTAGCCTTCCGTCATCATCTCACCATGTGTCACTGCAGAATACACCATAAGCATAGTTGATCAATCGAATTATTGATCTACCAGCAATCTTCTTTTGTGTTTCAGTTTCATTTTTTGACATTCAACTTGCATACGTTCTCAAATACTAGTTGTTTTTTCTTGTCCATTGTTTGGAGACTCTCCAATTGAAGCTTCCAAAGACACAATGGAAGGGTACATTTTTGATAGTTTTTAGAAAAATTAAAGGATTTTGTTATTTTTTTCCTTGTGGTGTTAAGAATAATTTTTTTGGTCATAGACAACGCTACTGAAAAATGGAGATACAGGTTTTTTTGACACGAGTGATGTGGATGGCTTGGCAGAAAATTTGCTGTTTCATAATTTCCAGTGGTGCAGTTCTCTCAGGCCGGGCTGAACCACATGTTGCATTATACAGTGAATGAGCGAGAGGTGTATCTCCGGCCTAGTGGCACCCAGGGCCTGGAGTTGGGTGTGAGGGGGTTAAGGCACCGCAGCGGGAACGCTGAAGTGTCCTCTCGGAAAGATGCTAAATTCATTAAGATTCCCCCCTCCTCCTTTTCCTCCCGTCTTATGCTCGCTGCGTCTGAAGCACCATTATGGCTTTTCAGTCTGCTTCCTGTTCGGATTCCTCTTCCTCCCTCGTTCCTCGGTCCCGCACAAAGGCGCTGGGCGCTGGGGGTGTGGTGCTGTGTTTTTTTTGAAAAGCGAAAGAGCACCACTCCAGGCTCCGGCTGAGGGGGGTTTGTGTAAGGTCTCCGCCGAACGCTCCGTTTCGAGAGGAGCACAAGTCTTAAATGGCCTCTCTTTGATTCATCACAAAGCAGGCATTTCACAGTATTAATGAAACACAGCGAAAGCGGTTAATGATCTAAACTCCCTCCAAAGCATTGGTGCATGTCCGCCCTGAGAGCTTTGATTCCCATATAAACAGAGTGCTTTCTTTCATTGTGATTCTCTTTTCTCTTTTTTTGGAGGGGTTGTTGTTTGCCGTTTCTTTGTGGGTTTTTTTTTTTCTTTCTCCCTCTTCAGTCTGTGGCCGTTGCCTTTTACCCTTATTTATGCAACAAAGGAGAAAGGAACATGCGTACAGAGACAATCGAGTCTGTTTCTCAAAGCCTCTGGAAAAGAAAGAAAGCAAGAAAGAAAGGACTTGAACTCACATTTGTTAAGAGGGACCTTGTCTTTACCAAATTATGTGTGTAATTTTGGACATAGCTTGAAATTTGAAAGAGCATAATTGAAGTATGTGTTAACAAATATCTGCTGTCATTTTAAAAGGTAGTCATTAGTGTCAGTAAAGACCGCGCTGATCAGGAAACCAACAAGCAAAGTATAGAATCAGTGCTGGTTTTCTTTGAAGTGAAACTATGGTCTTATTTGAAAGGATTCACTCTTTCTCAGTGATGGATATTTACAGACAAGGAATAAGTTGCAGAGAAATAAGCATTTTATAAGTTCTTGTAATATTTGTTTTGCTATACAAGGGAATGGAAGTGTATGGTATAAAAATGATTTGTGATTGTTTATTTACTCAAGAATACATTTTGGTGAAAATGTACAGGGGCCTAAGTTTTGGAAAACACCTTGAAGGTTTTTTTTGGGAGGAGAGGGATTTCAAACTGGTTTTGCTGCACTGAAAATGGCAGGTGTCTGGCGTAACCTCACGGGAGGGTTTGATCTTCAGTTTCTCGTTTGGAAAAGCCATCAAAAACAAACTTGGATGAAGAAGTACCACCCTTCATTATTAATCATTGTGAATTTATGACTTAAACCTGTATTGGAGTATTGGTGATGGTAGCTGACGGCGCAGTATATCATGCGGTTGATCTGGGGGGGGGATTGAATGCTCTCTCCGTGAGTAGTCCTGGCAGAGATGAGAGCCAGCTCCATGTGCGCTACATGCATAGCCATGTTTCTTTCTCCTTCAAACATGATCTCACTCGTCCTTGCTGTCCATATTTAAAAGGGAGGAAACATTTTCTGCAATACCCTTTAAGGTACTTTAACACTTGACATTTTTTGCTGGCTTGTTAAAATGTGATTTTGGTCTGTTTTCGGTGCTTTTGTAGGGTTTGTGGGTGCTGAGAATATAGTCTTATGTAGAGTTTGTGTGTGATGCACCACTGCAAATAGGTATTTTATCGTAGTGCACCCCGATATACAGTATGGCCGGCATCAGTAAGAGTCTATGGAGGCGGCACTCAGGCCTTGGACACGTACAGGAAGGCAGTGAGAATGTCTGCAGGCCCCTACAGGGAGTAGATGCTGGCAGCACTGCTCACATTAGGGCCGGAACACACTGTCAAATATTTCTTCCCCACGGCAACAAGCAGACACCTCTCCCCTTTCTGTCTTTCACACTCATCTCTATCTCTGGATGTTTTTCTTCCCCCCCACCTCCCCCCCATAGGAAATGCAGCGTAATGACCCATGTCAGCTTCCTCGTCAAGAATTATTCTGCAAGTTTAAGGGAAAGCAGAGAAAAACAGAGGCCTTCTTTGTAACGGGGCACAGAGATCATGCGTCAAGCATTTCCTCTGATCCCATTAGGTCCCCCTCATATAAAATGTATTTCATGTTCTGCTGACTTATTTTACTCACTCAATTTAAACTTGTTAAAATGCCGGGTGTAAACACGCCCAGGTGTCTGTGGAAAAAAAATAACAAAGAACAAAAAAAGTATTTATGCTTGTCCTGAGAGTCAGATGTACTGAAGCAAGAACCTGGGTGAAATAATGTATACTGATGCACATGCTTTATTTTATATGTACATTATAAGTGAATATTCTGTACTTGTATAATATGCTTCATGTTTTTTTAAACATGTTATTTTGCACAAGTCTCTGGTCACAATAACAGCAAGCTTTAGTAAATGCGTGTTCATCTGGTTATCTCTCTCTTGCCCTTTAGTTAAACTCAATAACCAGGAGACGTACAACAACTTCACCAACAACAACGCAGGGACCCCAGGCCTCTCTCCTCTGCCCAGCCTGACTGTGGTGCTGCCGCTGGTCCAGATCAAGCAGCCCATGACGCTGGGCACCATCACCAAACGCACAGGGTGAGCACACATCCGCTCCAAAGGCAGGGTTCACTCACCATGTGGGGGTAGGGGGGTGAGCGGTGGGGGTTAATTCTGTGACTGTGGTTTAACTCAGAGCGCAGGTCTGTCATACGTGCAGCAGCGATGTACGTTAGCCTGACAGCTTCAGCAAAACTCGAATCCATCAAATGCCTTTTTTAATGTAGCTTTTTGCACAGTGCAGTACAATGGTGGCAGTGTGGGGTAAAGGTCATTTAGCTGGACTTGTTGCAATGGTTGCAAGTTTAATTCCCAGGCAAAGCACTGCTGTTGTACCCTTGAGCAAGGTACTTTGCCTTAATTACTTCAGTATAAAAGCAAAATCCAGCTGTAGAAATGTATAATGAAGAAAAAGTGAGATGTGGAAGTCACTCTGTGTAAGGGCCTCTGCCAAAAACCTAAATGTAATATACATATGCCATTTCAAAGTAGCTTGAGAATTACTTTGAGTCTAAAACCCCCAACCCCAAACAATCTGTGTAAATGTTTGGATATAAATGTTGTTTTGGAAGTAGGATATGAATTTATGTTTGCGAAAACATAATACTCTAGCCCTTTAGCAGCCTTTCCTTCGATTTACACGGCTTAATGAATTCCAAGGTCACCCCAGAAAGGCCCTCCTGGTTCATGGACCTATGGTGAACACTGGGACACGGTTAGCCCTTCCTAATGCAGGGAGATATGAACTGCTCGCACATACAGTCTTTAGCTTGCTGAACAAACATTGCACAATATACTCTATTTAGAAACTTACTTAAAACTGTTAATAAATAATGACTAAATAAATAATAAATAAACACGTTTATTGCATTCACAACAAATGTCCATACCAAGTATAAATTCAGTAGTGGAAATAACCCATAGATTATGAAATGAAGTGAGTTTCTGACATGGGTTTAAAAAAGGAAGATTGGAGAAGTTTTAAAAGTACTGTAGAACTGCCAAATTTCATCAGTTGTATCTGTGTAGTGTTTACTATTTTTTGGTAAATACCAAATGCTGTGTTTACCGAAAAATTGTGATGGCTGGGTTTTTTTGTTTTGATTCAGTGCTTTCATGAGCTTGGACTTTCTACCAGATCTGTAAACATTTGTTTTTTTTCCCTCTTTAAATCATGCTGATGCTGCATCTTGGGAGGACAGAGGGTTACCCTCGCCGCTCAAACCTGTCTCTTGCATTTTATTCCGCTGCTCTTTTTCTGCAGCTTTTCTCCCCATCGTGCTTAATCATCAGCCGTCGTGCAGAATGTAAGCGCACAGTTTGCACACAGTAAACAGCCCCCTGTCTCTGTGCCACTGCAGCTCCACTCTGCTGCATGCTTTTCCGCTTTTCCATCTGCGCAATTAAACGTTCCCTACCCGCATGCTGGTGCAATTTCAGGGATGGTGAGTAACGTGTTATGAACCAAACAAAGTGTTTGATATCTGCTAAGGTGCATTTGTTCTGTATTGTATTTTTGTCGATCATTTGTATCTATGCTCGGATCATTAGGATCAAACACAGGCAGTGTGCAGTTGAACTCCTCGTTGTGTGGAGAGACCTGCATGGCGTTTAATGTGGTGTCTGATATTAAGAGCACATTGTAAGAGCAGAGTCAGACACCAGACGGCTCTGTGACAGTTATGCTTTGTGGATTTATTCTGTTACCACATGTACCTACAGGACCTCTCTATGTAACATCAAGCTGTGCTCTGTCATTAGTGTTTTTTTTTTTATAAATCTTATTTGTGTTCCCATTGTTGGTAGATTTTTCTTTTTTTTAAATTGCACAGTTTGTCTGTTGTTCTTCTCACTCTTTGTCAGTGTCTTACTCTCTCTCTCTCTCTCTCTGCGCTGCTCAGGCAGCCTGAAATTGCCCTGCCATTTGGACAATGACGCTTTGAGCATTATGTATAAGTGTGTGCATTTTCATTTTGTTCTTCCTTTCCCCCCACTGCCCCATTCAGCTCCAGTATGTCCGCCCAGAGCAGTCCAGTCTGCCCGTCAGGATGTTTTTATGTGCCCTGTGAATCAACGCGAGCTCTTCCCAGTTATGTGCCTGCCCCCGACGTAACACTTCCAGGTGGCAGGGAGAGAGAGCGAGGCCGTGAGCGTGTGTGCCCCCTGCCTCGCACTGGCACGTCCTCCAGGTTAAAGCCTCACTCCACACCGCCCCCCCACCCCTCGGCTGTGGGGCTGAGCCCAGCACATCTGGAGTCCGTCTCCAGCACGCACATCCAGGACACGCTGCGTCGGCCATCTGTTCCCCCAGATCTGTCTGCCTCCACTCATATCGTCAGCTCCCGTCAGCGTGACTGAACTTCCAACGTGTGCGCGTTTCAGCGTTATTACCGCTAAAGACCCAAAACCCCTTAGCGCTGCGAGTCTGAGGGTTCCGATGCTGCTGGCCCCGCCCCTTCCCCTGCCGAGCTCAGGGTCTGGTGGCAGGACGAGCGCTAGGACGAGGACAGAGAAAGGGAGGGGGTGCGTTTTGCCCCAGTGCGTATCATCACGCGTGAGGTGGGCTGTTATCACACAGGCCGTGCAGGAGTGGTGAGGTGCCATGTGCCCGTCTGCGCAGACATCATTCAGCTGCGTTTCCACCTGTATAGGCTGATCCTATGAGACAGCACACCAGAGGAGCTCACCAGCTGCTGCAGCGACCCAGCCCGCCCCGAATACTGCTACTACTGCGACCCAGCCCGCCCCAATACTGCTACTACAGCGACCCAGCCCGCCCCAATACTGCTACTACAGCGACCCAGCCCGCCCCGAATACTGCTACTACTGCGACCCAGCCCGCCCCGAATACTGCTACTACAGCGACCCAGCCCGCCCGAATACTGCTACTACTCAGCGACCCAGCCCGCCCCTAATACTGCTACTACAGCGACCCAGCCCGCCCCGAATACTGCTACTACAGCGACCCAGCCCGCCCCAATACTGCTACTACAGTGACCCAGCCCGCCCCTAATACTGCTACTACAGCAACCCAGCCCGCTCCAATACTGCTACTACAGCGACCCAGCCAGCCCCAATACTGCTACTACAGCGACCCAGCCCGCCCCAATACTGCTACTACAGCGACCCAGCCCGCCCTAATACTGCTACTACAGCGACCCAGCCCGTCCCGAATACTGCTACTACAGCGACCCAGCCCGCCCCTAATACTGCTACTACAGCGACCCAGCCCGCCCTGAATACTGCTACTACAGCGACCCAGCCCGCCCCTAATACTGCTACTACTGTGACCCAGCCCGCCCCAATACTGCTACTACTGCGACCCAGCCCGCCCCTAATACTGCTACTACAGCGACCCAGCCCGCCCCTAATACTGCTACTACTGTGACCCAGCCCGCCCCAATACTGCTACTACAGCGACCCAGCCCGCCCCAATACTGCTACTACAGCGACCCAGCCCGTCCCGAATACTGCTACTACAGCGACCCAGCCCGCCCCAATACTGCTACTACAGCGACCCAGCCCGCCCCAATACTGCTACTACAGCGACCCAGCCCACCCCAATACTGCTACTACAGCGACCCAGCCAGCCCCAATACTGCTACTACAGCGACCCAGCCCGCCCCGAATACTGCTACTACAGCGACCCAGACTGCCCCAATACTGCTACTACAGCGACCCAGCCCGCCCTAATACTGCTACTACAGCGACCCAGCCAGCCCCAATACTGCTACTACAGCGACCCAGCCCGCCCGAATACTGCTACTACAGCGACCCAGACTGCCCCAATACTGCTACTACAGCGACCCAGCCCGCCCCTAATACTGCTACTACAGCGACCCAGCCCGCCCCGAATACTGCTACTACAGCTACCCAGCCCGCCCCAATACTGCTACTACAGCGACCCAGCCCGCCCCAATACTGCTACTACAGCGACCCAGCCCGCCCCAATACTGCTACTACAGCGACCCGGCCCGCCCCTAATACTGCTACTACAGCGACCCAGCCCGCCCTAATACTGCTACTACAGCGACCCAGCCCGCCCCTAATACTGCTACTACAGCGACCCAGCCCGCCCCTAATAATGCTACTACAGCGACCCAGCCCGCCCCTAATACTGTTACTACAGCGACCCAGCCCGCCCCAATAGTGCTACTACAGCGACCCAGCCCGCCCCAATAAAAAGTAATGCACACCCACACACACATAAATGTGCACATGCTCACTCACACGCATATGTGCACACAGAAGCACATGCTCACCTACACATACACCCAAGCACAGTCACACATACACAAGCTTATACACACACAGACACTCACACACATTGACATACAAGTATATAATGCACACAAAAAGGTTGGCATGCATGCATTCACACCTGTATGAACATATGTACAAACAAATGCTTATGCATATAACACATATCCCCACACATGTGCACGCATGTTTTAAACTCAAACTCTCCCCACAGCTAAATAAGTTATTGACTCATTTTTACTCATGTCTCATATGTGTTCTTGTGCCGACGCTCTCATCTGGTAGCCAGCGCATCTGTCTGTTTCCGTGGGTACTCTTTTTTATGTTTGGGCCTGTACAGGAAACAACTCTCCGCAAACAACTATGATGTTCACATTTTGTGTCACAATTCGTACCCATAAATCTCCGCCTGTAAGTGGAGATCTAAGTCTGCAGTCCAAAATAAATATTTTTATACAACTAAATCACCTGTAAAATCTGTAAAAAACAGTGTCCCTGTTTGCTACTTCTTCATTCAGCTTCATTTTTTTCTTTCAATTCAAAATCAAAAGTGGGTCTGCCTCTTTTCTAACTGGTTATCGTCCAGAAACTCAACTAATGAGAATCCCACCTTCTTCTGGATATCAAGTTTGTAGGTAAAAGACTGTCAAATTAGCAGCCAGTGTTAAAGTTAATGTTATAAAGTTAGGGCATGTGTAAGTTACGTTAATTGAATTTCATGGGTAGGACTAATTTACGAGTGCATCATTTTTTATTTTAGGAGTAGGAATTGTGATTTACAGTTCCAATTACTTTCGAAACAAAATTAAATCTGTAAGCTCAACTGCTCTGTTCAGTGGTCACTTTTAAAATGTTGTTGGTAGTCTTTTTCTAGGTAGTCTTTTTGAATCACAACTAGGTGCTTAGTAAAAACTTACAGATGAGCTAGTGTGCTGGCACACAGCATGTTCTAAGGCACTGGTGCAGGTGAGAACTCATTAATGGTGAATTTATATAAAAAAATGGTAAATTGTACATTCCTGTATAGGATACAGCCCAAGGGTGTCAGGCCATCTCACCTGAATAATTTGTTTAATTGGCACAGGTGGGCCATCTCACCTGGTTTCCAGGTTCTTAAATGGTTACTGATTTTAGGCTGAGAAACTTAAAGCAGGTCATCCTGTGGCTCTCCAGGACTAGGGCTTTTGTAGGCTTCATACAACACATGTGCTCATTCTAGTGATGTGGGAAGGAAGTGAGGGGTTGGGGGTGGGTGGGGGTTGGGGGCTTGGTTTGAAGAAGCAGGGAAAGATCCACCCCAGTGTTTATAGCGCTTACATGCCAGTTTGGATGACATGACAGTACCTACAGCAGCGCTTCCTTTGTGTGGAGACTGAAAGCCCTACACATCAGACCCATTTTACAGGGCAATGTCCAGACCATACCATTCAAGCTGGAATTTGTCTGTTTTTTTTTCTTTATGGGTTGGGGGGGGGAAGGGGTTGAGGAGAACAGCGTATGAATGGGGCTTCCTGTTAGGAGCTGTCGACCCACAACAAGAGGGAGACAGACAGAACCGCCACCAACCAGCATAGATGGACAACTGTAACCGACCAATCAGGAACTGATCACGCCCTGGGCAGTCGCGATAGCGACAGAGCCATGCGATGATATAACTCGCAATCCTGGATGTAATTTTGAGAGCCGTGGCATGTGTCCTGAAGCAAGTGTGTTGTCTGCCTTCGTCTCTGTACATTGTGCTCAGGGCCACCTCATTTGTCAGTGCAGTCCAGCTGAAACACATGTAGTCTGCTGCAGCATGTGCATTCTGTGACAGTGTGCAGAAATTAAAAATGAGCATCAAAAAAGGAAATCCCCCATGAAAACATTTTCAGTAATACAGCTGAAATATGGACTAACGTTGCTGGAAGTTGAGGGCAATCCCTTTGACTCCGCAGATGTGCGGAGATTAGTATAATACAGGAAGCAATCGGCTCTTAAGCCATTGTCTCATGATGGTATAATATGTGTGGAAATAGTTTTAAGAGCTGGGGTGCACTGGGGGGAGATGGGGCTTGGGTTTATATGTGAAACTTCACATACTGTCCTAAAGCATTTGTGGAAGCAGTCTAATTTTTAATGCGGTCGGTTATGAAACACGGCCAAATGTGAGGTTGACACGGCAACGTTTCCGTCACTGAATTCGGCGATTAAAGCTTTACGAAGTATTATCGCTCTGTCGTGGTGCACGGAACACTCTGCATTTAACTGGAATTTTTGAGCATTGTTAGTTTGTAGAAATGATTAAGAGGCTTGAGTGTAGAACCTGAGCCACGCCCAGTACCGCCACTCTCGCGTCCGTAAAATAAAACGCAGGTCAGAGCCAGGCTGGGGCTCATCCCCTTCTTCCTCTTCCCTTTTTTCATCCTCATCCTCTTTGTGAAGGTGTGTCCTTCCATCTGGGAATTAAGACTTAAGCTGTCTCTGTAGTATGATTCTCTGTTTGCCCTGCGCTCCAAATGAACTGGACCTTATACTGATCTCGTAGGGCCTCATCCAAACTGAATGGAGGTGAATGGAGGAGTTAGGATGAGGGCCAAATGGCCCAAGTTCATTCAGAGCACAGGGCAAACAAAAACCATGAAGATGTCTTTTAGGACCTGTAGAGCCCTTTAAGTCTAGCTCCTTTAACACCTGAACCAGCATTATGTTGTCATTACTGTCCTTCAAAGCAATTATAACTGTGTGATTTTGTTGATGCTATTGTTTCAAGTCCCTTGATTGACTATGCAATGCAATATGTGACTGATTTCTATCAAATGTTCTCTTTCAAACTTTAAGGTACTGCCACTGTGTGCCGTTTACAGCTAATGGTGTTGTCAAATAAGTGATTTTTTTCTTTTATCAATCGCACATCTAAAACTTTGAACTTGTCCACCTGAATGATTCCCTGGGGAATTGTTGCTCATTTGAATTCTTTTGAATTCAGATTTAAACTGAAAACATCACAATGGTTTCATAACACTGAGGATTCACCATAATGAATTTTACTGCAGCTCACAGAATTCATGATCATTCCCCATTATTACCATAATGTGAAGGCACTTTAGTCAACCAGGGGTGGGAAAATTAAACTAAGGATGCCCTGTTAGAAAAGCATTATAACCACAGATTGTGTTGTTCTTTGCCTAGCCTGTGTTTTTTTTTTTTTTTTTTTGCCTTTTTAGTTTCTTGCACAACGCTTTGGTCAATTCGCTGACCTTTAAATTGATACTATTGTGAAAGAAACTAAAAAAGTAACTTTAGAAAAGCTGAAATATTTTGGGGACAAAGAGCTTTGTGGCTACGTTGAACCGAGGCATAAGTGTGTGCCTTGGCAAATCCACCAGCAAGCTCTCATTTGGGTTCATTTTGAAATGGTGACTTTATAACAGAGCTTTCTGATACAGAGGGTATCCTTAGTTGCCCTTTTTAAAACATGAGATGAACTCTCAGGCTCGTTCACACTTTGCACACTAAACTTGGTAATAATGGGCAATGAAGAAAAAAGCACCCTGTTGATTTTTCAGTTTTCTTCACACCTAGGCACTCATGTCATCTGTAAGGAAGAGAATGCAGAGATATTGAGTTTTTTTTTACATTTATAAATGAGACGATTATTATTTTCATCCTTAACGGCCTTTTTATTTGTTTCAGTTTTGTATTTCAGTATTAAGTGTGTAATTTTTATATGAAACCTTCAAACTGGAGTTCGTTAAAATTTACTTTAAATTCACCTGACAGTCCAGTAGATGCACCAGAAAAAAAAAAAACCTAAATGTCTTTCTTCTGTGTGTGATGTGCTGTTAAACGGTACATACAAATGTAGTATTTCAGCTGTTTGAACGACTGACTTAATAATAACTGGTTTTCAATCTATTTCTGTGTATCTCTCTTCCTTCATGAAGACCCTACCTCTTTGGGGCAGGATGTTTTTCCATTAAAACTCCATGGTGAGTTTTTCCAGTCCACTCCCAGCATGCCTTGCTCTGTACTTGCTTCAGCAAACCACTGCATTCATCCTTTTTTTTAAACATTTTAAGCTTATTTGGTCAATTTTGTTCTGGCATCCAGTGAACACCATAGAAATGCTTTCTTTTTTATTTGCATGAATTTCCTGTCATTATATTGGTGACAGTTCCAGCTCTTTAATGTTATTCCCTTGTCACAGTATCAAGCTCATTCTGATCATTGTGAACTTGGAAAGAAAACCCAAATGCTTTCAAGTGCTAATTAAATGAACGTGTTAAATGGCTATTGTGTAAATGACTTTCATCACTCCTGTCACAGACTATCGTGTTCAGTAAGTGAAAGCAGATGGCTAACTTGTTTTTTTGTTTGTTTGTTTGTTTGTTTGTTTTAAGGGAATAGCATTGCTTGATTTGAATGCTTAGTGTTGTTAGGCACTTGCAGACTGCTGTGGAGCTTGCCTTTTTGGGGGGGAAGCAGGGAGTTTTGCAGGTCATGGCACTGAGAGTGACCCAGAGGCACTGGGGGAAGCAGGGTTGCTTGGAGTCGGCATCGGGGCTCTCGCCTGCTTCGCGGTTTCTTTGAATGCCTCCTCTTTGAATGAACTGGCCCTCTTCCTCCACCCGGCGTTGCCCTGGTCCTCGCTCAGATACAAAACGCTGTTTATTTAAGAACAACATCTCTGTGTGTTCAACATTCACATTGTTTTCATTATGATTTTATAGCCTGTGGTGACATTTTGGCAGTGCCATTGAAATATGTTGTGTGTACACAGCGATCGCGGAGCTGCACACAAGCTCGTCTGTCTGGAGGATTTGCTCTGCGTGTAATGTGGCTGTGGAGTTGCATTGTTTTTTTGGTCTTTAATTTAATGTGACAATTTTATAATCCAATTGGTTAATAAGCATAATGAGAAACTTGTCTCTATGTCTGGGATAAACATGCTTTGAAATTGCATTGAACGGAAGCGCACAGAGGAAAATCTCACACCAGAAATCTCAAAAGGTGGACAGTTAGATTGGAAGTGTGGTTTTTGAGGACATGGCAAAAAAAAGCAATTGAGATTCCTCTTTTTTGATTATAAATAATCATTCTTAAATTGGAACGGGCAGAACTGAAGAAAAACATGTGCGTGGAGATGCTGGATGAAAGCTGATTCTTGCCAGTCTTGTTTAACTTTGCACATTTTTAGGAATAAATGCAGGGAGTGCACATTTTCTGATAAATGCATTCTAAACTCTCTGTCTTCATCCTTCCCTGCAACCAATTTCATAAATGATAATCTTCTTTTTGTCTTTTTTTTTCTGAGTTGCTACAGCCCAGAAAGCAAGCACCATGGACAATGTATTGCTTTCACTGAGGACATTAAACTTATCCTTGGTGAAGAGATCTAAAGCATTTGACCTCTTTCACTGCTCTTGGGGGGGGGGGGTGACATTTAGTTTCTGGCCCTGCCACTTTGTGTAATAAGATGCTTACAAGCTTTTAAACGAAATCCCGTTATGACAGAATCACTTATGTATAAATGATTGAGTATTTCAGTTAAATGAGAAGTTTTTTTTCATTCTTCCCCTATTCTTTCCATGAGTTTTCCTTGTTTCTTGATCTGTGCAGATTGAAGTACATGTGGCTCATTTCACTTGCGCTGGAAAATTTGAGCTTCCTGGGTTTCGTATTCCTATGTGAAAAAATTTTATTTTTAATTCAAGCTCCCCCAGTATTGTGTCATCCAGTAAAACGAAAATATACTTTAAATATATGTACACATATATAGTGTAGACACAAAATCACTTGCATGACATCTGCATAGTATATGAAGCAAGTAGAGCTGTACATTATTTGAACATTTCTGAATTTACATGACCTTTTCCTTGAAACCGCAGTCTCAAATAAATGAGAAAAGGAAACGTGGAAGAGGTGACCTGTTAGTTTCTGATTTGACTCCTTAATTTCCCCTTTTTTCCCAGGTGTCTTTTTATGAGTCCACAATCATGCACTTCCACAAGTATATTTCAACTGTTAAATTAAACTACACAACAAACCACAAAGCTTAAAAAAAATTTAATAAAAACCTATTTCAGATTCATATTTTTCTGAGCGCAATTAAAGTATGATGAGGTGGAAGGAAGAAAAGCTTCCTGAGCTGATATGTAATGCAGGACTGAACTGTTTGCACAGGAATCTGTTCCAGAAAGACTGTCATTAGCGTACGCCATGCGCACGCTGTTTTGGAAAGGCAGCGGTGAAATAATGATTATGACATTGAGGGATTTTCCCTCATGTCGAAGCTGTTTGAGGTTGATATTATAGCGGCTGAATTGATATGCACCGGTATATATATTAGGCATATGGCAAATAGCTTTTGCCTGGACTTTGTGTTTGTGCTTTGCTTCTGCAGTACTTCTTTATGTCTTGACAGCAGTCAGCTGAAATGTATTTGTGTACTGCAAACTCAGACTCGAGCCTGTTGCTTCCTGCATGCTCACTCTGTGTGTCTCTGAGTGTGTGTGTGTGTGTGTGTGTGTGTGCTGACCTTTGATGAAGGACTGATCACAGATTCAATTATGTCACGGTGAAAAAGTGAGTTGCTCGCGGGGTTCTGATTTGTTAATGTTGGGATGAACATGATGCATGAGCTGTCTCTCTGCTGTGGATTAGTCTTCAGTAAACAGTGCTGGTATTTCTGGACCAAATCATCCAAATAATATTTTAGCTGCTATAGAATAACATCTAATCTTCTATAAGTGTATGTTCTTTGTATTTAAATGAAAATATTTGTATTTATATATTTAAAACAATATATTGTATTGCCCCCTCCCCCCATATAAAATTTGTTCATACTGGAAAGAGTGATACAAAGAAAAATCCCTTGGCTAAAGGTGTAAATGTACATGTTTAAATGTTTGGTAAATTATTCTCTACAAGTGTACCCACAATGCATCGGAACAGTGGTAGCAGCAATTAGAGAGTCCCCGACAAAATGCCACACCACAGTACTGTTCATGAAAAACACTGAGGCATGCAGTATGACCATTGTCAGAATAGGAATGAATACATTAATGATCAGCAGCATAGCTATGTGAAAACATTGTGAGTAGTACCTTGCCTTACCAGAGGGAAGTAGGATGGCAGAATTGCACTTAAAATGACTCACGTGACATTTATGTAACAAGATTGAATTAAAGCTTTAAGTTTTGCTCCATAAAGTAATTGATTACTGTTTCCTGCCAACAAAATTTCTGATACATGTATCTGTAAAACTAATCATTCATGAATTAAAAACCAGACAGCAATGCAACCAAGTAGAGTATCAAACTTCATTTTCAGTTCTATATTTTATATTAAAACACACACACACACACACACACACACACACACACACACACACACACACACACACACACACACACACACACACACACACACACACACACACACACACACACACACACTATAAGGTGCTTCTTAATATAACTGTGGAATTTACCTTTAATTTCCAGCTCTCCCTGCTTGTTCTGTTAAATGAACCTGAAAAATCATTTGTATATCACAATGTTAATGCCCTAAAAGAATTTTAATACATTGATAAAATCCCCCTTAATGTCCCTTTTCTATGGCTTAATTTGATTGAGCATCTGAAGTCTTTCTTCGCAACCTTTCATACCAGGAAGCAAATTAGTTGCCCTTCTTTGTACTTATTCAAGAGCCTCTATTTATTTCTTGTCGTGCAGTGCCCTAAACTGCACATAACACTCTGTATTTGGTCTGACAAAGAAAAGTATTGTTTAGAACCAAAATAACCTCTTTTGGTTGATAGTCAAATATAATATAATATAATATAATATGTACATTTTATATACATATTATATTATGTACATGTGACATATAAAATATGATTTTTTTATTTGCTGTATATCCCAGAATACTATTGGGCTTTTTCTACTTCAGCTACAGCACAAGTCCCAGATGGTGATAGACTTTGATTTGGTACTCCCAAGTCTTTTTCAAATTGAACACATTATAATGTTGCTTCTTCCATGAAATAGTCCTTATTTCCCACATGCAGAACTTTACATTAGCTGTAATGAATATCGTCTGTCCAGTGTCTACTGACTTTTGGATTACCTTATTTTTTAATGCATTTTTCCTGTTTTCTCCCAATATGAAAGGCACAATCATATTCGTGAGCTGCGTTCATTGCTGAAACCTTCTGCTGTCAGCCCAGGACAGCGCTGACAAACTTATGCTCCACTTTTTCATTCACAGTTCTGCAAAGTTATTCTCTGTTTGCATTACTTAAATTCTCTTGCATCTTATTAAACTCTGCTTGTTCAGTTGGTTTGTTTTGTTTTCACAGTACGGTTATGGTACACTTATCTGCTGGGCTTGTATCTGCACCACAGAGGAAAATCTGAACATTTAGGTCCCATAAAGAGCTTACTCTTTTTTTTTTTTTTAAACCGACAGTAGACAAATAAATTAAAACAAATAAAATTTTAGAAATGTTCTCAGTCATTCCAGCATTCCAGAGAAGATTGTTAATTCTCTCTGACGAGTATTTGCTGACACTGCGGTAACCTAAATATCCTCAGAGAAAGTTGTAAAACTTTATTGCCCGGTAATGCGGAGATCAGCACCCAGTTTTGATTCTGTGACGGTAGTCGATCAGAACCAAACCCGTCCATGCAGGTTTGGCACATTGTGTTATGGCTGGCAGGCGCAGAGCATCATGGGAAGGGGCTGGGCCATGTAAAGTGGGATCAGGAGGATGTTGTCAGGGTGGCAGTGCCAGAATCCAGGCCAGACCTGCTGCATTACATTAAGCTGCTGTGGCCTTGCTCCCTTTTTTCTGTTGTTTTTTTTTTCGCTCTCTCTCTTTCTCTCCCTTTCTCTCTCTCTCTCTCTCTCAGTCTGTGGTGTTTGGATTTTCGTCGTCATAAGTGGTTTTGCATTGTAATTTGTAGTTGGACTTACCGCTTTATGTATTCCATAAAATGTAACGGTTAAGCTGTGTTATTTCTGGATCTACTATTCAAAGATCTCTGTCCAAAAACAACATGGGACAGGAAAAAAAAGCTTTCTTTTTGCACCGCTTGGATCGCAGTGTGGTGTAGTGTGTCACACTGAAACATTATTTAAATGAATGTTAACCTATACTGGAATCTGGATTTCCCCCTCTCGCCCCCCGCCTGGTTATTGGAACCAGGTGACCACAAGCTTTCAGGGTTAACAGTATAAAGCAAGGGTCCATCAGTAATTTACGGATTAAATAAACCCCTCTCCTCCAAAAAAAGTTCTCCATCGAACTCCCACACAACAAACCTGGTAATCTCATTCAGTTTCACCAAAGCCTCAAACTGCATGAAGACCCGCACAGTTTATAGCCTCTTTTTAAATCTCAAAATTTCTTAAAGTTCTACTTCCTCTTCTTTTCCTTCTTCCTCTCCCTTTGTCTTATTCTTATTCGTATTCTGATTCTTCTTTGTCCTGTTTTTTTGCCTTCTTTGCAGGAGGTTTTTTTTATTCAAAGAACAAGCGCATATAAAGTTCTTCACATCAAGGATATGCTAACCCCTATCTAGTCCATATCAGCCGCGCTTTGATATGTGAATGTAATTTAGGAAATTGAAAGAAAGAGGAAGTGCACTTACTGAACTCTCCACATCCTGTGTTAGCCTCGAGTGTTTTGTTAGCGCTGTGTCTTCTGGCCTTGCTGGAGGAATGAGTGTAGGAGGCTGAGAGTGCTCGTGAAGAAAAACAGCCTCCTGACATTCCGCTATCTCCTCATCACTTGACATCGCGGAGGCCTTTACAGTAGACATTGGGCTCTCTGCGCCGTCCCTCTCTCCAACGCTAATAAATAAGCGCCGGCGACTCTTGCTCTGGATTTCCCCAAAAAACATCCTTCAGATGAAGGCAGCTGAGCAAAGATATCGGATTCATCCCACATCCGGCGAGCTGTCTGTGACTCGGTGACAGTTTTCAGGGAGGCTGAGGAGGAGAGTGCTCAGCTTGTCACCTGTCCCCAGAGCTGGGTTAGAGTGGGGAAAAAAACAGAGCTCACTGGATGATTGAAGCACCGTCGCTCCGATCCAATGCTAAGTGCTGCTTCTTGGAATTGCAGGCCAAAGGCTGAGGAGACGAAGTGTACTTTTCTCTCAGTGCTGCTTGAATTTGAAGGAGAAACGGATACTTAGGAATTTACAAATGCAATTAATACAATTTACTAATGCAATTACTCTACACTTCTCAAAATGATGAAAAAAAATGCATCCCTTTACCGTAGGGTATATGTATGCCATTTTTGATCATCGCTTGGTTAGTTTTAATTTGCCGTAGGCTTTGACATGAGTGGGGTGGATCGTGACCCCACTCTCCTGGGCTGTGTCCCTGGCCCCCTCTAGGGAATGTATTTGTGTCATAGCATATTTAAAACTTCAAATCCACTTTCATGGCTGAAATGTGAAAGCCAGGTTTTTCAGTCCGGACATGTTCTGTGCTGGACAATAACACCGTCCCGCTACTGTTCCCTGATCAATTCCATATGGGCCCCTATCGCAGCAAAGAACCATTTCTGTATTAGGTTTCATAAAAAAAGGGGAAAAAAACGATTCTGGCATGCACAATAACCCAATATATTTTTTAAAAGGCTTACAATGAGACTCAGAAGCTGCAGAGAGGGTAGCATTTGGAACAGATGATTGAACACAATAGAGCCCCATGTGCTCCCCCATGGTTAAGTAGTCAGGTGCATAGGCCCAACTGATGCCTGGAAATGTGAAAAAGGGCCCGGGTCAATCGATATACTTTAATCCGTCTTATATTGAATTGCAAAACAACAGCAGTAGGTATCATTGAATAGCTGTGTGTATGTTATTATTTTGTTATCCATTTTATTTCATTGTACTGTGAACTTTTTTTAATCCAGTTTAGGTTGTGTATACGATGTCTGTTTGAGGAGTACATACATACAGCCGCTGCAGCAGTTCTGCAGTGTCCCCACTTGCTTAAAGAGCATCTGGAATAGTCCATATTTTGTAAAATATAAACTTAAACTCAACTCAGAGATGATTGGCAGCTTGAAAATGTGCAGACTTTTCCTCTGCCCTGAATTTCCACCTGCAGTGTTTGATTTTCAGCAGTGAGTAAAACGCTGAAGGTGTGATTGATGTGAGGCAGGGGGCTTTTAGCTGTGCAACTTATCATTGCGCTCTCAGTCAAGTTAAACAATGAACAAACACAAATAGGTTGAGGTCTCATGTCTGAACATGGCAGTCCTCAGACCGCTGGTAATGGGGCTGAGCATTCATCCATGGGGCCGGTGCTTTGTGCATCATATCCTGACGTCTCCTGCTATATGATGGTACGAGGGCCATTGAAACATTTTTGTGGAAGGGTTTCAATGGGGGAAATTGACAGAAACGTTGTCATTTATCTATTTTTCAAGATTCCTCCTCTGGAAAAGCTAGACAAATTTAGAAATAAAAAATAGAAAGGGAATTAGCTAATCCATAAAGACCTTGGTAAAATAATCTAAATGAATGTTGCATCCGGTGTTCTTGTCCTCCATGGTGTGAGTTTGTGATGCAGTTTCCACCATATGCTGCCATTTGATTGATTGTTCATCGCCCTTAAAGGGCATGGCCTCACTCTTCAGGTGTCCAGGGTCTTTCTCAGAGATGCTCGGTTAAAGTCATGTTTTTGTGCCTCTCCTCAAAGCAAAGCCAAGCCATCACCCCCCCACATCTCCCCAAGCAAGTCGTCGGGAGGGGAGTTCTGCGTGGCGGCCATCTTTGCCTCCTCACGCTCCTGGTTCCTCACCAACCCCAACACCAAGAGAGAGAAAGGTGAGCTTTAGTGATGTTAGGCTAACTCAGTTATGATCCAGACAAAACTGTGTCTCTGTTATGGCATACCGCCACCCAGCTTCAGGAAGGCTGTTTGCCAGTAAACCAGTGCTCACTTACTACCTGTAACTAATTTCAATGTCATGTGGGGCTACAATCTGAATTGGCTTTTCAGAGGTGGCCAATGCTCTTGTGGTCCTTCTGTCATGAATGCGGACAGTTAGATCTTGGCTATAGAAACCATCCTCAGATTTTGGAGGGCACCAATAAGCTGGCATGCATGTTCTCCAGGGGGTCTTTCACAGATTGAGCGCATGGTGTTCAGACTACCCAGAGACCTTTTGGCCCCGCACACATGCTCGACCGCATGGACTCAGCCATTACAACCCAGATTAAACCAGACTTCTGAATTCCGCGTTGTATCAAATAATGTTTAGCCCTGTATTGCAAACTGTTCATATGTGTAGTGCTTCATGAATGGATAGTCATACAAGATTTCGCTACTGTGTTGTGGCTGAACAAAGGATTTTTGTGTGTGTTATGTGACAACATGCTGATCTCTCCCTGTCATTCAGATCAGTCCAAGCAAGCAGTGGTGGACTCCCTCTACATCCTCAGTTGTTATGGTAACCTGGTTGAGCATGTCCTAGAGCCCCGGCCAATCAGCACAGCCCAAAAGATCAGTGATGACACACCCCTGGAGCTGAGCACCTGCCCCCGGGCCAGTTGGACTTTGGCCAGGTACCGCCAGCCTTCCCTGATCCCTCCCCATTTGTTGGTCTGGATTTTTTTGTCCTGGCTCCTCCCTCACTGCAGTTTCTGACCTCATACAGCCTATCTACACTCACACAGAACTGGGAAATGTAGTTTTTGTAAAAAAAAAAAAAAAAAAGGCATTAACACATGAGGAAGTATGTCGGCCAGTACATCAATAAAGAGCTCTGACGTTTTGAAGAGTCTTGGAGATGAACGATAGCACCATGCTGCCTCGTAATGCATTCCGCCGAGTGTGTGTTTTCCCCTGAGTCTCAGTGTTGTGAAGTGTAAGAAGGCCCGGGGGAGGCCAGCCTCATCCGAGAACAACAGTGACTGCTCCTTACATCTGGCCCTCTGATATGCGCTCCCTAAATTGATTTCTGTGTTTGTTTGGAGTAGGACACCACAGTGGAACGAACTACAACCACCATTCAACGCCAGCCATCCCCTGGTGCTGGCGTCAGACCTGGTGCAGCACTACCAGTACCTACTGGCTGGCCGTAAGTGTTGTGTGTGTGTGTGTGTGTCTTTCTGTGTGCATTTGGATTGGGGCATGTGCACACTTAAGTTTGATGGTGTGGCCTGAGAGTATCACAGTGATTTATATTGTTTATTCTCGGTGGGAGATGTTTTTTAACATGTTATTGGTACCACATGCTGAGTTGGTCACTTTTTGCAAAGGAACTGCTGTTGTTCTTTCTCTCTCTCTCTCTTCTCCCCCTCTCTTTATCCCCCCCATTCTCTCTCTCAGGAAATGCAAAAAAAAGAGAAGAAACAGTGTGCTTCATTCAACTGTTTGAAGCACCGAACGGAATTAAATTTGTTTTCTCTTCCAAATTGTACCCTGAATGAGGTCCTTTTCTGCGCAGTAAGATGGGTGTCCTCTCTGGACGTTTTGCCTCCATATTGAATTAACCCAGCATTCAAATGAAGCCAATTAGCAAGAGCTTTAACATAATATAATTGAATGAAGGAATACAAAGCGAGGAGAGCAATGAGGTTGACATCTGATTGGTGAGAAGGAGCCACCTCGGGGTCAGATTGCTCATGGATCATAAGATGAGGAATGTATCCCCACTAAGTGTGCGTTGTTGCATAGATGCATTATGATAAACATAAATCAGTAATTAGCTCCTTGAGTCCCGCAGGCGGCCCTGCGTATTCCCTCTTTTCCGCTAAATTCCAGCAGCTGAAGGCCTGACGGGTAGGATGTTTCTGTTGAATTGCTTATTAGAGCCTTTAAATGCGTCAGACCCATGACGTCCTGCAGCTCGATGGGGCGGGTGGCAGTGTGGGAGTGTTTGCGCAGGGTAAATATTGCTAATGAGAGGATCAAATAATGAGTGTGCAGTGTGGCAACATTTACGTCCAATTAAAACCCTGTGACGCGTCGCCTATCCATCTCGCCCTTAACGTTTCGGAGCCACCAATGCGATGCAGCCGAATCCGGGTCAAGCCGATGTGCTCTGCCGATAATAGCACAGCTTGCGTAGTTGACGGCGGGCGTGGCCACCGCCGCACATGGTTGTCATGTCTCGCGGCGAGCGAGGGCAGCTCCAGCGATTGGCTTTTTTCGGTCGGCTGGGTGTGCCGAGCAGGGATGGAGCCTAAGTGATCCAGAGGGAAAATTGGCCTGGAAAGGGATCAGAAAGACTTGGCCTGCGAGGGACATAAGCTTGTGCCGCGAATACAAATGTTACCACCGTCTCAATTTTCCATCTTCGTATCAGATGGAGGTGAGCCTGAGGAGGGGTAACACAAAGAATGAGCAGGGAGGGAAGGACTTAGAGAAGGAGAGGGAGTGAGAGGGAAGAGAGAACAGGGGAGGAGGGAGGAAAAGGAAGAAACGGAGAGGGAAAGGAAGAAAGCAGCCTCAGCAGCAGTGGGCAGGGCCATAGCAGGTTTTTTTTGTTTGTGGAGGGGACAGGGCTTTGACAGCGGCTCGTCCTCGGCTCTGTATTGGATGACCGGGGCCCGATTAAAAATGCAGCAGGTGGACACGGGGGGTCAGGGGCAGCTGGAGCCTGCGGGGCGGCCGATAAAAGCAGCGGTGGCGCCACTTCATGGCCACTATCTCCACCTGTCCATCTGCCCGACCGCCCAGCGGCTCAGCGGCCCAGGGGCCCGCCGCACCGGGCCCTGCAGAGGACCGGAGATCCCCCCTGCGAGAGACGATAAGGGGAGAGAACACTGATGATGAGGAGATAATGGCCCATCGGCGGCCAATGGATACGCTCTCAGTCCAGGCCTGGGCTGCGCTCGGAACCTTGGCTGGCCACGAGCGCGGCTGGAGCCAGCACTTACGAAAAAACAGCTCTGAGCTCTTTGGCTTTTTTTCTATATTTTTTTTTTTTTTAAGTCAGACTCACTGTTGGGCTTTTCTTTTTTAAACATGTAGGTGTCTTAGAAGGGAATTCAGCGCTGGAAGACGGCACAAGCCGGACAGCCTGTTTTTGATTAAGGTTTGGGGTGGGGTGGAGGTGGGGGGGTGGTGCGGATTTAAAGTTTCCAGCCGCCTCGCAACCGTTCATTCCAGAGATTCAAGACACATTCTTCCTGTGTGAAGGAAGGGAGCCGATATCCATATTGCTGTCTACAGCCTGTGTTTAGACACCTCTTTCAGGCCATATAATTTCTACAGACGGAGACAACCCCTGAATAATTTACCTGATGTCCCTGCTGTTGGCTCCTCTATATGGTGCGTTTGCAGGAGGGTGAAGGGGGGGTCAGAGCAAGCTGGTGCCCCTCCACCCCTGCCTTAGTCCCCAACCACCCCCCCACGCCATCCGCCTCTCAACCTGCCATAATGCACTAATTGTCGTGGCTGAAACCTCAGGGAGAACCTCCTAAAGGTGGTGGTAGTGGGGGGGGGCTGTGTGTTTGTCAATAGAGCTTAATGGTCTGTGCGGGACAGGGGGCAGTAAAATGAAGGCCAGTCGCCAGGGCCTAAGGGTCAGCTCCACTAAGGGACGGTCCGGCCAGACTCCAGCCGGCCTCGGTTGCAGCCGTCTGTGCATTTACTCTCCTCCAGACT